>CM040406.1:77323649-77750013 GCA_022702515.1 Ilyophis sp. 1 JC-2022
ACTTTCCTCTGTAATTCTCCAACAGTGATCCTTGGGGATTTTTTGCCTCTCCTCACTGTGCGTGGGGGCAAAATAAACTTGGGTCCTCTTCTAGGCATGTTTGTAACAGTTCCAGTTGCTTTAAATTTTCTAACGGTAGATATGGGCATTTTCAGGTGAGCAGCTTTTTTTTTATAGCTATTGTTACATTTTGTTAATAAAAATGTTTAGGGGTGCCAATAATTGTGGCACACGTGGTTTTGTTAAAAATTATTATTTCTTGATGAGTGGTTTTTATTTTCAGAATAAATGTATTTCAATTTTTCTCATTTTTTTAGTGTGACATTACGCTAATTCACCTAATATCAAATATCCCTTGTTACTCATCTTTACCAGGGGTGCCAATAATTATGGAGGGCACTGTATATAGGCCTTCAGGACAGTGCATGCGTGTCGCCATAATACATTGATAACATAAACTCTCTGAAATTCTAAATGTTTTGTCACAGAAAATGCAAGTATTATTAAAATATAGGGGCATCATTTCTCAAATTGTGATTACACATGATTCATAAAAATAATTCAGACCAAAAAAAAAAAAGTATTTTGGTTTAAAGTGGCGTATCTGCATCTTACGTACCTGTGATTTTTGAATCTCAAATTAACTTCAGTGTGAACCCATGTACACGTGCTTTGCAATAATCCTGTCTTGTGGATCCAGCAAATGACAGCCATTTCCCTCTTACTAAGGTTGGATACTGCATTTCAACATTTTGATCATAACAAGCATTGATTTTGATCATACCAAGCATAGCAAGCATGTGACTTCCATCTGTAGTCTGCAATATTAAACACTGATTCTTGAACATTCTATAGTTTCTGAAAAGCACAGAAAATTTTAATTAAAAAAAAAATGACTGGAACCATTTCTTCATCCTGTACTCCAGACGACATGTAAATTCTGCAAAAACCTTGAACATGATTTTAGACATACGTTAGATAATAATCTGGCAGAAAAGAAGGCATTGAAGAAAGGTAAAGTATCTTTTTCCATCCATAGCCTCCTTATACATAAAAAACAATCTCATTCACAATTACCAGGACAACTGCCAGTGTATTGCTGGTTATTGGGAGCACATTATCATATGTTCTTCTGCTGGAGTTCACACAAACCCAATCACGGAGCACACGTCTCGCGGTCCCACCACAAAGCTCTTTCAAAACTTATGTTCCGGCTCTGATACGGCCGCTTTATTACTTGGAGGCCATCACTGATTACCACACAAAACTTGTACCTGTACCAATTCAGAATGCCCTGCCAATTCAGAATGGCCAGCTTGTGTGGGCACATGCTCATCTCATTTCCACCAGTTCAAGGGAGCGCAGACAAAACCAGCGCTCTGCTCCCAAACATACAAGGTGAGCCTAACCAGTTACGCTGGAGGGGGGGGGGGGGGGGGGGGCACTTCATGTATAGCTTGTGTTGGTGGACGTGCGGGGGCTCATTGGACTAGAGCGGATCGCTAGTCTGCAATGAGACATCACACCAACTGGAATCCCTCCCTTCACGGGCAACGCCTTGGCCAATTGTACACTGCCCTGTGAGGTAACCTGTCATGGCTGACACTGCCACAGCCTTAGATTAGACACCAGACTGTGGCGTCCATCCACACTAGAACAGGACCTTAATGGGTCATTTTCATGGCTAAAACGGGATCGTATCAGTAAACATATGCCAAGAGGGTTAAACTTTCCCTACAGGAAAGGATCTGTGTTTCAGTGGAGAGCTGAATTATCATGATCTGTAAAGTCACAGGATCACAAGAGCATGGCAATTATATTTTCAGTGCAACTTAAAAAAAATTAAAAGACACAAACTTTGGGCTGATCCAAAAAATTCTGCATTTATTTTTCTGCATACAGCCATACGATATATGAAATGGACATTTTAATTTTGGCACAGAGGCACAAAAAAAAAAAACTTTGCCACCGATTGTAAAAATTATAAAAATAATTTTGTGGAGAGGTGTAAGTTGGCTAAAAAGGTATTAAGCCTTTATGAGAGCGATAGAAGCAAAATTATCTCTCTGTCTGAGCACTGTTCGCACATGTTTGACAATATTTCATGAACAGTCAGCAATCCCTGATTATTCAAAAGAAGTCACTTGCCTCGTTTATAAATTGTGTGTGATAATGAGACAAAATGCTTCTCTCTCACAGGGAGTGTAAGCAGAGAAGAAAAGAGGTGACGTCAACCTACAAACTAATGAAGTTTACGTATCAGTTTGTTGTGTGCTGTTCTTTGCTGGTGTCTAGCTTTGTGTCACTGCTATCTGTACTCTATGTTGATTTACCCCAGTTACTGTTTGGAGATTATGGAATTTCACTGGTCTGGTTGTATGGGGTGCTTTTTATATTGGGACACAGCTTTTTATTGGCTGTGTCCCAATTCAATAATAACTGAATAAAGAGACTAGTAAACTCTGGGAAATTATGGTATTGGAGATGAGTGTATTTTATCTCCTTGCTGATTAGCAGATTAATCCACTTCCTCGATGGTTGGACCAGAGGAGGCACCACCAGCCCCTCCCGGCATTCCACCTGGCATTCCCCCTGGCATTCCCCCTGGCATTCCACCCGGCATTCCGCCAGCACCCTGGTACAGCTTGGTGATTATGGGGTTGCAAACTTTCTCCAGCTCTTTCTGTTGGTGGTCATACTCCTCCTTTTCTGCCGTCTGTGTGTGTGTGTGTGTGTGTGTGAGAGAGAGAGAGAAATCAGACATCAGAACTCTACAATACCATCAGATAGAAGCCTCCCATTATTTTAAAAGTGTAAATGTGTTGTTTTTCCAAAAACAACACATTTATTCAGACAAAGACCTTCCAATTATATGGAACTGTTGTCAAAACCAGGGCTGTCTAAATATGTGAGAGCTACAAGATTACCTGGTTCCTGTCTAGCCAGGAAATGACCTCGTTGCACTTGTCAATGATTGTCTTCTTGTCTTCAGGGCTGATCTTGTCCTTCAGCTTCTCGTCATCCACAGTGCTTTTCATGTTGAAGGCCAAGGACTCCAGTGAGTTCTTGGCAGTGACTTTCTCTTTCTGGACCTCATCCTCAGCCCGATACTGGTCCGCTTCCTGTACCATGCGCTCAATGTCCTCTTTAGACAAACGACCTGCAGAATAAGACAGTAACTCTTTATTTTCTTCTTCATTTCACTCAAGTTGTTTTTTTATGGCCGGGTAGCAGAACCGTTTCTGGAAGTATCCAGCTAATATAAGGTTGAATTCTCTTTTCCATTGCTTTTTAAATGTTTCCTTAAGCTTGTCAAGCAGTAAACAGATTCAAACTCTCCAGACAGGAAGTCAGAAGGTACAGCAGGGTCTGTCACCAGTACCTTTATCATTGGTGATGGTGATCTTGTTCTCCTTGCCAGTGCTCTTGTCAACAGCTGAAACATTAAGGATACCGTTGGCGTCGATGTCGAAGGTCACCTCGATCTGGGGGACACCACGAGGAGCAGGTGGGATCCCCGTCAGCTCAAACTTGCCCAGGAGGTTGTTGTCTTTAGTCATTGCTCTCTCACCCTCAAATACCTGAGATTGATACAGAGAAAGAGGTTGGGAGGAGTACTGAGACATGGAAATGCGGGCAAAAACATTTGTGACAGGAACACGCAGACACCCAGGAAGCACACACACACACACACATTCACGCACACATGTAAGTGCACACACAAATATGGTACACACTTAGGCTCAATTCAGATCAGGCATCAGTTTAGTTTAACTATTCAACGTTTAGCTCTGCTGATAAATGCATTTTATAACCAATTTTACACCCTGATTTTTCTTTTTCTCCCAGTTTGGGGCGGCCATTCATACTATTCGGTCCATCTCATCACTGCAGCATCCTCCGTCAATTCAAGAGAGTGCATATGAAGCACACGCTGGCAGCCGCGTGTTTTCACTCTCCTGTCCACCAGCCATGCTATGCAGCCATTGCACTGAAGGCCTATGCTTCATGAGCAGCTTCCACACAGTTACAGGGTACCCTCACATTGGATAGACCGATTAGCATTGAGGGTTTCAGGTTTCATTGTTCCCACTACTTTTGTAATATTTAGATTTATTGTTGTGTTTTTTGTTGCATTGTTGTATTCTCAGGGCGCCAACTTAAAATAGAGCTTTGATCTCAACTGGCCTCTCCCTGGTTAAATAAAGGTCTCTATCTACTCTGCTGGAGTATAATTGATTACAAAAGGTGCCTAATCATGGAAATAGACATTCACTCAGGCACCCAGAGAAATACAGTGTTTGACAGACAGCCACAGACCTGGATGAGAACTCCTGGCTGGTTGTCGGAATAGGTGGTGAAAGTCTGGGTCTGCTTGGTGGGGATGGTGGTGTTCCTCTTGATGAGGACAGTCATGACCCCTCCTGCCGTTTCAATGCCCAGAGACAGGGGAGTAACATCCAGCAGTAGCAGGTCTTGCACGTTTTCTGACTTGTCACCCGCCAGGATCGCAGCCTGCACAGCTGAGAGCAAACACGGCAAAAGAAGATCAAAAACCTTCGGAAACCACAAACACTGATAAGTACATTTGACGTAAGCATGGTGCTGTAAGATGGTTCTTCAGAGGCTCGCTCATGAGGTGAGTGAAAAAAAGATGGAGACCGCCAGAATAAGGTAATGATAAAAAGACATCACATAAAACAGTTTGACAATACGCTTAAAATGATAATACATGCTATGCACATATAAACCACTGTAGGAAATGCCCTCTGGATTCAAGTTAGTTAATCTGAAATACTATTCTGTGAAATGGATTACTTTAAATACCCTTTTTGGGCTTTGTTTTCTACAGGCGGGAAACATAAATGTATATTCAAAACAAATCATGTGATTGATTTAAGAAAGCCACTGTCTGGCTTCCTTAAATCAATCATTCTGTTCATCAGTAGGGGGTCTGAAGGTGCAACTTCCCGTGGTCTAAGCAGGAACCAGCCTATTGTATTGCTAATCTAATTTCCTTGCTTGGAATAGGCCTTGATCACTCACTCCCAGCTGCTATTCTATAATTGAATGCTATGCCTATCAGTGGTGACGAGTCACTGCTTACACTTACATTTTAACCTACATTGTATTTATGATAAGTTGTTTGATTCGGCTGGTGGAGTGGTTGATTTGTCAGTGTTTGTGTGGATCATATCAGTTTAGAATCTTACACCACTGATACACGTGCAGCACCTAATAAAAACGTAGGTAAGGCTAATAGAACCTAAACCATGCATTAGTACATCCCAAATAACCAATAATCTATTTTTAAATACATCACAACATGATCAACGTTGGGGGACAAATTATTTTTCCTTCTCTTTTCATTATCATTAATATTATTATCTTCATCTACACACAGCTGTACCATTTACAATAGGTACAACTGACCCATGGTCTAGTTAATGCATTCATGAATGTATTAATGAACATTTTGCATATGGATGCCTAAAGCAGAGTGTGGCGTCAGAGTAAGACACATACCGGCACCGTAAGCCACAGCCTCGTCAGGGTTGATGCTCTTGTTGAGGTCGCGGCCGTTGAATAAGTCCTGCAGCAGCTTTTGGATCTTGGGGATTCGGGTGGAGCCGCCCACCAGGACGATGTCCTGGATCTGGGCCTTGTCCATCTTGGCGTCCCTCAGGGATTTCTCCACGGGCTCCAGGGTGCCGCGGAAGAGGTCAGCGTTCAGCTCCTCGAAGCGCGCCCTGGTGATGGAGGTGTAGAAGTCAGCGCCCTCGTACAGGGAGTCGATCTCTATGCTGGCCTGGGTGCTGGAGGACAGCGTCCTCTTGGCCCTCTCGCAGGCGGTCCTCAGACGGCGGACGGCCCGCTTGTTGCTAGTGATGTCCTTCTTGAACTTGCGCTTGAACTCCCCGATGAAGTGGTTGACCATACGGTTGTCAAAGTCCTCCCCGCCCAGGTGGGTGTCGCCAGCGGTGGACTTGACCTCGAAGATTCCGTCCTCAATGGTCAGGATGGACACATCGAAGGTGCCCCCGCCCAGGTCAAAAATCAGGACATTGCGCTCCCCACCGACCTGGGAATGGGCAGAAAAAAGCGTATTTTTACGCCTGACTGAGAAATATCTAAAGCAGGAGTGGACTGCTCTGGTTCTGGAGGGGGGATGATAGCTTTTGTTTTAACTTCAAAATTGAAAAATCCAGAAAACAGCTGAGGTAGGTTAAATGCTGTAATCAATCAATTGCAATCTGAATAATGACAAAAAAAAACAGCAGATACTGTGGCTCTTCAGGATCTACAGGGTCATTAAGTGCAAATATTGTCTGAGGGTGATCAAGGGTAGCAAACCTTTTTATCCAGACCGTATGCGATGGCTGCGGCGGTTGGCTCATTGATAATACGAAGGACATTCAGCCCAGCGATGGTTCCGGCATCTTTGGTGGCCTGCCGTTGGGAGTCATTGAAGTATGCTGGTACTGTGATGACTGCATTTGTCACGGACTGACAGAGGTAAAGAAGATCAAAGAGTTAGCTCAGATAGAAAGATTAGATTAAACATTTCATATCTGTCCTGAATTTCTCTGTATCTTATCTACCAAAAGAGAGATACAGAATATTCAATAGTTTGTCAAGCTTGTGGTCATTGATTTGTATTTTTTTGTTTTATCTGCTCAAGCGGGTAATGAAACAATAGAAACTTTTCCAGTGCAAATAAATATGCCCATCACATTTTGTCTGATGTTTGAGGGACTTCTGTTTGAGGCCACTGACTCACTTTTCCCAGGTAGGCCTCCGAGATCTCCTTCATCTTGGTGAGCACCATGGAAGACACCTCTTCAGGGTAAAAGGTCTTCTTCTCACCCTTGTACTCCACCTCCATCTTGGGCTTCCCGCCATCACTCACCACTGTGAAGGGCCAGTGCTTCATGTCAGACTGCACCACCTGGTCATCAAAGCGCCGGCCAATCAGGCGCTTGGCATCTGGGAGGGAGGGGGAAGGGGGGCAGAGGGTACGGGAGATGTGATACAGCACCTGTCAGTGAGGCCATAGGGCAGAGATCTCCAATCCTGGTCCTGGAAGGCCTGCAGGGTGTGCTGGTTTTTGCTAACTCCTTAAAATCAGAAACCATAAGACCCCAAAAACCAGATGAGGTGACTGAACTGTGTCATAAACTGCTCTAACTACTCAAATAAGAGCTGAGGGAGTAACAATTAAAATCAGCAAACCCTGTGGCCCTCCAGTACCAGGAAAGAGGAGCCATGCCATAGGGTAAAGGAGCCACTAGAATGACGTTTCAGTGATCAGACTCAGACAGAGGAACAACACGTTAACACTCAATCAATTTGTCTGGACATTTTGGCCCAACAGTGACGATTGCAGAAGCTCTCTGGGAGCACGGACTGGGAATTATAGGGCTGTTCCGCCCTCGTGTGGACAAAGAGTGTGTGAGCGAGAGTGGGTTTGTGTCACAGCAACTGATAGTTTCATGTACTTGAACACTTACCAAACACGGTGTTGGCTGGGTTCATAGCCACCTGGTTTTTGGCAGCATCGCCGATAAGCCTCTCAGAGTCTGTGAATGCGACGTAGCTGGGCGTGGTCCTGTTCCCCTGGTCATTTGCGATGATCTCCACTTTGCCATGCTGGAAGATGCCCACGCAGGAGTACGTCGTGCCCAGGTCAATACCCACTGCTGGACCCTTAGACATACTGTCCCCCCAAAAAACATTCCAAATATTAATACTGATAAAACTGAAACTCTCTCTCTCTTACACTCTCTCTCTCTCCCTCTCTCACTCAATTCAACATGTCTGCAGTAAATCACACATGATTTTTCTGGCTCCAGTGTCGACCCCCCTCTTTCATTAAGCACTGCAGTAACTGTGACAGCTTCATAGACTATGGTCATCAGCATGTTCCAATGGGAAGAGAGCACAATGTCTGAGTTTGGATCCTGATTAAAGTGCTATTCTGCATTCTAGGGAAAAAAACTCATATCTCTTCTTTCCAGAACATTCCACTGCATCGCTGAACGAATTCCACTCCAAGTATGATTTTGTTAAACTGCTTGACATTTAGTTGTAGCCAAGTTGGATTCATGTGAGCCGAAAATGTTTCTGGGGGAAGCAATTCAGTTTGAAACCAGGGATTTGCCCCCAAACTGCAAAATTCAAACCCTTTTAAAAGTATGTGATACTAATAATCAATATTATGTCCAATTCACAATGATCATTGCAAATTACCACTTGGGTTCCTTTTAGAGGACCCAACATAACTATTATTATAACTGCACCATTATTTGTGCATAAAAATAAAATGAATACCCTGTAAAATGTTTCCAAAAAGAATATAAAGAAAGAAAAATTGTATTCAAATCAGAGGAGGTGTAGCCTCCAATGTAAACTAGTGCAGCAAAGATTATGAAACTTGGCAAGACCCACGCCCAAAAATACATCTTACGAAGGCTGATTGGATGGCTGAAGCGTCATGTTCCCCAGCCAGATAACAGATATGTGGAGGTAAAACCGATTAATTGGCTACACTTATTGAAAGTGTATGGTTGTGTTGGTGCTGAAAATTAAACCAGTTGGTTGACTGAGCAGGTCTACAGCATGTTTATTATATTATATTATAGTGCATTCAATTTCGACTCTCTGCTGTGTCCGGCCCAAGCAGCTGTGTGCACTGCTAAAGGCTCGCTTACTTTCTACAACAGGGATAGAGGGAACAAAAACACATAACCATAGAGTATGGCCAAGCTTAACCAGCTGGGGTAGTGCTGTGCAGCAAGCTGTCTTTATACGTTTCTTTGCAACAGTTGACAGAAAAAAAGCATGCTGTTTCTTCTGTGTATATTTCATGCTGTTCCTGTGTATTTAGAAGCAGGAAGAGGCCGTCCCAGGACAGTAGGCCTCTGGTACTGGGTGAGAGAGAGCATGCAGTCCCTCATACAGGCACAGCTGCAGCCCAAGTACAACCCCACATTGTGGACATGTGGCACGGATCTCTTCTTCTAGAAAAAGCTTTCTTGGCGCGGAGCCAGAGATCGGGAGGGGTGTGGCCAGGCTTTAGCCTGATGCCTAAAACAGCAACTACCCCGTTGGAGCCAACAATCTACCCCACCCCTGCAACACACAGCACCATTTCTGCAGTGCCAGTCACAAGCATTCCGATTAAGTAACCATTTAAAATGGAAATTCCAGCTCTCCACACGTCCAATTCTGCTAACATTTTACTCTGTATTTTAGTACCATGCATCTTAAAATGATGAATAATAAACTGATCGCACAAAGTTTGATCCAGTCTGGTGTTTTGCATGCTACCTTGTTCAAACTGTTACAGTCTGTAAAGCAGGAATCAGAGTTTAGAGGGGATGGGATCTGAGTCAAGCAAGAAGAATTTTGCCACGGGAATGACAAAAAAAAATCTATGATGGGATTTGGGAAAATGTGGAAAAATTAGGCACTTTCCTCTAAAAAAAAACTCTTTACCTCAAACTGATGATTAAGTAGTACACACAAAAAAAACTAAAAACAGAATCACCAATTTATGCAAAAAGTTATTGTAGGAAAAGGAGTGGGGTTCATTTATTTTTCACCTGGTAACTTCAAAATTAATTTATTTCATCCCAACTTTTACAATGATATTTGTTGTAAAATAGAAAATATTGTGTATCTACAAACTAACAACCCTCCTCCTCCACCCAGATTAATCTGACAATTATCTAAAATGATCAGGTTAATAATTTAAATACTCTGATCCCTTGATCTTCTAGAAAAGTCCAAGACATTTTTTCCTTGACCTCAACAGTGAGGATGGAGATCCACTCAATGTGATAGACAGGATAATAATAATCATGGAATCACTGGGGACTGGAGTGCGATCACGTCCCTTTATTACCTCAGTGTACTCCGCTGAACTAATGGTCAACACGGTGTGAACGACTGACGCCGGTGCTTTTCCAAATCTACAAACAGTCCAAAGGGTGCTTTGCTGCTCATGGCTATTACACTGCATGTACGATTTTATATTAGCCGGCTAAAATAATGTGGTATTTTTGCATACTTTCCATTATATGTACACCGTTTAGAAAAAGATTGGTGCCCCTCTCAGGGGTTTGCACAGAAGTGTATAGACCAACCAGGAAAAATGTAAGAATTTTTATTAATTGTCGTGATGCAGCGCAGATAAATATGAAAAACACAGACACAGCAGTATCTTCTGAAGCTTGGCTGTGGGCAGTAAGTGTGACTTGATGAATACCAACTTGCAGAAGACTGGTTGATCAAAACTGGATCACTACGACTACGAATGTTTAAGTTCTGTTGTTTGGTTGTTCTTCCTTTGATAGTCCATTTTGTCACTACAGCTGTACACCATTTCAACTCTCATTGAGTTGATTCATACACGCAAGCATGATAGAACTAAACACTGTTCCAGAACTTTACACAAAATAATAACCAAGAGCAAATCTGGAAGCATTCAGGTGCTCTTTCTTGCAAAGGCCAAGCATATATGTGTATATATTGTTGTTTATCAGCAAGCCGAGCGTAAAGCCAGTCAGCCCAGGACCAGAATGCCTTGCATGCGATCCTTTACCTTGCTCAGTTGGGTGGTTATGAGACTTGGAAGATTGCAGTAGCTAGTAACCCCACCACGCGCAACACCACTGGTCTGCCCTTAGCCAAAGCCCACAAGTTCTCTCTCCTCAGACAGTCGATTTTGGTCTCTCAGCTGCTGGCTCGGGCGCTCCTGCGTATTTAAACACATCGCTCACACCAGTAAGATTCCACTAGTAGTCAGCTGACTCAGATACAGAAAGTTCCAGGCCTGCAGTTCTGTTTAGCTCAAACTCTTTCCCACCCAATCGGAAAGCAGTTATCAGACCAGTGTCAGCACATGAGAGGGGTGGCGTCTGGAAGGAGGAGGGGGGAGTGGGGGAGGGAGGTACTCCTGCTCTTTTTTGTCCGTGGCACAAGTCAAGAGCTTCCTCAGTAATGCAATTTAGGAAAGTTTAGATTAGTGCAATGCGTAACTGGTGCAACATATTTGCTCACTAGGCTGTAGCCTTAAGATAAGCACAACTGTTGCTCTTAAAGACGTCACAATTTGCTGTTATGTATCCCACGATGCAATGCAAACATTTCAACACCCAGCATGTACAATTCTAAATACACAAACTGGATTTTAAGTATCATCATTAGATGTCAAATTATACTACTGTAAATAATAATAATAATATCAAAAGAATATAAATAATCTGATCAGTATAGATGTGTCAAGTAAGATTTTTTAAAAATTCCTTTAAATTTGTTAAAGCTAAATTAGAAAGTGAATTGTGTGCTCACATTTATTTTGTTATATTATATACTGTGTCTATATATATATATGTATATATATATATATATATATCAAGCCAGAAAGTCTGCACATCCCTTTCATCTTCTCCACGTTTTATTACGTTACAGACATATTCTACAATAGATTGAGTTCATTTTTTGTCTCAAAATTCTACACAAAATAGCCCATAATGACAAAGTTAAAACAAGTTTTTAGACATTTGTGCAAATTTATTCAAAATCAAAATGTAAAATATCATATGCACACAAGTGTGCACACCCTTTGATATGACACCCAAGGTGCATTTTGTTTCCGCTGATACTGCTTGAGATGTTTCTACAACTTAATTGGAGACCACCTGTGATAAATTCAATTGATTGGACATGATTGGGGATTGCCAACACCTGCCCATATAAGGTCCCACAGTTGACAGTGCATGTCAGAGCAAACACCAAGCCATGGGGTCAAAGGACTTATCTGCAGACCTCAGAAACAGGATTGTGTCAAGGCATAGATCTGGAGAAGGGTACGGAAAAATCTCTGCAGCTTTACAGGTCCCAAAGAGCACAGTGGCCACCATCATTCGTAAATGGAATAAGTTTGGAACCACTAAGAATCTTCCTAGACCTGGCCGCCCGGCTAAACTGAGCAATCGGGGAAGACGGGCCTTGGCCAGGGAGGTGAGCGTATCCTTGTGGAGATGAGAGAACCTTTCAGAAGATCAACCATCAAAGCAGCACTCCACCAATCAGGCCTTTATGGTAGAGTGGCCAGACAGAAGCCCCTCCTTAGCAAAAGGCACATCACAGCCCGCTTGGAGTTTGCCAAAAAGAACCTAGACAACTCCCAAACCATGAGAATCAAGATTCTCTGGTCTGATGAAACCAAAATTGAACTATTTGGCCTGAATACCAAGCGTCACGTCTAGAGGAAACCAGGCACCACTCAACACCCGGCTAATACCATCCCTACAGTGAAGCATGGTGGTGGCAGCATCATGATGTGGGGATGTTTTTCAGCTGCGGGAATGGGGCGACTAGTCCTGATAGAGGGAAAGATGAATGCAGCTAAGTACACCGAGATCCTTGAAGAAAACCAGCTCCAGAGTGCTCTGGACCTCAGACTGGGGTGAAGGTTTACCTTCCAACATGACAATGACCCGAAGCACACAGCCAAGAGAACAAAAGAGTGGCTTCGGAGAAAGTCTGTGCATGTCCTTGAGTGGCCCAGCCAGAGCCCAGACCTGAATCCAATTGAACATCTGTGGAAAGAGCTGAAAATGGCTGTGTACCGACGCTCCCCATCCAACCTGACGGAGCTTGCAAGGATATGCCAAGAGGAATGGGCAACAATGTCCAGAAACAAGTGTGCCAAGCTTGTAGCTTCTTTCCCAAGGTGCAGCAATCAAGTATTAGGCTAAGATATGTAGATATGTAACCCCTAAATAACCTATTTTTGTCAGTAAAATAAAATATTTTCTAAAAACCTGTTTTCGCTTTGTCATTATTGGCTATTGTGTGTAGATGTTTGAGGCAAAAAATGAACTCAATCTATTTTAGTATAAGTTTGTAACATAATAAAACGTGGAGAAGGTGAAAGGGGTGTGCAGACTTTCCGGCTTGACTGTATATATAGTGCCCTCCACTATTATTGGTTTGGTGAATTCAGGCGGCAGTGTAGTACAGTGGTTAAGGAACTGGGTTTGTAACCGAAAGGTCGCAGGTTCGAGTCCCACGTAGGACACTGCCGTTCTACCCCTGAGCAAGGTACTTCACCTGAATTGCTTCAGTATATATCCAGCTGTAAATGGATACTATGTATAAATGCAAAAATGCTGTGTAAGTCGCTCTGGATAAGAGCGTCTGCTAAATGCCTATAATGTAATGTAATGTAATGAATTATCTTAATGTCACACTGAAAAGATTAGAAAAATTGAACCTTTAATTCAAGTAAATTTATTATGAGAAAGAAAATCCCTCATCAAGAAATAATTATTTTTAACAAAACCATGTGTGCCACAATTATTGTCACCCCTGAAATTATATATAGAATAAAGTAATTATTTAAAATATTTGGTTGCATATCCTTTGCATGCCATGACTTCCTGATGTCTGTGACCCAACAACATTAAAAAAACTCTTGATATCTTATTTTCTGGTACTCTTGGACATCAGGAAGTCATGGCATGCAAAGGATATGCGACCAAATATAGAAAATTATTACTTTATTATATTTATAAATGCAGGGGTGCCAATAATTATGGCAAATGTGGTTTTGTTAAAAAGTATTATTTTTTGATTAGGGAATTTGTTTTCTCATAATAAATTTACTTCAATTAAAGGTTGGATTCCTTTCATTTTTTCAATGTGAGATTAAGCCAATTCACCAAACGATGAATTTTGTATAACGTTTTTACTCATCTTTACCAGGGGTGCCAATAATAGTGGAGGGCACTGTATATACGTGAGCCAAGACACCACCTCATCCATAAATATTGAATGAAACTGAACTAGAGAGCCATTGTTCGGAGAACATCACGAGGACGTGCGCTGTCCAGCTGGAATGTGCTCATGACAGGACGGGTCAGCACTATGTGGAGCAACCCTTACGGAACTGGAATATACTTAAACATACTGAAATCAAATATATTATCAAGATCTTGCATCAGTTCCAAATATATTGGAAAATACATAGATCATTGGTTTATTTCAGAACAATTTTGTTTTATTTTCTTTTGCAAAATGCAAATATCAGGAGGGGGTTATCTTCATAACCGTATGTAAATTGTATAAATGTAGTCATAACAGGCCCAAAAATAACCACTGAAATACATTTTGTTGACAGTTTTATTGATGAACACACATTACAGTTTTTTTCGATTGCTTAAGCACGATTTTGAAAACAGGGCCCGGTTTTTCAAAACACTACACACAATTAGCACAACCACACACCCAATTAGCAGAACACCTCAGATCTTTTGCAAAATGAAACACTCTTGTAAAAACTATACACTAATTTATAAAAACCATATTTTGTTACCATATGAAACACACACATTTCATATGACTTAATTATGTTTGAACCAGTTCCACACTGCTGTTGCTTACCTAAAACACTTTTAGCAATTCTACTTCTCAGTGATTAGAGTACTGTAAGTGAAGTACACAGAAAAAGTGCAAATATACAATAAATTCACTAAACAATACACAAGACCAATGGTGCAGACTGATGAAAATACAATTTATTTCTCTCCATATACCCAAATCAGTCAACATGGAGAATCACAACAAAACATGTCCCAGTTTCATTTGAGCCTGATGTCTTTTCAGGATGCGTGCCAGTGTTGACCGAGACATTACTGAAAATGGCATTGTCACCGATAATGTTGGCTTGAATTTCTCTGAGCCTGATAGCATTATTGGCCAAAACCATGTTTATGATCTCTCTCTCTCGTTCTTGCGTGAATATGGGCCCCCTTCCTCCTTGTCGTTCTCGACTCTCAATTCTATGTAGAAAAAAATACATGTAACCTACTATAAAATGTCACAGGAAGGGGTATCAAAAGTGCTGATATGGTGCATACAATAAGCAGCTGATTACTGTAACTAGACAGATTTTTTTTTACCAGTTTTCTTGTCGAAATGTCCTAATGCCAGATGCCACTGTATATCTGCTAAGATTTGGCGTCAATCCGTGGTTCCCGACATGGTCAACTAGTGTTGCGCGAATTTCATTTTTGAGCACGTTCTCCTCCTGCTTCAGATCTTCCTCTTCCTCTACCTCCACCTCGGCCTCAACCTCTGGCACGGCCTCCGCCTCTTCCTCTTCCTCCTTCTCCGTGGATTTCCCCTCTCACCCTCACTCTTCTTCTTCTGACTCCTTCCATTTTGGTTGAAGACAGGTGAACTCACCTGCTGCATGTGTATAGTGCTTAAACCTGATTGGTGTGTCTACAATTAAGCAATCATGTGTTTGCGCACCTGATGGCTGTGTTTAACCAATTGGCTCATAGGTGTGGTAATTTGACTGTCAGTGCTTTGGAATTGCAAGGAAGTGACATAATGATATACTTCTGTGTCTAATGTATACAAGTGTGTTTAGTGTTTTGCAAATCACTGTGTGTATTATTTTGCAAAAAGTGTGAGGCTGACATTGTGCTTATAGTGGTGCAAATCTGGGCCGATGTTTTGCTCCTTGAGTGTAAGGTTTTGATAATTGTGTAATACTTTTGATTTTAGTGTTTATGCAATCGAAAAAAACTGTAAGAAACATAATAAAATAAGTAACACATACAGAAGATTGCGTCATATAATTGGGGATATTGTGAATACCATAAATATGTATCACAATGCAAGTGTTTAGGAAATAAACATACTAGTGTGCAACATTATTGTACACACAGTATCAAACACAAACAAACATATTACTATGTAGACAATTTGAAGTCTTCTTTAAATAATAAATTGATCGTCAACTGCTACATTCTTAAAATAAATAAATACCCATGTCCACGCTTCAACGTTAAAATTGATGCAAGTATATAGTTACTTTTTTTTTTTTAAATTTACCATCATTTTTGCCCAGAATAAAGAGAATATGATGTCAGCAGCAAATAGAATATAAAAAAATATTGGTGTGTTCCAAATACATTGAAATGTATTGGAAAGGACTTATACCGCTGGTGACCGCAACTGGAGGTCAAGTTGACCGATTCTGAGAGCCAGTCCAAAAATCCTAAACATGGACGTCGCTGCATTAAGAGAGGTGTGATGGCTGCAAGCCTTCAAATCGCTTCCCTTGCAATTCATTCAACTGTTTCAATCTTTTCATTGAAATGTAGAGGGTAAATTCAGCCCAGCCCAAGTGTGAATGCCTATTCTTTTAGTCGGACTCCTGGTTTGCACGGGAGCTGAAATGTCAAGCGGCGATCCTAAAATAACCCCCCCCCGCCTTCGTACTGTCTCTTTTCAGCCTTCTGGCTAATGCCACTGGCCTTCTATAAGACTGCTTTTGGACGGTCTGCACCTGTCCTGAGTCCGGAAGACCGGGTCTGGGATGTCCTGGACACGACGACTCGTGTGGTGGGGGCAAGTCAGAACCCAGAGCCCCACCCCGACACAGCAGTAAACACCCAGAACATTCAACAGTAAAACTGTATGTTGAACAAACATATATGTCGCGTGTCTTGACACTTTTCACAATGAGCGTGTGTCAGGGCAGCTAGACGAAAACACTCTGGACAGCGTGTCAGGGCAGCTTGACGAAAACACTCTGGACAGGCAGACCCACTTCTGTCACAAGGAACAATGCAATGACAGTGGAATCTTACATGCGTGAAATGAAAGTGTGACTTTTTTCCTTTTTATAAAGTACATATAGTAATCAGAATTATAGGTCATGGTCTGAATTTAAAAGGGTCACCTGAAATATGCAAGAAAACTGGGATAATCAGTAGTATGGGTTCACGGAGAATGTGAGAACTTGGTGAAAGGCTGCTCCCGTTGCCTTAAAAAATGGTTACACGACGCGTTCCGACGTCTTCAGAATTCCTTGGCACACAGCTTTTTGTTTGATTGACTAACCTAAAAAAAACAATAAAAAAACACAGCTACCTATAAAGACGCTGGACTTTGGCGGCCATGCGAGACCAGAGCATGCATCACACACTTCCCAGTGTTAAAGGGGTTTCAGAGCCAGAGCTATTTCTGGGCAGCTGACAGAGAACGTTTTCTTCCAGCGTAGTGAGGTCTTCTAGAAAAAGCCCCGCCTGGCAGTGGTCCATGATCTTATGAGCTTTGCGTATGAAGACTGTGCTATTATTATGCGCCGAATTCAGAGCGACGCGTCGGCCAACTGCCGCGTCGGACTGAAGAACTGAGGGTCGGGACATACTGTACAGAGTCTTCCGCACCAACCGGTTCCCTAAAAATACAGACGCTGATAAATCCATGGTTTTAAAATGGCTCCTGTCATGCTTGTGCAAGTCCCCGTCTCACCACAGAGAGAAGCCCTCAGGTGTCAAGCCTTATATGACAGCATATTACTTCTGGGTTACACCTCCACCGTCCCAGCATGCTACAAAAAATCATATATTTGCAGCTCTTTCTTCCACTTTCCATTTCTTTATAAGATACGTACTTAGCTTCCTGCTATTCCGTCATTACCTATGAAATAATTACCAGTTTGAACACAATAAATGAAATGAACACATAAATGTGACACCATCTCAAACGACGTCACAAAGATTAGGGGAGGAGTTTGGTGAAAGCAGCATGATTTTCAGAAAAGGGGGGAGGGGTGGAGCTGTTAACGGGGGCGCAAGAGTACAGGAGGAAATTTAGGATGGCCCTCTCATTCAGCAGGTTTTGAAAGGTCCTAATGGGAGTTTCTGGAACATTCCAAATTCCACCCTCTCCTTCCTGGTTTCAGGAGAAGAGATTGCGGAGCTGGTGGATGAACTGGTCCTCTTTGTTCTTGTGAGTTCGGCAGCCGCCGTTCAGGTGGTCCCAGGCCGACCTCTTGCAGTAATTGTAAAAGTGCTCCTCAGCCTTCTTCAGTATGCTGTTGAGATCCAGGGTGCCCTGCAGACTGTATGGGGTGTGGGGGTAGGGGGGGACAGGGGTGGTTATGGACAAGCTCCCCACCCAGCTGTTTGTCCTTCCACGTTTGGACAAATCGGCACGACAGCCTCTCACTAGCTCACTATAAACATCAGCTGTTAAAATAATGCAAAACAGTTGAATGTTAGCGCCGCTAGGCGGCCGCTGTAGTGCCGCTTTGCAAAACGCTAACAGACCAACACCGGGCACAGATGGGGGTCCACTTGCCAGCTGGGCTGAGAGGTGGCCTGGCGATACAACATCTAATCTAATCACCTCAGCTGAGTAGCCCATGTTGCTTAAGTGGCCCTTATGTGCCAAATACAACAGCAAATATGAAACGCACAAACACATTGTATAAGAGGAATAAATTCGGAAAAGCACAACAAATGGGAAAACCATGAAAACAATAGAAAAACGCAGTAACATTAGGGAAGATGCACACACCAAATAAGTGGTAATACAAAACCAATGGTGATCACAAGTTGATATTGTAACGCTCTACTTGTTTTTCACATCCTCATTTTGCAATGCAAATGAGTCCATGGTCTCATAGAAACACCCTAGGGCAGGGATCTTCAACAGGGGGTCCGCGACCCCTAGGGGGTCCGCGGAGGTACTGCAGGGGGTCCCCCAATTTTTGTGGGATTTAAAAAAAATTAAATCTAACAATATTTAAATGTATTTTCGACAAAAAATATATAATATTGAGTAAATTCAAAGCATTAATAGGCAATAATAAGCTACTTTTGTTGACAAAAACTATATAAAAAAAGAATGATTCCCATGATGCAACCACTTGTTTTTTTGTTTTTTTTTTATATCTGGGGGTCCCCGCTCTGTTTCTATCGGCCAAGGGGGTCCTTAGGCTGAAAAAGGTTGAAGACCCCTGCCCTAGGGTGTTAAATGTACACCAGCAGTGTTAAATTTACCCCCGACATTTTTGTGTGAGTAGATGTGGCTATAATGAAACAGATAAAGAAATAGCTGCAGTTGTAGCTGTAATTATGACATTGTATGTGAGGACGACGTGCGCGCGCACCTGCTGGTGAACTGGATGAGCTGCACTTCGTTCCGGCACCTGATCAGGACGTCGCGGTGCAGCAGCAGGATGGCGGCGCAGATGAAGAGCTCGAAGGTGAACTCCACGTTGACGGCCTGTGGTTCTGAAAGCGGCCTGTCGTCTGGTACCGCCCGATAGCCCAGGGAAGAGAAAACGCAAAATGGCTTTATTCGCAGCTTGAGCTTTATTCGCCTGAAATTTGACTGCTTTTTAAAACTTGCCTTTGACTGCCAAGATGCATATCTTCTTTGCTAAATGTTATTAGTCTAAGCGTAGCATGATGTCGGGAAGGGAATTTAGTGTGCTGCCCTCTAGTGGACAGCTCTGGCACTACGCAGGCAGGGTGGCAGCTGAGGCTGATTGCAATCAGCCCAGCTGTTCCTCATTGACTAATTAATGTGCCTACTAAAAGGGCCTGATTTCCAGGCCTAAGGGGGACTGTTGGTTGCTGCTTCCTGGTTTTATTTTCTCTTTTCTGTTGTGGACATTTTTGCCTGCCTTATCACTGTAGAGGTTTTTGGATCTTGTTTTCCCGTTTGTTTGTTTTTGGTTTTTTTTAAGAGTGTTTTCTGTCTTGGTGCGAATAAAAGGCAGCAAGCCAGTCAAATGTCTTTTTGACTTGACCTTGTGATCAGTGCCCAGCCCCAGCCCTGCATCACAGTAGACAGAAGCAGTTTGGACATTAGCCAGGTAAAAAAAATCTGAAATGTCGCTCAATTTTGACACTGTCACTTTTAGAAACTAAGGGTCTGTTAAATATTGTGACCAAGGTCACCAAGTTGGCAACACTGAAACTTTCCTGTTTGTGCACATACTGACTGATAGAGACTGTACAAATAACTTATCTTAACTTTCTGTTAAGAGTTACTGCAGCTGACACAGGGAGCTGCTTCAGCTGGGCTAAAAGCACTGAAGATATATTCATGCTTCCACACATTTAAGTGTATTATTGGATGTGTCCATATATGGCAATATATTTTTGTTGCATAGGAAACTGAACCCGTCGGTGTCTGCTCTGTCATAAAAACATGCTTATTTTTTAAGCAATGTACACTACGGTACGCCAAAATATGTTTGAAATGCGCTGAAGAGCTCTGTTTTCAGTGAACTCTGACACTGGTGTTTACTGAGTAGGTTGGTAGGGTTAGAGATGTGGATCAGAAATTGGAGGTCCGAAATGAGCATCAGAAATTTGAGGGGCAGAGACATCAGATTTAGGGGAGCCGGCGATTTGGGAGATGGGAATGAGGGTTAGACATTTTTAGGGTTTGCATTCTGTGTTTGGGGAGATCAGAGATGAGGGTCAGAGATCGAGGCCGGGAGAGAGAGGGAGATGAGGGTCAGAGATTGAGGCCGGGGCAGAGAGATGAAGGTCAGAGATTGAGGCCGGGGCAGAGAGGTGGCGGTCAGAGATTGAGGCCGGGGGAGAAAGAGATGAGGGTCAGAGATTGAGGCCGGGGCAGAGAGATGAAGGTCAGAGATTGAGGCCGGGGCAGAGAGGTGGCGGTCAGAGATTGAGGCCGGGGGAGAGAGAGATGAGGGTCAGAGATTGAGGCCGGGGGAGAGAGAGATGAGGGTCAGAGATTGAGGCCGGGGCAGAGAGATGAGGGTCAGAGATTGAGGCCGGGGCAGAGAGATGAGGGTCAGAGATTGAGGCCGGGGCAGAGAGATGAGGGTCAGAGATTGAGGCCGGGGCAGAGAGTTGAGGGTCAGAGATTGAGGCCAGGGCAGAGAGATGAGGGTCAGAGATTGAGGCTGGGGCAGAGAGATGAGGGCAGCAGATTGGAGGGGTACAGGTGACGGTGTGAGATTTGGGGCACCGGGCTCACCCAGGCTGAGTTTGCGGGCCAGCCTCTCCCTGTAGTGCGCACGCTCCACCTGCTGGGAGATGAGCTCCAGGTGGTCACAGCTCAGGATCTCAAAGAGCCGCAAGGCGTCGCTGTGCTCAAACTCTCTCTGGAAGCCCAGGAGCAGCCATCTGCACAGCACAGCACAGCACACAGCACAGCACAGTGTAGAACAGCACAGTAAACTAAAATCACAGCACAGTTTAGAAGAGCACAGCATAAAAAATATCGCAGCAAACTAAAATCAATGGACAGTCTAGAACAACATAGAGGACCAAAAATGTCGTATAAAACAACTGAACAAAATCAGAGCCCACTGTAGACCAGCACAGCATGGAGAAACATAATAGATCAAAATCACCAAACTGTGTGGAACGACATGAACGTACAAACATCACAGCACAAAGAACACAGCAGAGATTTTTACTGTAATACCCAGCTATAGAACCGCATTTCCCATCATACTGCTCTCAACCCAGCCATAGAACAGCATTTCCCATCATACTGCTCTCAACCCAGCCATAGAACTGCATTTCCCATCATACTGCCCTCAACCCAGCCATAGAACAGCATTTCCCATCACACTGCTCTCAACCCAGCCATAGAACCGCATTTCCCATCATACTGCTCTCAACCCAGCCATATAACAGCATTTCCCATCACACTGCTCTCAACCCAGCCATAGAACAGCATTTCCCATCACACTGCTCTCAACCCAGCCATAGAACCGCATTTCCCATCATACTGCTCTCAACCAAGCCATAGAACAGCATTTCCCATCACACTGCTCTCAACCCAGCCATAGAACCGCATTTCCCATCATACTGCTCTCAACCAAGCCATAGAACAGCATTTCCCATCACACTGCTCTCAACCCAGCCATAGAACCGCATTTCCCATCATACTGCTCTCAACCCAGCCATAGAACAGCATTTCCCATCACACTGCTCTCAACCCAGCCATAGAACAGCATTTCCCATCATACTGCTCTCAACCCAGCCATAGAACAGCATTTCCCATCACACTGCTCTCAACCCAGCCATAGAACAGCATTTCCCATCACACTGCTCTCAACCTAGCCATAGAACAGCATTTCCCATCACACTGCTCTCAACCCAGCCATAGAACAGCATTTCCCATCACACTGCTCTCAACCCAGCCATAGAACAGCATTTCCCATCACACTGCTCTCAACCCAGCCATAGAACAGCATTTCCCATCCCACTGCTCTCAACCCAGCCATAGAACAGCATTTCCCATCCCACTGCTCTCAACCCAGCCATAGAACAGCATTTCCCATCACACTGCTCTCAACCCAGCCATAGAACAGCATTTCCCATCACACTGCTCATATAATGATAAACATAAAATGCCATATAAACAGCACAATGGGCTGGGTACAACAATGGCACAGCAATGTGTGGAATGTGGAAGTCATAGCGCCAGAGCCAGCTTCGTACTGTATTAGACATACTGTGTAGTGCAGGGGTGCCCAAACTAGGCCCTGGGGGACCCCTGTGTATGCTGGTTTACGTTCCAACCGCAACTGCAATCCCAGAATAAAAATTTTAAGCTACAAATTTTTCTTAATTAGGTGCTTTTCATCTTTCGAAGGATTATTTACCCTCTAAAAGCCACAATTATGTCAGAAATGGCTACACATGTGAGCACTACCTGTGACAGAAGGTGAGCCTGTCCATGTTGTCTGTGACTAAGTGGGCGTGGAGCTGGGGGTCCAGTTCCTTCAGTAACTCCGCCTCCAGCTCTGAGTGAAACAGCATATATTTTAAGTCGTCAGACAGACCCAAACATATTCGTCTTCAGAGCATATAAAAGTGGCCTATAAAATGTCTATGCAGCAGCTCTGATTCTGAGCTCGAACATACGTGTTATGGGAGGTGCAACTGACGGGTGACGACACTATCATACATTAGCATGTTCACTGGTCATACTGGTTTGCTGTGGAGTGAAAAGTATTTTAATTGGCTCAAACAACAGTGATTGAGAATTTGCTCGACTACGAGCTTTCACAAACCCTGACCTAGCTGTGCGAACATGGTAGCTATGATGCTTTAACATGTGTCTCACGCTCATGGAAAAAAAATATTTTATAGTTAAAAACATTGTGTTTACCTCAGCCATCATCTGACATTTTTTAATAATGAAGTAAATGTATTGTCTGACTACTGAGATTCACACCTTTAATTCTAAGGACACAGGATTATTACATTAAGAAAGCACCTCAGCTTTGCTGTTTGGGCACAAGCTCGCCAAAGTGTAGTGAAAGGAAGTTATGAAATATTTGGTGTCTTAATATCACTTTGCTCTATGAGCATGTCTAAAAAGCACAGAAACGCACCGATCTTGCGGTGCAGCCCATCAGCCCGGAAGTCACGGGAGAACTTCTCCATGTAGCATGAAAAGCTCCAGTAGGTCTCCACCTCAGAGTCCAGCACCTCCAGGAAGCGGCTGCACAGGTCATTCATTCCCTGGGCATAACTGACCTCTGACACCCAAGCCACCACAAGACAAACAGACAGACACACACACACACACACACACACACACACACACACACGGAGACACACATACATACATACATGCATGCAACCATGCACAAACATGCAAACACACACAAACAACCACAACAGATGTACACACACATACACACACACACACACACACAGAAAGTCAAAAGACATGAAACCAAATGTATACAGTCATATGACCTCTGACCTCTGTTACAGTCTGAGGTTCCTCTTCCCAAAGCTTCAGTCATAATAGGACACATTTGTGGGTCATCTAACATGGCAAATGCACAGGCTTGTGGAAAAAGCATCAAAGAAAAGGTGGACAAAGGAGCCATTGTCTGCAATTCTTTCCCTTGCTATTTTTTCCTGTCAATACCAGTAGAGAGCTCCAACCACCAGGGGGCTCCAGCAATGCTCAGATTTTTAAAGCTCAGAGGTCAAGCATATACTCATGACAAGCATTCATAGGGCCCGATTTACTAAGAACTTTAGCATGTGCAATCATTGGTCATGTTATTAGTTTTGCGTGTGTTAAAAGGTTTTGCACATGCTAAAGGTCTTAGTAAATCAGGCTCATAATGTATTGCATTAAAACCTGAGGTTGAGTGTTTCAAAGAACTAAGAGGAGAGCAGACATAGGGGAGAGGGACGAAGCAGTTTACCTGGGTGAAAAGCGGCGTATGTGATAAGAATCTCTCTTAGGACCAAAAGGTTGCTAGAGCCTTCTCCACTGCAAAAAAAATTATAATAATTTGAGGCAAAAATAACTTATTTTTCGAAAGGAATGCACCACACACAAAGTCGCTAAATGCGTGGTGCCGTGTGTCAAATCACCAATTATAAAGCACAAGCACCATTACAGCGGTGTAAAATGCCTTGATAATTCACAACTGCTGACCCTCTCGAGTCAAGAGAAGCTTGTTAAGGAGAAGGGCATTTACAGAACTCCCATTGTCAACAATTTTCTGAAATATGCAACACATTTGTGAAATCCTCAAAGCCATCACATGACCAGAACAGAACTGCAGACTTAGTGAAGAAATGATGTGCAGTGTACACTGTATTCAACGAGAGTATTGATTGACAGATATTAGCATCATCAGTATCACCAGAGTTTATCATTGCCAGTGTGATAAACCCCTGTGGCCTCTCAGAAAGTGTGTGTTTGCCCCCATTTGTATTGCAAATAAATACAATCAAACCAAACCAAGGCAAGGCCTGCGAAAGACTTTTCTTTTGTCTGAGTTGCACAACATGATATGATGTGGCCTCAGGCCCGCGTGAAATCTTGAAGATATCTCCAGCTCAATTTTGTTTAATACCAAGGAAAGTTATGAGGGACGTGTGCTATCTTCTCTCTGTTTAAAGTGCACGCAAACCAACTGGAACCTGCTGATATGTTTTAAAAAGCTGTGCTGTGCTTATTCTCAAAATCTTCCGAACTACTCTTCTGTTGAGTCAAAATGTCACTAATGTGCAAACAGACTGGATATTAAACTACACTGTGCTTTATGAGGCAGGATGGCGGCCAGTTGATTACATCATGCGCCGGTGGCCTTTGTCTTAGAGCCATAATACTGCCGATGACTCACCTCGCAGGAAGGATTCAACTCAATTGATACTTGAAGAGAAAAAAGGATGAGCTTTCATAAGATCTGATACAGGGGCCTAGAGGGGACATAAGACTCGGAAAAGATCAAACTGAAAAATGAGAAACAGTGGCATCTCCCAGTAAATCACTCAACAAAAAAAAAACTAAATATGTATGTACGTATGTATGTACGTATGTATGTGTGTATGATAAATGTCCACCTGTGGGTTGCTGGTGTTAAGGTGCTATTCTAGCACACAAATGGACCCCACAGTTTGGTAGTGAATCTGGACTGTGACCAGCAGTCCCCTGAGCAATGCACAATTGGCTCTATGATCACCCAGAGACGGGCGGGTTTCAGTCAAGCAGGATTGCAGTGTGTCATCGCGCACCAGCGACCCTCACTGATTGATCGGATGCCCTCCAGTTCACCTATTGAGTTCTCCAACTCATGTTTGTGCAAGCCTGACCTGTGAACTGCAATGTGATAAGCATTTTTAAAAAGCAAAACTTGTTTTTATTTTTTATTTTTTATTTTTTTACATATCCCCCTGTAGTAATATGAATTTGTGAATGAGGCCATTCAATTGCCATTATTACTTTATAACTGATCTATTGCAAATGATGTTGAGGATGTTTGAATATTTCAATATAATGCATGTTTAGCTTATTTTGGCTTTTTTTTTGCCCTTTTGTGCAGTTCATTGTGGGATAGTGCAGTAAAAAGAGGTGGTCACAGGCACTCACAGGTAGTAGGCCAGGTCCCTGTCAGTCCGCGGGACGTCTTTGTCGATGATGCGTATGGCCTCCTGCAGCTCCTCCAGGTCAAAGGTGACCCGCTCAAAAACGACCTGAACCAATGAACACCAACGCAATACGAAATAATCATAATGATAGCAATAGCAATAACAGAAATTAGCACGAGTTAGCACAAGAACGCCCGATACAGAATGCGATGTCGCCTCTTGAGATGCAACGAGAGTGTGATAACTTCCCTTGGCTGGGACCCTGGTCTTTGGCTCAGTGCTCAGTGCTAATCATGTCTCTGGCTGTGTGGAGAAGCCGGTAAGGGCCTTAGCTTACATCCACAGCAGACCTGCTCCCATTACAGTTGCATGCCTTGATTTTTCTCATACACTCAACCGAGGTCGTAAACATGCAGTATGCATGCTTGTCCGGTGAATAGGAAATGGGCACTTGATGGTTGTAGTATGCACTTGATGGTTGTTGTATGCACGGATAAGAAGAAATACCTCCAGTTTTGTAATCCTCCTTGGTTTGTGCTTTTAAAATCCTCTTTTCTTTGCTGCTGTACAGTTAAAGACCGTTATAAAATATACATGTTGAACATAAGCACGGACAATTTTCTACAGTCTTATGTTAAGAGTTAACCTCGTTGAAAACGTTATCTGATGCACATGGAAAAGGGGGTGGGTGTGATTCCAGGAGGGGTGGGGGGGGAATAGATAGTTACTCCTTCTTTCTGTCACTGTTTGTCAACTGTGCCAATAGCTTCCATTACAGCTTCCCAAAGTCCGGGTGGCCTACAAGAATATGACAGTGATGGCCTCACCTAAGTTAAGTTTTTTTTTCACAAGGTGTTTCCATCATTTGTACAACCCCTGTAAGCAGATTGAACTAAGACGAGGGCAAATGGAATCCAATCCTTGAAAGGCAAGAAAGCTTCAAGATTTGCGTTTTCCGTAAGATTCCCTGTCTAGTCGACATGACATCAATGCTTGATTGGATGGGAAATTGAATCACTATTGCCCTGGATCTGAACACAGCACTGCTGTTGTAGCAGTAAATGCAAAATAAGTAAGCTCCCTGCTTTATAGACTTGAAATAACCTTAAAAAAACTTCACTTAAAAACACGTAATTTATTTGTCTGCAATGATTAAAAAAAACAGAACATGATGTGTGTATTGCCTGGCTTTATAAGTGAGCACTCCAAAAAGCAGGGAAGAATGTATTATATATGTTTAAAATTTAGATTAAGGTGTAACAGGACAAAATGTGGAATAGGTTAATTGGAGTGGATACTGTCTGAAGGCGCTGTTCATGCCTGTACTTGAGCAAGTCAGCATTTCAACACAATGGCTGCATTTGGGCCTACGACCAAATCACAGCCGTGCTAATATCTAGTGTGATATTGCTTTCATATATATAATATTTTTTAAATGTATTTATTTATTTATTTATTATTATTATTATTTTTTAAATGTGAGTAACAACAATTTCACTAAATGGAGTGAGTGTTTCCTTTAATTACCATGGTTAGTATCATGTATCATAAGACTGGCTGCTGCTTGTTTTACCTGTGCCTGCAGCTCCAGAAAGGACAGTCTCTCCCTGAGCTCCTCGCTCTGTTCCTGGCACAGTTCCTGTGCCGCCTTCTTCCTTTGCTCATAGTACTTCACCGCGGCAACCAGCTCAGCTACAGGAAGAGGGGGAGAGAGAGGGAGAGAGAGGGAGAGGGAGAGAGGGAGAGAGAGGGAGATAGAGGGAGATAGAGGGAGATAGAGGGAGATAGAGGGAGAGAGAGAGGGAGAGAGAGAGAGGGGGAGAGAGAGGGGAGAGAGAGGGAGAGAGAGAGGGAGAGAGAGGGAGAGGGAGAGAGGGAGAGAGAGGGAGAGAGAGGGAGAGAGAGGGAGATAGAGGGAGATAGAGGGAGATAGAGGGAGAGAGAGAGGGAGAGAGGGAGGGAGACTTGTCAACACAGGCAGGACTGAGGAAGCATGAGCTTGCATGGCGGAAGGAAAAGCAAACAGAACGGACGTACACAGATACACGCCAAAACTTTTTTTAAACTTCCTTCAGTCTCCAAGTGAAGAAAACGCAGAGCTGCATGCAGAGGAACACTGTCTGGCTGCAACACGTTGCAAACCCAAATCGGGTTCCGCAATTACCGTCGGTGCCGTTGAGGCGCAAGCGCACACAGGCAGGAAGAAGCTGCTGCCACTTCCTCTTCATGACCTGATACCGCACCGCCAGCTGCCCCTGCAGCAGAGGGCGCTCCAGAGCAGTGGAGCTGCAGGGGAACATCCCAAACAGGAAGCGCCACACCTGTCTGCGCTCAGAAGGGGAAACGCCCCCTGGAGAAACAGAAGAGGAGACGCATCAAGCACCCATTATCAAAAGCGGGGTTGCCAAACTAATCACTAGACCCCACTAAAAATGATCACTCTGGGTCTGAGGAATCCCTTCTCAATAAAATGGGTCACTGCTGACTCCAACCCTCATTGCAGGCTGCAATGCAATGGCTATTCAACAAACCAGAACACAGCAAGTTCAAATTGTCATCATATCCTCCTAGGATCTGGCTATTCATTTTTGTCCCCTGTAGGGGATATGAGTGCATGGTCTTAATCTGAAGGACCGTATATTTGACTGCTGAATCCTGCACTACAAGGGACATTCAATAAAATAATAATATATTTTAAATATTTTCACTGCACCATGTTTTTATCATCAAAGACACTTGTATAATGTCAAAAAAAATACTTAAACCTTTTTTTTTCGCCGAGTCTCTGGAGGACATTATAAATCTATAAAACATGCAGCTATATATGGTGAAATATGCAATAATTACGTACAATGGTCACAATATTACTGGGATGTAAAACAGATGAGGCAACGATGACATAAAGCATTTTATTCGAGTTTCAAAAAATATGCAATTTATGGGACTGAACACAATATAAATACCAAGGCCCTGTTTCCCCACCCAAACAGATTAAAGAAACATACTGGAAATACAACAATATTCAAAAAAGTTTAAAGAGAGGTGAGGTCAGATGATCACGTTTTATGTGATGAATATCCTATGTATTTATATAATATGCATTAGTGATGAATATCCTATGTATTTATATAATATGCATTAGTGATGAATATCCTATGTATTTATATAATATGCATTAGTGATGAATATCCTATGTATGTTATATATGAATATCCTTAGTGATGAATATCCTATGTATTTATATAATATGCATTAGTGATGAATATCCTATGTATTTATATAATATGCATTAGTGATGAATATCCTATGTATTTATATAATATGCATTAGTGATGAATATCCTATGTATGTATATAATATGCATTAGTGATGAATATCCTATGTATTTATATAATATGCATTAGTGATGAATATCCTATGTATGTATATAATATGCATTAGTGATGAATATCCTATGTATTTATATAATATGCATTAGTGATGAATATCCTATGTATTTATATAATATGCATTAGTGATGAATATCCTATGTATTTATATAATATGCATTAGTGATGAATATCCTATGTATTTATATAATATGGATTAGTGAGCTCTCATAGAAGAACTGAACTACAGGAGGGCGGCTCAGGGCCTATAATGTATACAAAGCTTTCTACAGGGTACTTCATCCTTTTTACTTATGACCATAGTCAGGCCATTATGTAATCTCTGGGCACATGATCTCACAAGCCTTGCTGCTCGTCTCACGGATGTTAGGGAACACTGATCCACTTCACACGCCGGCGTCTGAGGGAGGGAGGAGCGGGACGCAGGGTTCCAGAGACAGAGCGCGGGGCAGGAGTCTAGTAGAGCAACACGGTTATGGAACTGGGCTTGAAAATAAGAGGTTTCAGGCTCGATTCCCAAATGGGAAATGATGGACCCCCTCAAACAGCAGCACAGTATAATGGATGGGGAACTGGGACTGTAACTTGCTTCAGCAAACCAACCAGCTGTATAAAAACATGTTATGGTAATAAATACCCTCCTGATAAGGGAAATACAATTCCTAATTGCCTAAATACAAATGCAAAACAACCCTCCAGTAAAAAAAAAAAAAGCAGGAACACTACACAACTCAAAAGCCACACAATTAAATGCATAAAGTATACATGTGGAGTGATCCCCGGCACGAGGATATTTAAAACCGAGACTAAATGCACAACAACAGGATTAAAGATGTGATGTGACACCGTCCAGAGCTGTTTGATGAAACAAAGTCCAAGTTGACATCCCATAGAGTTCCCATGAGCATAAACAATGGATGGTTTAAATGCATAGATAAAACGACTGTTCTGTCCATTATTAAACGTAGGACATACTGTGTGTGTAAGTGCAAGAGCGCATATTTGTACTCTTCGAGTTTCATAACAGTACCGTAAGGGATGCTTTGTGTCTGAACCTCACGATCTTTCCCAGCTTCTTGGCACTTGAATGTACTGTAGCCTATGTCTTGTATAAACTAGGTAGTCTTTGACAAAACAGAACAGGTGAGCATGAATTACGTAAACAGTCTCATGTGAACATGGATTTTGAACAGAAGCTTTGGGAAACAGAAACGTGAGTAAAGGGACACTTAGATAAAGACTATAATGAACAAGGTTATAATGTGAACACTGCCTAGCCTATACATTTGCAGTTGTTAGCGTTAGCCTTTTAAAGAGCACGTGGATCATGCATGAAGAAAAAAAAAAAACATAAAATACGAATGACACACACTTAACTGATGTACAAAAAGGGAACTCCGTAAATTCAGTTGTTTAAGATTGGGTTCGTGTTCAAATAACTATTGGGAAACTTTCATTCTTTGTCCCGGAAAAAAAATAAGTTGGCTGTCAATGACACCGGTTACACCCTACGTGCTTGTGCTGAAATAATTTGTTGCCGAGCTCAAGACACCATAAAGACTTGCCATTCTTGACGATGTACGCCCGCAGCCTCGACTCGTCAACTCTGCCTTCCGCGTCCATAACTCCAGGTAACCCAAGCGGAGGACTGTTAGCAGCAGGGGTAAGGGTGGATGCTGATACTCTGTGAAACTTGTCTCCAGTCCCTTCTCCTGTAACATTGTGCTTCTCTGCCGAGTCCTTCTCCTTAATTCGTGGGTCCCTTCCATCGCAACCAGACACGGTGTTATTCATTTCCTGCAAACGTCTCCCTCCGGTAACGTTACCCACTTTAGGTTTATCGCGTGCGAGAGAACCCACTTGTCTTGAGGTTTCCACCGTTTCCCTCACTCTCAAGCGCCTGACTTATAAATTAACCTTTGCGCAAACACAACTTGCAACTTAACCCGTTGTTTTTTTTTCTTTTACATTGTTACAATCGTTTTATACTGCGTGTTATCCAGTCTTGCTTAGACGTCAATTTAGCTCTCAAATAGAGCTCTGTTTATTACGAGTACATTCTAACCTCACTCTTCCAGTGCTCATCAATCAAGAACTGTCAGGGCCAATCTTGTCTTGTCCACACTGCTCACACAGTGGGACTACCCGGCTAAATTGGCTGACCCCCCCGCAAAAAGTCACATGACTGCAGCGTTACTGTGTTGCACCTCTCATCTTAGTTCAAAGCCTGGTTTATGAGTGTTCTACGGCTTCTGCTGTGTTTTACCCCCTCTTGTGGTAGTCTGGGTATCATGGCAAACCCACCGGTGCCTGGGAAAGGAATTATCTTTATCTGGATTTTTATAGAGATTTTCCCAGTTGAAAGACCACACTGACAGCAACAGAGAAATGAAGATGTTGGGACCTATACAGCAGATATGCTATTCTTCATCTTTAATAAAATGATGATTTGCCAAATCTTTAAAAAAAATGTTATCTTATATTACCTTTTATCAATGCATATTGAGTATTTTTGATATTAAAGTATTTGTCCATCATTCATCACAGGCTCACCAGTTTTATAACTAAAGAAAACAGTAGAAGCAGCAGAGTTGTGGAGTATATTTCTCACTCTGGTTAATTTAATGTCTTCATGGTAAATTGTATATTACAAGGGTACACAAATAACCTTCTACTTCAAACAGCAAATTATGTGACTGCAACTCAACAAAGCATGCAGACATGGTGAAGAGGTTTATTTTATTTTTTTGTTTGACCTAACAGTGACGTTGACTGCGGTATGATTGTTTTTGTGCCAGACGTGGTGGTTCCAGCATCTCGCTGCCATCCTTGGATTTTCACACACTACAGTGTCTAGAGTTTAGAGTGAACGGCGCGATAGGCGAAGAACATTCTGTGAGCGGCAGTTCTATGGCCAAAAACACATTGTTAATGAGAGATCAGAGGAGAATGGGCAGCATTGTGCAAGCTAACAGAAAGATGCTTCTTTGTCTTTACAACAGCACAGCAGAAAAGCAGGTACACAACGAGGTTACAAAAACCACGGGTAAAAAGGTGCCATTCAAAAGTGAAAAGGTTTGCTTCATGGTTTTTCTGCAGTTTTTCTTGTGTGGTTCTCTCTCTTTCATATGGGAAGTGGAGGGGGGACTAGATGATTAGCTCTTTCCAGTGGTCCACCCCCATTTCTCTCTTGCCAGTCGCTTGTTTTTTGAATAGTCCATCATAACGTCGTCCTGGAGAAGGTTTTGGGTCCGGAGAGTGACCAGGTCAACAGATGTTTTTTGGGAATGTTCCGATTGGAGACCCACCTATTCAGACTACACCTTGAACAACCATCTTGAATACTTTTAACTTTCGGTACCATCTGATCAGATTTTTTTCAGAGCCTGTGGTTCTTTATTGATGTCTGTTTAATGTAGTCTAAGTCCCACCAGGGTAATTTTGTTGTTGTTTGAATAACTTGGTTTAATATTCAATAATATTCAATTTAGCGTAGAAGTTGACACTCGAGTCTGCACTTTGATCCCTGATCTTTGCACTGTGTTTGCATTGTAAATCCAAGGAAGACTTGGGCTTGAATCATATGCCTCTAAAGGGAATGAAGAATGAAGTACACCCTTAAACAGAGACATTTATTTAGCTTCATGACCCTCTATGTGTTAGAAAATTAGAACAGAATATGTTAAGTGAGACAACAACAGGAAGTGGTCTCCTCGAGTGGTTTGCACACATGCCGTTAAGCTCAAATTGAAAATGAAACAAATGGGTGCACATGGGGTTCTATAAAAATGTTCAAAAAACATGTGCATTGCAAAAAGGTTGCATATAATGATGGTTATAATATTGGTCCACCTGAATACCACTATCACATAATGAGACTAGTCATGACACACGGACTCCGGAGAAAAATTTGCGCCAATGTTAATTAAATAATTAAATACATAAATAAAAAGTGAAATGTCAACATAAATAATTAAATGTAAAATGTGTTTCTACGTTGAATTATTTATGTCCTCAATTAATTATGTATTTCCACATTTAATTATTGCTGGCTGATGTGTGCACTGATAAATAATACAATTTGTCAACATCACCCATCAAAGCCGGTGGACAGAGTCCAGTTGGTTGGTCGATTTAATGTTGAAGAGGTATGTTGCAGTTAGTTCAACCACCTGTCAAATAAACCCCAGCCAGAGTCGAACATCAAAATGATAATTGTGCCGTGTGTCATGCGTGACTTTGTTAAAAGGTTTAGCTGTGGAAGCACATGACTGAAAAGGTGACAATGGCAATAAAAACGACCAGCTTCAGCGCGAGGAGGGCAAAGAACGGAACGGGTAGAAGACCGTCTTCGGCTTGGCCGTCCGGCTCTACGACAAGAACACAAGAGAGAAATCTCATCTACAAGACGGAAACATTTTAAATGTGTTTTTCAGGGGTTTCGTCTTTTCAATAGACATTTCAACAGAATGAATTAACGGGAAAGCTGTCAAATAATATGGATGGTTAGTTCAAAAAGGATGATATCGGGTAATTTATGCCACAAAGGCCAGAAAAAAAGAATCAGGAATCACTTTGCCAGGAGCATTGACCGTGTATTGCCTGAATACACCCCCCCACCCCCCGGAACAACTCTGTCACGGCTGAATTCACAACAATAAATTAAATGCATAAATATAAATGTACGTTTCATATCACAATTATGTACAAATGCACATCTCTCACACTTCAAAGCACTGTGAGCGAACTAAAAAGTTATTTTGATTGCATTAGTTAAGCCGCAAGTTGCTTGCTTTCTAGTGACGCATCAAGACAGGAGAGAGCAAAACAAACTTTAGTTGGAATGGAACTTCCATTGGATTGCCTTGGAAAGTAGGCCTGCAATCCAGTGGAATGCTGCAGTGAAAATGACAAATGAAATTAAACCAGTAAATGAGAGTTCAGCTCTACCTGGGAGTGCTGTGGTGTCGGCGGATGGGATTTCGCTGGCGAGGCACCCATGGTCACAAATCCTGATCTTTGTTCCATTCCCATGGTGCTGCTTGTTGCTGCTATTGATCTGACACATCAGGGTGCAGTAGTACATGTCGGTGTCGTTCGTTGTCAGCTCTCTTATGGTTAAGGTGGTGTTTGTTGTGCTGGTGTCATAGCCCTTAGTGACTCTCCCTTGGAGACGGAGTGACCTTCCCACCTCTGTCCACCTCGGTGGCTTAATGTACCACTGGGCTTGACAGTGAGATATTTCATCCCTGGAGTCAGAATGGATCTGACATCTGAGGGTGACGTTTCCACCCATAACACCATACACTTCCCTTTCTGGCTGTGTCACCCAAATCCTGCAGGAGACCCTGGCTGAGATAGCAGAGGCACAGCTGTGTCAGAAGCCCCAGTGAAACATTTCCACTGCGCTCCTAATGTACTGCCCATGGGTGAGAGTGAAGCATAATGGTTAGGGCTGGCATAACTGGGCTGGCAACTCCGAGGTTGTAGTTTTGATTCCCGGGTGGACCATTGCTTCTGTGCCTTCAAGCAAGGTACTGTGGTAGGGGGGCGTGGTTTTAGGTGCAGCTAGCAAGAGAGAGAGTGAACGCGGGTGGTTTAGGGAGCCGGCACAGCTGTCGGCAATCGGGCAATTGGTGACGATTGATTATAGGATTGTTGTTGTCAATTAACCAATTGCCTTGATTGTTCAACAGTGAGCCTGAGGTCTTCAAAAGGCGCTGGGACAGAAGAGAGAGGAGGAAATTGCTAGGAATTGCGTGTGTGTGTGTTTTAAAAGCAAATAAAACACACAGTTCCCTGAAATCTCGGAGTCAGACTGGTTATTTAAACGAGCGGTATAGCTCACTTCGCTACAGGTACATAACCCGAACTGTCTCAGGGAATATCTCGCAGCACACATGGATTACAGAGAAGTGAAGATATGGATGTCAATAGTGCATTTCTTATTACATATAGGCTACACATGCTCACAGTATTTAGCTTGTCTGTCACTTTAATTCCTGTGCTACATAAAAGCAGCAGTACATTTATATAACATTACCTGAGAATTGGTGGACGAGGACCAAGACGAGAAGGAGCAGCATCTCCTTTACACTGAGTGGAGAGGTTGGAAAAACAAAGAAAACAGGCTCGGAAATAGTCTTGTTTTCACACAAAAAAAAGCTGTCACTAGCTTTCGTTGTTTACCGATTGTTTGTGCTTTATAATGATGTTAATTTCTCCCTCCATGCTCCACCACAATGGTATACAACAGGAGCTCGCTAACTGCAGTCATTTAATTTACTCCGTTCAAGCGCTAAAAAAATGTACTACCAAACTATTTTGTCCTGCTGAAAGCCTGTCAAATTAATTCTAACATCTTACATTGGGCGAATTATATCAGAGGAACAGAAAAAATTGCTGTAAAGATACTGTGCCTTCATATTAAATAAGGGTAAGGAGTCAAAATAAGGAGGCAATTCTGATGATGGCTAAAATGATCAAAACTGAAGTTGTATTTCTATGTGCCTTCATTTTATTTTGGGGAACAGGGTTCCGGTTATGAATTGTGCACTACCATCAATATTAATAGATACAATAAACATAGCTAGCTCTCACCCAACGAATGTGCTACAGAGCAAGCAGCCATGAGCAAAAAAAGACATTCATATTGTAGTCTCAAATCAACACCCAATATTGGCCAGTAAGTCAGTGAACTGCAAGCCACAACAAAAAACCAGGTATGGTATGTGTCTGTGTGTATGTGTGTGTGTATAAACATATATAATAACAAAATAAGAATAGATAATACAGGAATGGCTTACCTTTTAACCGATACGCCAAAAAGATGAAACAAACAAAAACGACTTCCTCGTCTATGAAAGGAAACCCCCTGCACAAACAACGTAGATGACTCTTGGTAGCCAGACAGCCACATTGTGGGTTTATGTTTATCCAGAACCTGTTTTATGTATGTTACGGGTGAGGGGGAGATTTGTTACTAAAGTTTACTGTATTTTGTATCCTACCATCTCTTTGAAAACAAGATTCCAGAAAAAACGCATTCAAAATAAACCTCAAACCCTCAATACTAGTCAGTCTGTCCAATTTGAGGGTAACCTGTAACTGATTCCACGTAAAAGGTGCATAGAAGGCAAAAGCAGCCTCTCCAGTTTCAGCATTCATACGTGGTTTACAGAGAGTGAAATATTCTTGAGAACGAGTGTACTGCGCAATAGAACACAACTCTAAAAGGGAACAGATATAAAATGGTTTATTTAACACTGCTTTATAAATGAACAATGCAGGCTGCTGCTGGTGCTGGAATGGTGTGGAGAATGTTTTCTTGGGACATAGTAGGCCCCTTAAAAGCAATTGAGCATCTTTCGAATGCCACAGCATACCTAAGTGTGGTTGCTGACCACGTGCATTCCTTGACGTGCACACTCAGTCTTTCCAAATGGATCCTTCCTGCAGGATAATGCTCCTTCCTGCAGGATAATGCACCACGTCACAAAGCATTCATCATCTCAAGCTGATCCCATGAACATGAAAGTAACTTCAGTTTACTCCGATGGCCTGCACTGTCCCCAGATCTTAATCCAATAGAGAGCCCTTCCCTCAGTAAATGGAGATGAGCATAGTCGCCTGCACATTAGCGCCCCCACTGTTATGGAGGTTTACACTGGTACTACAAAGTCACCAAAATGTTTTCACTGGAATTAAATGACCTTTATGATCATGTCTTTCCTCAATCGCCCATGCATCAATACCGCTGTATGTAAGATATATTTTGCTACTAATAAAAATTAATTTACTGCACAACCAAAATGTTCGATATGATTAGGTATTATATGGATAGGGATTGCTTTAACTTTATTTATAATTTGGTACATTTGGACATATCTCGCCCCAAATGTTTGTTTGTATTTTATTTAATTAAAATTTTTATAACATTACCAGGATGTTAGAAAGTCATTTTGCAGAAGCAACCATTTTTTTTGCATGGCGTGACTGTGATACCTTCCTAAGGCTGTGCCTCGCAGATGTACAGTCAAGCCGGAAAGTCTGAACACCCCTTTCACCTTCTCCACGTTTTATTACGTTACAGACATATTCTACAATAGATTGAGTTCATTTTTTGTCTCAAAATTCTACACAAAATAGCCCATAATGACAAAGTGAAAACATGTTTTTAGAAATTTTTGCAAATGTATTAAAAATCGAAAACTGAAATCTTTCATTTACATAAGTATTCATACCCTTTGCTTTAACATATTTTTAAAGTATCATATTTCATATTTGGTCACATATTATTTGCATGCTGTTACTTCCTGAAGTCTGTGACCCATCAACATTACATTACACTACAGTTATTTGGCAGACGCTTTTATCCAAAGCGACGTACAATTGAAGTGCATATTGGACACAATCTACAAAGCAAATCCAACAAAGCACAACTTTCTCACAACATAGGAGCTATCGCTAGTAGTCAACAGAATACAGAATACAGTCGGCTATACATTCTAAGCTATGAAATAGCAAAACCAAATAGAAAATAAACAGAAAGAACATACTATATATATTTGGCCTTATATGGGTAGTTAATCAAGGTGGAGTCTGAAAAAGTGTGTTTTCAGACCACGACGGAAAACAGACAGCGTTTCAGCAGAGCGCAACGGAGTGGGGAGTTAATTCCACCACTGGGGAGCTAGAGTGGAGAAGCTCCGCAGTCGGGACGAGCGAGTGCCGTTGACACGGAGGGAGGGAAGTGCAAGTCGCCCTGCACCAGCAGAGCGAAGTGGTCGAGCAGGAGTGTAGTGCTGGATCAAGTCCTGTAGGTAGGAGGGGCCTGACCTTTTGGCTGCAGTGTAGGCCAGGGTCAGAACTTTGAACCTGATCCTGGCCACGACTGGAAGCCAGTGGAGTGACCTCAGCAGGGGGGTGACGTGTGTGAACTTCGGGAGGTTGAACACAAGCCGAGCGGCCGCGTTCTGGACCAGTTGAAGGGGCAGAATGGCGCAGGCTGGCAGGCTTGCGAAAAGGGAGTTGCAGTAGTCCAGGCGTGAGGTGACCATGGTCTGGACAAGGAGCTGGGCAGAGTAGGTGGTCAGGTACGGCCGAATCCTCCTAATGTTGTACAGGAGGAACCTGCAGGACCGTGTCGTTGCCCTGATGTGCTCTCTGAAGTCCAGCTGGTCGTCCAGGACCACCCCCAGGTTTCTTGCAGAGCGGGAGGCGGTCACCATAGTTCCGTCGACGTTGATGGACAGGTCTAAAAGCGGGGATGTCTTGTGTGGCATGAAGAGCAGCTCAGTCTTGTCAAGGTTGAGCTTCAGGTGATGGCTAGACATCCACTCAGAGATGTCAGCCAGGCAAGCAGATATCCTCTCTTTAATCTGTGGGGTAGAGGGAGGGAAAGAGAGGTAGAGTTGAGTGTCATCAGCATAACAATGGTAGGAGAAGCCATGTGAATTAATGACCAAACCAAGAGACTTAGTGTAAATGGAGAACAGCAGAGGACCCAGTACAGATCCCTGCGGGACTCCTGTAGAAAGAGGATGGGGTGCAGAGATAGAGCCCTTCCAGGAGACTTGGTAGGATCTATCTGTGAGATAAGAAGTAAACCAAGAGAGAGCAGTTCCAGAGATGCCCATCTCAGCCAGTGTGGAGATCAGGAGTTTGTGGTTGACCGTATCAAATGCTGCAGACAGGTCAAGGAGAATCAGGACAGAGGAGAGGGAGGAGGCTCTAGCAGTGGCGAGTGCCTCGGTCACAGCCAGGAGTGCAGTTTCAGTTGAGTGGCCAGTTCTGAAGCCGGACTGATGAGGGTCAAGCAGGTTGTTCTGGTGGAGAAAAACAGACAGTTGGTTAAGGGCAGCGCGTTCAACAGCTTTTGACAAGAAGGGCAGGAGAGACACAGGACGATAATTTCTGACATCAGAGGGGTCCAAGCTAGGCTTCTTAAGGAGAGGGGTAACACGGGCAGTTTTGAAAACAGCAGGAACATAGCCAGAGGTTAAGGAGGTGTTAATAATGGAGGACAGATATGGAAGGACCTCACCGGATATAGATTGGAGGACTGCTGAAGGGATGGGGTCCAGTGGGCAGGTGGTTGCACGCTGGTGTGATATAAGTTCAAGTACATCTGTGTCCTCCAGAGTCTTAAAGGACAGAAATGTAGCAGTGGGTTCATTTAGGGGAATTTGGGGCGTTACCGGATGTGTGAAAGAGTTTCTGATCTTGGCTACCTTATCCTCAAAGTGGATCAGGAAGTCGTCTGCAGAGAGGGAAGAGGGTGAGAGGGGTGGTGGAGGGATCAGCAGGGAAGAGAAGGTGGAAAAGAGTTTACGTGGGTTAGACACACATGCATTAATTTTTGACTGAAAAAATGAAATCTTAGCAGATGTGGTTGCTGATGTGAAGGCTGCCAGCAGAGTGTGATACGAAGCCAGATCATCTGGAGATCTGGACTTCCTCCACTTTCTCTCGGCAGCTCGCAGCGTGGTTCTGCTGGATCGGAGAGAATCCGTCAGCCACGGGCAGGGGGGTGATTGTCGAGCTGGTTTGGAGACAAGAGGACATAGTGAGTTCAGAGACTGAGAGAGGCAGGAGTTAAAGGTGGAGGTGGCAACATCAATAGGCAAATTAACAAAATCTGCAGGTGGAGGAAGCGCAGAGAGAGCAGAGGTAGAGAGAGAGGAGTGTGAGAGAGTGCGGAGATTTCTCCTGAAAGTTACAGAGGGCAGGTTGTTAGAGGAGTTGGGGGAGAGTGGGTAGGAGAGAGAGAACGAAATAAAGAAATGGTCCGATACAGGGAGGGGAGTCACCGTGAGTTCAGAGGTGGTGCAGCTTCTGGTGAATACAAGGTCTAGTTGATTACCAGCCTTATGGGTGGCAGGCGATGGGGACTGGGTGAGGGCGAGGGACTGGAGGAGCGAGCCGACACTGGATAACTGGGAGCTCTCTGGCTGGAGGTTGAAGTCACCCAGTCATCAACATCAAAAGACTCTAGATATCTTATTTCCAGGTACTGTTACAAGTGATACTATATGCTCTCTGCATTTGAATGGATCTTTATGTGAATTGGGGGGTGAGACTAGATTCAGCTGTAAATTACACTGGTACAGTATGGAACACATGGCTGGCTAAATGGCTGTAACTCATCAAGGGTCTGAGCTATCGAACGAGCCCCAAACCATCACTTTGTTGCCAGATATGGAGTAGATGTGGATGGATCACTGCAAGGGTTATTTCTCCTGACTCATTTTCCTATAGAACTCTATGGGGAAAAAAGTCAGGAGAAATAACCCTTCAAGGGATCCATCCACATCTACTCCATATCTGGCCGCAGAGTGATGGTTTGGGACTCGTTTGATACCTTAGAAGGCTTAGACCCTTGATGACGTACAGCAATTTTCGCCAGTCATGTGTTCCATACTGTACCAGCGTAATTTACAGCTGAATCTAGTTTAACCCCCCATTCTCATAGAGATCAGTTCAAATGCAGAGAGGTTATAGTATCGCTTGTAACAGTACCTGAAAATAAGATATCGAGAGTTTTTTTAATGTTGATTGGTCACAGACCTCAGGAAATAACAGCATGCAAAGGATATCCGACCAAATATTAAATATGATACTTTAAAAATATGTTAAAGCAAAGGGTATGAATACTTATGTAAATGAGAGATTTCAGTTTTCGATTTTTAATACATTTGCAAAAATTTCTAAAAACATGTTTTCACTTTGTCATTATGGGCAATTTTGTGTAGAACTTTGAGACAAAAAATGTACTCAATCTATTGTAGAATATGTCTGTAATGTAATAAAACGTGGAGAAGGTGAAAGGGGTGGGCAGACTTTCCGGCTTGACTGTAAATGTTTAGTTGTGGTAGAAATGTGCGATCCAAACAGTCACACATGACAAGGCAGGTATATTTATTACTGTGTGACTAATCAGACCAACCTATGCTTTCAGTCACTCAGAAATCTCAAAAGGCAATACAGATATATTTGGCAGTATGGCTCTGTTCCGGAAGCCCTCCTGCCCATCCACACCGACAGCAACACCCTAACACCAGGGGGCCAGGGGAAGATTGTGTAAAAAAAAAAAGATTGTTTGTCACCTCTGTTTCAAGGCAGGAAGTTGTCTTTTGTAGTTCATGATGTGCATTTTAAGCCAGACCTGTCCAGCTGCATAACTGCTGCATTATCTGCGCAAATAGAATAATCTTTACAGGATTACAGTGGCACCGAATTATCAAAGTACAGGTAAGTACCAATGTGATTGTTTGCTGATTTTTAAATTATGGGCTGGTAATGTTTTTGGCATTTAGGTGTACGCCATCACCTATAGAAAGTTGTAGTTTGTCAGCTATTCCTTCAATCTAGTTGAACATTTTAACCTCACTTTGTGCGCTTTGATTACACTGAATTACATTTGATGCATCTTATTGAATAGATATAATATATTATAGTATTCTTTCCAGTATTTTCAATATTTTGTCATTTATTTATATGAGAATGTTGTGTGAATGTTGCCTAGGGATGGTATTACCTAATGCCATCTAATGCTAGCTAACATTATCTAGCCTCATCAAAATTAGATATAGTTCATTCGCTTGCTATCAATAACAACTGATAGATTATTAGTTTTATGCTTCCCTTAATTTTATTTATATTTCACACACAAATATTTTGTTGGTAGTCACCACTTCAGATCATTGGATTGTTGATCAGAAAAAACATCAATTCAATTTGCCCCTTTCTTCTAAGATTAAAAAAGCAGTGCTGGCATCACATTGGATGCATAATATCTAAATTTTTTCTAATTGTTTAGTTTTTTACTACAGACTATCATGTCTAAATGCGTATACAGTGAGCGCCATAATTCATTGGACAGTGACACATTGTTATTTTGGTTCTGTACTCTAGCACTTTGAGTTTGAAATGATACAATGACAATGAGGTTGAAGGGCAGACTGTCAGCTTTAATGTGAAGGTATTTTCATCCATATCGGATAAACCGTTTAGAAATGATAGATGGTACATAGAAGCTTTTGTACATCGTCCCCACCTCCCCCATTTTTGGGCAGCAAAAAATATTGGACAGTTTAATATAATGTAAAATAAAGTAATCATTTTTAATATTTGGTCACATACACTTTGCATGCCATGACTTCCTGATGTCTGTGACCCAACAATATCAAAAGACTCTTGATATCTTATTTTCTGTTACTCTTACAAGCGATACTATAACTTATCTGCATTTGAATGTATCTCTATGGGATTTTGGGGGTGGGACTATATTTAGCTGTAAATTATGATGGAACAGTATGGAGTACATGGTTGGCGAAATGGCTTTAAGTCATCAAGGGGCTGAGGTATGAAACGAGCCTCAAACCATATCTCTGCTTCCAGATATGCAGCAGATATGAATGGATCACTTTAAGGGTTGTTTCTCCTGACAAATTTTTCTATTGAACTCTATGATGAAATTAGTCAGGAGAAGCAAAGGATATGCAGCAAAATATTTAAAATGATTACTTTATTATGTTAAACTGTCCAATATTTTTACATGCCTGAAAATGGAGGGGGGGGGGGGACTATGTACAAAAAGTTCTATGTACCAAAGGTTCTATAATTTCTAAACGGTTCATCTGATATGTATTAAAATGCCCTCAAATTAAAGCTGACAGTCTGAACTGAACAACCTCATTGTCTTTTCAACCTCATATCATTTCAAACTTAAAGTGCTAGAGAACAGAACCAAAATAACAAAAAATGTGTCACTGTCCAATGAATTATTATTATGCTCATTGTACATACACTTCTATGGTACAAAAACCATAGACTGTTGCTGTGGTTATGTTGAGAAGTTGCTTTGATGTTGCAAAGTGGTTCTGCAAAGTGGTCATTGTTGCAGCCACTGTAGGTTCAAGATTAAAGCTCATCTGGCAATAATTTGAAGCGTATTTCACCAATTTGTGCATTCAGAACATTAGGTGGAGGAAGATACACACGTATTCTGAGGTGGCTTGCTCCTTCATCATTTAAATGATAAATGTCCCCCCACACAAGCCTTCAATAGCAAGAACCAGAAAAATACACTTTCCTCACATTAGTCAAATAGAAACAAAATATTTCAACGCATTTTTAACGCAGTGAGGGACTACTTTCACCTTTATGTGAAGGAGTGTGCAGTCTGTTTTCTGTACGTCCTCTTTGTATAGCTTTAATTCTGGATTCTTGATTTTAAACAACTTAGTTGTGTAATTGTAAAATAACTATATAAAATTTAATACAATTATTCTGCAGTCCAAGAGAATGAAAATTTCCAGAGAAAGAAAACCAACCAGAAGAACTTGTTCAGGTAAAAAATAAAAGCCATTAAATTTGCACAAGGATGTAAATTGAATTGAAACCTGCAAATTAGCCCGCCTTGTTAAAATCTACAGTTGAACAAACCCAACACACTACAAAACAAAAAATGCTATCACTCATTTGAAATCTTTGCTGAAAATACTTTCACATTAAAGCTGACAGTTTGCACTTCAACCTCATTGTCATTGTACCCTTTCAAACTCAAAATGCTAGAGTACAGAACCAAAATAACAAAAAAACGTGTCACTGTCCAATTAATTATGGTGCTCGCTGTATATACGCATTTAGACATGATAGTCTGTCGTAAAATAACTCAGCAATTCGAAAGTTACTTACAACGCAAACAGTGCAAAGATCTGGGGTCGAAATGCTGTAGAGGGGGAAAGTATGGTTCCAAGAGGGACAGCACATTCAAGTGCAGACTTGATTGACAACTTATCAAAACCTCTGCTGAAGTTATACAAACAACAACAAAACTATCCTTATGACCATTACGCCACATTATATGAATGATAGCAATGAACCACAGGCTCTGAAAACAAAAAAAAGAAATAAACTAAACCTAATCAGGTGATAGGCCTTGTGTAGGCCTGTTTTTGCTGGGACATTAACAATCATGTGACTTTGAAATACAGCACAGGGTTTTAGCAAAGAAATATCAAAGATTTTTGTCACGATTTCTCCTGTGACCACCAGAGGGCGCACTCGCACCACGAACGCCCCTGTCTAATGTGCTGATTGTTTTACCTCGTGTTCTCCTGTCTCACCTGTAGGGCTGGGTATCGAACCCCAATACTTTTTGAGCACCGACCGAATCATGTCCGTAGCAGTATCGAAAACTGTCCGAGTATCTAAAAAGTATTCGGTGCCAATTTTCAGTACTTTTTCGCAAAGATTTCTAAAATTATCTGTTAAGTACCAAATTTTTTGCCCCACCAGGGGAACACTTTCTTGTTTTCATTCTTTTTTTAAATTTATTTAAAGCATACTTTTTTTCATTTTATACAGCTGTTTCAGTTGACAACATTAAACACTGAAGCATTTGAGAGGTTTTGGCTTTTTTTTTTTGAGAATTTTTTTTTGGGATATTGTTGGAAAAATGAAAATCATTTGGCATTGGTTTCAAACACCAGGTATCGGTATCGAGACCGATATCGAAAAATTTAAAACCATACCCAGCCCTACTCACCTGTTTCTTATTTTTCTCGTTACCCCTTGTGTATATCTACCTCCCGTTTGCTTTGTCTCATTGCTTGATCCTCATGTTTGCTGTTTGTTTTGCTACCTGCCTGCATTCTCAAGCTCCCTCGTGTACTACCGTGTTTATGTCTTCATTTCTCGTGTGTATGGTTCCTGTGTTTAATTGTTATTATTGTATTGTGTTTTTGCCCTTACTGGCTACCTTTCCTTTTGTGTTACCTCTCCAGTAAAAGTTATTTATTCGTATAAAACTCTTTGTCTTGCCTCCTTCATCTCTCGCACATTGGGTCCAACTCTTACTGCCTCGTTACAATTTCATACGTAAATTGAAAAACTGAATTTTTGACAGACAAAGTTGTACAGTGTGTTGCTTTATTAATGTGTGGAATAAACCCAATACAATGTTCATACCACTAAACATTAATGCTTCATATGCACAGTATGCGGAATTCTGTGGCTTGTATTTAGTCACCATTTTACCTTTACGTTGAAATACAAATCGATGCAAGAAATAGCTTCTTTCAAGTGTGCTTTGTTTGTACTTGAACCACAGGCCTTACAACTAAACCTGACCATTCACTGGTGGCTTTAAATGAGTTGTCTTGTACATGCTCGTTTCTGCAGTTCAGTTATAAATAACCTGAGTCGAGTTTCCTTGAAGTTCAGCATACCACAGTGGGCTATGTGTGGGCTAAGCCCATTGTCTGTAAAAGGGCACCGTGTCATGTGACCATTTCTTTCTCTTCCACCAGGCAAGGTCTTCTCCTCAAGGCATCAGCAATGAGAACAGTGGCGTTGTGGTTTTATGCTATCTTTATCTTCTCACATGGTACTCTTTTTTTTTTCTTTTTTTTTGCAGTTTCCCTTTAAGCTTGTTAGCAGGAAGCATACTTTTCCATGTACAACAATAGTGAGTGTGACAGAGGTCATTTGTCCACTGTTATAACTCGCTGAGTTAGTCATTATTTGTAATTAATGTTCTGGATATTTCACTTAATCAGTAATCAGGACAAATAGACGTTTTGAGGGCAAAAAGTCATTCTTGCCACTGAATAATTCTTGTTCACTATGATATGAGAAAAAAAAGAAAAACTAAATTAGTTTCACTTGTTGAGGCCAAAACAGATTCAACAGATGTTGGTGGTACAAAAAAACAGCTGTTCTTGGTGATGTCACAATGAGCTTTCATAATATGTTAATAGCCCAGGTAAGCCTAATTAAGCCAAGGTGATTGTAGCTACAATGTGTAAATGAGAATGAAATCAAATGGCGACGTAAATAATTGTGTGTAGATAATTAAAGGCAGAATATCAGAGTGCAAGAATTTTTGCAGTTGCATTTGATATGAATAAAAATGTTATTAATAAATGACATATACATTCTTGTTTTATTTTTCTTGAAAATATTTAGAGATATAAACATTGACACAAAAATGTAACTGTTTCATTTTTTTCAATTACTTGAGCCAAATTAGCTAATTATGCTAGATAGAGTCATGTCAAAAAATAAGTACACCGTCAAACTGTTTTTTTGACTTATCTGGACACAAGTTTGTTTTATTTTAATTTCAACCATATTGATTGATTAAGGTAAACTAATTCACCAAATGACTTTGGAATCACTTAATGTGAGGGTTGGTGTAAGGTTCAGAGAACCAAGCGCGACTGATAACGATTCTAAAAGCGTATCTCGAAAGATACGCCACAAAAGCGTAATAACCGGACTTCCTGCGTTTCTTATTTAAACAAACCAGAAATGCAGTGACCGAAATTCTATACTGTTTTATTGACTTTGTTTTTCAACATAACCAAGACAATCTCGAAGTGAGGAAATGCGGAAGTCCTGAGGTATTTATAGCCGGCAGGAAACGCAAAGCGGGTGTAGGGAATAATTGCCTTGCCAGATACTGGAATGGAGGCGGAAAAAATCCCGATAGAGCATCCTGACGATGCCAAAAAGGAAATAAAAACGCAGAAGAGCAGACGCTGCAAATAACCATGACACTTAAAGAATTGAAATGAACATGAATGCAAATTCCTCATGAGGAAAAAGTAACTACACCCCTGAATTTACTATCAAATATATAGATTAAAATTGATGTCTGGTGCACAAAACAGGTGTAAATGATTGTTCAATTATTAGAAAATAATTTGGAAGTGCTATGCTTACATAAAAACAGACAATTAGTCTGGTTTGGACCTAACCATCAAGGTGTGTGCTAACATATCATGCCTAGGTCAAAAGAGCTAGCTGAATTATATAAAATATTATTGATTCTTATGAGACTGGGAGGGGTTACAAAGCCATTTAAGAAAAGTTTGAAGTACATCATTCAACTGTTCGACGCATCATATCCAAAAGGAGAAAATTCCACATCACCAGAAATCTATGCAGGACAGGCCATCCCACCAAATTCACCCCAAGAGCTGAACGATGCTTCTAGAAGTCTCCAAGACCTACAGACCTAAGAACCTACAGACTTCACTTGCCACAGGTAACATGAAAGTGAATGAGTCAAAAATATATTGCACAAACATGGCCTACATGGGAGGATAGAAAGAAAGAAGCCATGCTCTCCAAAAAATATATAAAAGCATGACTGAACATGCCAGACAACATCTTTCAAAGCTACTGGGAAAATGTACTCTGGACTGATGAGGCAAAGTTGGAGTGGTTTGGGCACAATGCAAAACGTCATGTTTGGCGAAGATGCAACACCTCCTTTGAGCAGAAGCACCTCATTCCAACAGTGAAACATGGTGGAGGGGGAGTTATGGTTTGGGGCTGCTTTGCTGCCTCAGGGCCTGGTAAACCTACCATAATAGACTCAACCATAAATTCAACTTTATACCAGACCATTCTTGAGGAGAATGTGAGGCCATCAGTTCAGATGTTGAAGAATAATGGAGGATAATGATCCTAGACATACAAGCAATTCTACTGCTGAATGGCTTAGAAAAAAAGAAAAAAAGGAGGGTTATGGAATGGCTAAGTCAAAGTCCAAACATCAATCCTATCAAAATGCCTTGGGGGGAACTTGAAGTGGGATGTGCATTCAAGGAAGCCCTCTAACATCACACAATTAAAGCAGTACTGCACAGAAAAATGGCTGAAAATTCCTCCCAGTCGATGTTAGCGACTTATAGCCAATTGTTTTTTTAAAAAGCCTATTGCTGCCAAAGGGGGCAGCATCAGTTATTGAAGCGAGGGGTGTACTTACTTTTTCCCCACATGATAATTGCTCTTCTGTTGATTTCTGATAAATAAATCATAAATCCTAATTTCTTTGTGTCCTTTGTTAAATTAGACAACCTTTAACACTAGAAAGCACTGGAATAAGGATCAAATATCCATGTGTCCAAATATGTCTAAAAAGAAGCAACATATCTGGGGACTTTTTCACATGACGGTACACTTTGTGATTGAAGTACGTTGGTGTGCAGTGACATTTTAAAGTCTGTATAGAACTTAATCTCTCCAACATGTCACACTAGGATTGTGATTTTTTTTGTTCCAGTGCAAAATGTTCACGCCACTTCATGGACTGCAGAAGTATCACAAACAATATCGGCACTGCAGGGGTCTTGTGTTGTGATTCCCTGCAAGTTCAATTACCCAGGCCCCGAAAGAAAGCCTTCAGACCTGACAGGAATATGGCACACAACAAATCGAGACCAAGTCATTTACCACCCTGACCCCTCCAAAGTGATGGAAATATTCAGGGGCCGGACAAACCTGATTGGAGATCTTTCAATGAAGAACTGCTCACTGAGAATTAATCACTTGCAAAAAAAGGACAGTGGGCCATTTATTTTTAGGATCTCGATTAATGGCTTTTCTGATTACTCTTACACAGCTAATAAGGTGTCAATTGATGTCCAAGGTAAGTTTGAAGAAGGTTTCTCTATGTGGGTAATTTTTTTAAACTGATGGGTATACTGTGATAAGACCTGATTTAGATCCTGGGTTAAAGTCATTGCAGTGGTTAGCACTGTCAGCGTACAGCAAGAAGGTACCGAGTTTGAATCCTGGCCGAGGGCCTTTCTGTGCGGAGTTTGCATGGTTCCCTCGTGTCCCTGTGGGTTTCCTCCGGGTACTCCGGTTTTCTCCCACAGTCCAAAGTCATGCAGGTTAGGCTAATTGGAGAAAATTGCCCATTGGCATGAGTGAAGGGTGTGTGTGCTCTGAGATGGATTGGCGGCCTGTCCAGGGTCTATTTCTGCCTCTTGCCAAATGCATGCTGGGATAAGCCCCTGTGACCCTGACCAGGAATAAGTGAGTTAGATAATGGGTGGACGGTTAAAGTCATTATGAAACTTTAGCAGTTCCTGGTTGGTTTGTATAGTTTGGCTATTGAAATCCCTGTTGCATGCTTGAGACCAGCTATGATTGGAAATTGGTATGTATGGTTTTATTCCCTAGAGATGTAATAGCTCACATTGTTGTCAAAAAAATATGACTTTCTTTTTTTTTTCAATGAAAACCAATTACTTGAGCTAAATGAGCTAATTAAGTACATACACCAACACTCGTTCACTTGTAGCCTTTTTCAAGCTTTCCATGAAATACACTAAAATGCTAACGATTGCCACATAAAAACGATTAGGCTAATCACTTAAGAAAAAAAGTTGCCATAAAATCTATAAACAAATCTATCTGTAAAACATAAGTCTATAAACCAAAGTTTTTTCAGGTCTGTGATTAAAGTACATTTGTGTGCATTGACATTTTAAAGTATGTATAGTCTCTCCACATTGTCACTCTACGATTGTCTTTTTTTTTCCCAGCGCAAAATGCTTCATGGACTGCAGAAGTACCACAAACAATATCGGCACTGCAGGGGTCTTGTGCTGTGATTCCCTGCAAGTTCAGTTACCCAGGCCCCAAAAGAAAGCCTTCAGACCTGACAGGAATATGGCACACAACAAATCTAGACCAAGTCATTTACCACCCTGACTCCTCCAAAGTGATGGAAATATTCTGGAACCGGACCAACTTGATTGGAGATCTTTCAATGAAGAACTGCTCACTGAGAATTAATCACTTGCAAAAAAAGGACAGTAGGATGTTTATTTTTAGGATACTGATTAGTGATTTTGATAAGTACTCTTACACAGATAATACGGTCTCCATTGATGTCCAAGGTAAGTTTAAAGAAAAGTTCTTTATGTGGGTTATTTGTAAAATCATGGGTATATACTGTGATTAGACCTGATATGATTTAGATCCTGGTTTAAAGTCATTGTACAACTTCAGTAGTTCCCATATAGGTTTGTGTAGTTTGGCTATTGCAATCATCAATGGTAAATTTGTAAATATCTATTTATGGTTTTATTCTCTAGAGGTGTGACAGCTCACTTTGTTGACTAAAATAATGAAAAAAAGATTCATAAGAAACAGACGACCATTTATTAGATTCTTATTTTTACTTAACTGCAGACTCTCCAGCGTCCCCTTCACTGAGTGTCACTGGGGAGATAAAATCTGGTAAAGCTGTGATTGCTTCCTGCTCTGTGTCTCACTCCTGCCCCTCTGGCCTTCCTCACCTCACCTGGAGCCACACTGGAACTCTCATCGTCCAATCAGAGCAGCCGACCAACGGCCAATGGAGAGTGACATCAATCCTCGCCTTTACTGCCACAAACTCTGACCACAACAAGCATCTCACCTGCACTGCAGAGTATCAGCACAATATTAAAACTGTGCAGAATTCTATAATTTTGAATGTGAGATGTAAGTGAGGACATTTTTTTTACGTGATGTTTTCACAGGACATATTTCACAGTACACTTGGAAATTAAAATGAACACCCTTTGATCTTATTCCGAGGCTAAGGGTGTGATACTAAGAATCATAATTGTTCTTAATCTGGATATGTATCACATGCAATGTGATATCGTCTGACATTTATATTAGTGATGTAAATTATATAAGTATTTCATACAATCACTACTCCATATTTTATACAGTTTAAAACATCTTCGAGCATATACCAAGAAAGAAACACATTTGAGACCTGTGTTAATTTTTTTATTTTTTATAATAATTTTAGTTATATTTTTCTGATTTTATTTTAATATTAGTCATGTTTTCGTAATATATTGTCAGTTTAAGTTTGCAAAAAGTAAAGTAGGTTCAGTCTAATTAAAGCATTTTTTAATAAAAAAAATTTCACAATTATATTTTTATTTACTGACTGACCTTTATACACAGATCATGATCAATCAAATTATGATCAATCATCATAATTTGTTCAAGAATCTTATAGCTGTTGTTATTAATACACAGTATCTAAAAAGGTTCGAACATGTACCATTTTCAGGTACGTTCCTGTAGGAATATGTAATATTATATTTTCTGAAACTCTTCAGCTGATATTTATCCATTTTTAAGTCGTATTAAGAATAAAAACAATGCAGCATAACAAGGTAAATCCAATGTTTGTGTCTCAATAAGGCTGTTTTTGCAATATTTCTATGTCTGTAGTAAGTACAGTCATAATTAGATATGGCTTACATTGTGTTTTGTTTTCTTTGAGTGATGTATAAAGTTTGTCCTTCTTTTCTTTCTCCCGAAAACTGGCTGAGGCAGGGATATGCTCAGCCTTGCGTTAGGTACCAAAATAAAAATAAAGATAAAATAAATAGAAAAGTAAAACAACCAGATCCATTATACCACTTGCAGTGACTTGTTGAGCATTTGAACACATTCACGATTCATCTGATAACCACTATGATGTTGTTATTCTAGATGCCCCAGCTCGTGTGGAGGTTGAGACGGAGTCCACAGTGGTGAGGGAAGGAGATACTGTGGAGCTGCGATGTTCCAGTGACAGTAACCCTCCTGCACACAGCTACCAGTGGTACAGCATCACTGGGACTCTGCTGTCCGAGGAAAGAACCTACAAACTGCACAATGTGTCCAGACACATTATAGCTTTCTACTGTGCGGCCATCAACACAGAGGGACACAAGAACTCCACTCCACTGAAGATCAACGTGGAGTGTAAGTGCAGAACAAAATGTTTCATTTGAACAATTACTCAAGCATTCAGGACCTAAAAATAATATTTAACAATAGTCTTACTGAGATAAAGACGTATATACCAGGTAGATATGCTGAGAAGACATTTATTTCATGGGTCTCCACACTGCAAAAAATGTCTGTCTTAACAAGTATTTTAGTCTTGTAATGAGACTTAAAATCTTATTTTTTTCTCTAAATTGAAAAATATTAACTTGTTTTAAGTTACGTTTTGCTTGACGAGTAGAATAATATTACACCACTGGCAAATCTTGAAATGAGTAAAACTATCTCACCCCACCGGCAATCTTTTTGTCCTATTTAGCAAAAAAGTAACATAAATAAGATTCTAATGTTTAAATATAAGATTAAAATGCTTGTTAAGATTTGGGTTTTGCGGTGCAGTTTTTCCCAAAGCAGATCAATTTGTTGATCTAACTGCTGTCTGCCCATGATGTCATGGTTCGTGGGTTTTGGTTTTCTTTTCTGCTGCGATTCTCGTCCTGTTTCCCAATTGAGAATCTATCAGATTTCTTCCACGTTCCGGTCAGAGGTTTTGCTTTTCCGTGCTCATTATTCAGTTCACCTGTGCTTCTACCGGCAGGGTATTTAAGTTCCTTACTTTCACTTCCTCGGTGCTTCTTTGTCATTCATTTGTACATTGAGCCAGGTATAGCCAGGTTTAAGCGACCTTGTGATATTAACTTGTTTATGTTCACGAGGGACTTGCTTTTAGTTTATTCAGGGATAGGATTGTGTTTCCGCCTGTTAGCGTTGTGCGCTATTTATTTCTGTGCTGTTCTCTACGACACAATGTTTTCTTTTGGTGGTTTTGTTTTGTTTCACCTTTTATGGGACATTGTAGAGTTACGTTCCGAGGGTGTTTTTTTCGTGTTTTCTAATCTCCTATTTTTTTGCTCTAGTATTGAGTTCGGGATATTTAGATTTGTGTTGTACTTGTTCTATTCGATTTCGCCCTATTTTCGTGGGTAGATTTTGTTTGGCTGTTTAGCTGTCAGGAATTAGTTCCTGTTTTTTCTTCTTTTGTTTGTCTCTTATTGGTCCTCATCTATGTGTGTGACTTGTCTGATCTCCCTCACCTCTGCGTTTGAATATCCGCTACAAAATCCATCACACATGAGGGTTACCAGGGCATTACTGTGACGTCCAGCAGGGAGGTAAGGACCCAAATGCACGACGAGACAGGAAAGAAGATAAGTGTCTATATATTCTGTAGGTACACCGGGAAACCAGGGCGTACGATCTGAAGCCAGGTTCGCAGCGCAGGATCAGGCGGTGGCAGTGTCAGGGAAGTCAGGGCGTGTGGCATCCAGACCTGGGTACATATATCCAGTCTAGAAAACTAGAAATTCGGGACAAAAGTACAAACGCGACAAGGACCGTAATACTCAGACAAGGAATCAAGGAACAGCACGGTTAATATAACTAGTGTCATTAGAGCTGATAAACTGCAGCTTGCGGGAAATGCGTGCGAGATTAGCGAATTGATTGAACAATTAGAAAACCACGTGAGGAATGCGGTGAAAGCAATTAGGTGTGAATTGTGTCATTAAGCTGTGGTGCAAGTAATAATGTGCAATGTAGACACAATCAGGCAATGAACGCAGACATGACACAATCAGGTTCAGGGAAAACAGGAAAACCCCAAGGAAGGGACGGGGAGCGGAGCGGATCGTAACAATTACTCCAGTTATCAATGAGCATCGCGAACGTTTTAACGTGTGCAGAGAAAGTTCTGTCAGGAAACTCTTATCATAGCCGACCATGGTCGGCTAGCAATCACGTGTCCCATACTCAACCGATCACATGCACACGCCTCTAATGGAGTACCCTTTTCAAGCCAAGAATCAGTTCTCTCTGTACTTCTTGAATGCTGAAGTGCTGCTCTTTGTTTGCTTACAACTTGTGTTAAAATAAATTTGCTGTCACCCTCCTCCGCCCCAGCTTCCACCGGTTGTTTGGATCTATTTTAGTATGGGGGGGTTTCAGTATGGGTTTTTTTTTGGTCATCTCCTGTGTAGCGGGGGGAGATGCCCGTGCTCCGGAGCAGTACTAAAGCAGATCCATTCACCGACAAACTAAAATAATTATGCAGCACATTCATTCATTAAACATGTCATTTAATGAGTTGTTCTGTCTGAAATGTTTTGACATAAAACAAAAGGGATTAAGGGTTTCAGGAGAGATTTGGTTGATTTTAAACTACAACTGCAGATGCCTTTAAAAGGCAAAAGTTATATATTGAATTAAAATGGCTGTCTTTTTAAAAAAATCTACATATACACTTGCATTGTGAGCAGCATAAGGCTTTTTCAGGCGTGAAGTTTTTCATTTTTAGATATAACATCAACAGTGCACAGAGGCAGTTGGTAGTCATAATGGCATAATATGTGCTATTTAAATAAATGCAAAAGGGCAGTTAAAAAATCTAATAATATAACACTGCTTTTCTCATTTCCAGACCCTCCAAGGATTGGAGTAGGGTCAGTCTGCACTGCAAAAATCACAGGGGTGGACTGTCAGTGCCTGGTGGAGTCCAGGCCCACCGGTAGAGTCCAGTGGGTTCTCACAGACGGCACAGTTGCAAACAGCAGCAGTGCCAGCAGCACAGATGGGAAGGAGCCCAGGGCTGTTCACACGCTGCATTTGGCCCTGGGCCTCACTGACATGGTGGCCTGCCATGCCAGCAACACGCGTGGGAATGAAACACTGGACCTGAAAACCAACCAAAGTGGCATGTTACTGTTTCTTATCATTTTCAAAGGGATCATGCACTTTTTGGGGGTTTTCAAAAAAAAAAGTAAAATGATATATGCATATATACAGTTGAAGTCGGAAGTTTACATACACTTAGGGTATGTTATGGTTCGGGTTAGTTCTTACAGTGCACCAAGCCTTACACCTCTCTTACGTCTGTCAGTTTGGGTTAGGGTTACGGTTAGGGTTAGTTCTTACAGTGCACCAAGCCTTACACCTCTCTTACGTCTGTCAGTTTGGGTTAGGGTTAGGGTTAAATTTACTGGAATTTAACTGGAAATCGTGATTTTTTTTAAATGGCCACAATGTTCTGTTCATTTTATTTAATCCAATTCATTTAATTGAATTGATTTTCAGTCAATCTCTGGAATTGGCTGGGATTGACTGAACTGCAGTGGAATAGGACCTAGCCCTAGGGCAGCCCCGGGTCTTTACCTGGTAAACTGTGATTAATGTGGATATTACCTTCCTAGGAATACTGATGGCCATCTACTTATCAGGCTCGGCTGCTTCTACCTTCATGCTCATATTGGTTATTTTAGTGCTGTGGAAATGTTCAAGAAGAAAAAGACGGTAAGTGTTGTTATTTAGAGAAACCCTCTCATCAGACCGTGGAAAAACCATTATAAATATGTGGCCTGGAGATATGGTATGGGGGTTGAAGCAATAGTTGGCTTTTTTGGTTTAGCATTAGAAATTGATCAGGAAAATGTGGGAAATGCTAGCCAAAAAAGGCATTTAATTATATAACTAGTTTTCATACTATACTCACTACTAATGTCGGTGCTACTAATTTCTACTTTTACCAAGTCACAGTTTTTCCCAAATGCTTGTGAATGAAATCATTTTTTAAAACATTTTTGTTCATTTTGAGAACAGATGACACAGGACACAAAACAATAGCCTTTTGCTACACAGCAAAATGCAGTTTCAAAATATAGTTTTTTTTCAAAACTGTAAATTAATTTAAACTGTAAATTAACTGTAAATAAATGTAATCAAGCAGGCAAATTTTTGCAGTTAAAAAAAAGTAAATACCTCCAGGTACGCATATAGACATATCTACCACAGGTTTTTAAGGCATGTTATGTATAGAAAACGAACACATTATTGTCAAACTCTTGAGTGATACAGCCCACTACAGCTCTTGCTTAGCAAAGGGTCATATTGCCATTGTCATTTCCGTAGGTGCTCAATAGCAGTTGCCTGGCTGTGATCCTTGTGGCTAGCTAAAGGTGCCTTTCACGTGATGTCCATACTAATGTGCATGGAGTATGATGTAACAAAGGGCTAGGGTGTATGATATACTTGTATATTATGTTATTATAATATAATTTTTTTGTATTTTCACAGTGCTGACAAGCATGTGGGAACACAGCAAAACACAATGCCAGCCAAATACCTGTAAATCTCTAAAGTAGTATGCATACGAAAATAAATATTCAGATTCAAACTAGACATAATAATGCTGAATTAACTGTCTTAAATGCCATCTAGCGGAGAGGAAAACAGACCCAGTAAAGACCTGTGTGCTTCTGACGGTGACGATCACATTTATGTTAACAATAGGGTAAGTTCAATCATTTGCTGTATGTAGGCACATTAAAGAAAGAGTCCACTTTCTAGAGTTTTTTTAAATATTATTTTGGATTTTGTGTTATTTTAGATTATGTTTTTTATTGGCTCAGGCAGTGTCTATGTGTAATTTTACATACTTACTGATGAGGAGCCTGCTTTAAAATAGCTGTAATATAGGAATTTGGGGGTTATTGGAAACAGACTTTAGTTAACTCCAAAGCAGCTTGTGCAGGGATGTTATTTATTAGGTGTGGTTGTGTTATTATTCCGCGACTTTTTGAGAACCTATCTTCTCCGACACCATTCACACCATCGGCACCATTCATACCTGATATTATACCTTTATACACTCTCCAGGTTGCTATGACTTTTTACCTTTATACCACATGCACTTTTTTAGATAATTTACATTTTATCGCCAAAAAAATGAATGGGAGTCAATGGGCACATTTTGAAAACTGATGCAATAGAATGTGGATGTTGTAACATATTACACTGCTTATGACATCACAATACCTTCCTCTACAGCACAATACTATTCCAGATGATTTTACATGGTCGCGTATAAGCAACTGAAGCTAACTGAGTAGCTCACGGTGAGAATGCTCAGTGTGTGCACTGAGTGGATTTTTGAATCATTTAACGTTCTGCTCTACGTGAGCGCTGAGCAACTGTTTGGAAAAATGGCGACGAGAAATTCCATAGCTAATGACGGAGCCTACTTCCGTCTCTGATCCAAATTCAAAAGTGCGCAGCAACGCTTTGAGTGGCTCAGAGTGATCGAAACTGAGCAACCTGTTAAGTGCATTCTTCGCTCCAAGTGAAGTTGAGCCGCTCAGTTTGTCTACTTAACACCTTACCTCTTTGTGCTTTCATCACAATTCATTGCTTTTTAGTGGAACTTTCAGGTTTTTTAGACTTACCACAAAATAGGCTACATCACCATATTTCACCTTTCACCTTCACTAGATCCCTTTATACAGCATTACCAGTTCATACCATTTCCACCTTTTATTTTCCACATCACACTATACCATATTACCATCTTTCTATTGCCATTTCCAGCAATTTATAACACTGAAGCAACCACACCTACAATTTATTTAGGAATTGTTAATCTAGTTTTTACTGAGACTGTACATATGACTGTACCCATATTATAGCATCCATTCACATGTGTAAATGTAAACATCGTTTTTTAATAGTTTTTATGTACTTAGTTCCAGGGCCCCGTTCCATGTATGTGGATAACTGAGTTATCTGGCTAACTGTGCTAAGTAAAACCTGGAAACTCCCTGAACCCCCTGAACAACAAAAACACTGTACCAGGTCTTACTCAGCACAGTTAGCCAGATAACTCAGTTAGCCAGCTATAAGGAATAGGGCCCTGCAGTGGAGTAGTGTATAAATGTATGCACCATAGAAAATAGTTCGAACAGAAAATAAGATTAAAGGTAATCTTTTGAAGAATAATAGGGTAATACACGCACACACAACCTCTGGAGGCAATACATCACTGTACAAGCTTCTTCTGAGTTGCTTCTTAAAGTTTAACGGCATGTGTGTGTGCAAGAAAGTGTACGTGCCCATGTGAGAGTTTGAAATAGTTACACTGTGTCTCTTTTCTCTTTCTAGATACCACATTTTGAAAAAGAAGAAGAAAAAGAAGAAGAAGGAGAGCTGCATTATGAAACCTGGCTTCAAGAGGACATTTATGCAAACATGTAATCGCATGGAATTAAGTCTTAAGAAAAACCTGCTACATGACAGCACTGGGGTGGCAGTGTAGTGTAATGGTTAAGGAACTAGCCTTGTAACTGAAAGGTTGCAGGTTCAATTCCCATGTAGGACACTGCCGTTGTACCCTTGAGCAATGTACTTAACCTGAATTGCTTCAGTATATATCCAGCTGTATAAATGGATGATATGTAAACAATGCTAAAAAAAAGGTTGTGTAAGTCGCTCTGGATAAGAGCGTCTGCTAAATGCCTGTAATGTAATGTAAGTAATCCAGAGGCAGTTGAAACAAGGATTATGTACTGTATGTAAGCCTTTCTCATACTACTCATGATTTGTTATACTTTTGATACTTTTCATCTGAAACTGTTTGTGCATAATGTGATTAAAGCTTGTGTGCTGCTTGATTTCTGTCATCACAGCAGAGTTAGGCATGTATTACTGGATGGCCACGGAGATGGAGATTTTGGCTGTGGTGTCACAAGAATCATAAGAACCCAGCAGGGCTTATCCCTGTTTTGTAGCACCTCTGCTTGGTGTGTGGATTGGGTCCTTTTGATTTTTTTAATGGTACTTTATTTGACATCTTATTTCAATATTGTTTTTTTTTTATTATTTTGCTATATGCTGCAAAAGGTTTTCAGGGCTACATTGAATTAATACTAAGGATATTATTATATATCAAGAGCATAGAATTGATGTGTAATTTATTCATTATTTTGTATTCTGAGGTTATTTGATAATTAAAGGCATATGAGGGGTTGAGTGGGCATTATGAGACATATAATGGAGCTTGTATAATGTTTATCATCTTATCAGCTTATCATCTGTGAATGCTAACAACTAATGTAAGGCTGTGGGTTGTGTATGTGTTACGATCTCAGTTACGTTAGCGGTAAGGACCCAGACGCGGACCACAGGATCAGGCAAAAGGAGTGGTTTATTGTCCATGCAGGAGTCAAGCCAGGAAGTCAGACGTAGGGAGGTACAAAACGGCAGGCAAAGGGGCAATCAAGGGCAATCCAAATATCAGGCAGTACCAGGGGACAAGGCAGGAGAATAGTCAAAAAATCAGGCAAGGTCGAAACCGTGAAAACAAACTAGACAGACAAGGGCAAGGCAAAAGAATAGTCGTATCAAAAGGTATCTCGGAAGAATAATCAGATCACTGGCTTCAGGAACAGGCAGGCACAGGGAAAGAAAATCAACGTTCTGACAAGGGACTGAAGAAAACACAGGGATTAAATACACAAGTAACTAATGAGACAAGAGGAATCAGGTGTGTGAGAGGGAGGGACTCCAAACGAGAAACAATGAGAATACATTGGGCGGATAATCAATCACGTAGACAACTAGGGAAAACGCGGACTGGATTGCAAACATATACACGATAACAGATGACCTGGAGTTTCAGGAAATCGTGCAAAGATTAAGAGAACAGGGAGAGGAGATTAGATGCAGCTGCGAATGATTAGCAGGGACAGAACAGCATGAAAATGTGCGCTCTAATATGTTAGTGAGATTAGTAACTATACACACCCCTGCCGTTAGTATGATTAGTAAGTATATACAAATTAGTTTGTTAATGGAGTTAGTAGATCTTATCTATCATTAGTATGTTAGTGGTAATTAGTAAATCTAAGTGCACAGAGATAGGTGTGAAGCAAGAGGGAACCCGAACACCAATGAGATCACCCGAATGGTACAGAGACGTAAACAGGGAGTGACAGATCAGAAGTAAATAAGCAGACAAAGGACAACTAGGAAAAACCGGAAAATAAACAAGCCAGGATACAAACTAAGAATAAACAATACATACAAAATAAAGATACAAATAACAGGCAATACTCAGATCCTTACAGTATGGATTTGATAAATAAAGCAAAGCCTTTTCACTTTGTGTTCCAGTCAAGTCAAAATATTAAATGTAAATACAGCACATTTTTATTATGATTAAAAGCACACTACCATAGGTTTGAAAACAATATGAAAATAATCTGAAATCATATAAAATTCAGACAAATCTTGGAAGACTTGTTTTACTCAGATCATCATGCACAATAAAATTATCACACATTTCTAGAAAATAGAGTGTAGAGTGTTTTTCCAATTTTGATAAAATGAACATTTTTCTTTATTTTAAATTGGTGGACTTTTTGTATGAAAAATCACATTTGTATACTTAAATCCCAAAGAATAGTGTAAAAGTAAAACTGCAAATATCTAACCATTTATCAGAAAAGTTATGAACAGTTTGAAAAATATGGTTTACCAAAACTAGAAAAAAACTGAAAAACCATTTTCTTATGTTTATGGTTACAGTATGGTTACAGTTATGGCTTCACACCTTCTGAGTTATTGTATTCACAACTATGGGAATGTCATCTCGGGAATCAGTTGCATTCTAATCAGTAGCATCTTCCACACATGTATATACACCATAGTCTTCTTCAACCTGCTGGACACAGAACAAAGATCAGATTCCAATGGTTTTTCCAAAAGTGAAATTTCTCTTTGAATGCTCTTAAAAATTTATATTACTTTTTCATAAGACATACACAGCAACTGACATTCATAAGTGCTTAAGTCAATACAATAGGTACAGTGTATAGAGAACTAGGCATGATGTGACACAAAATGTGCTTATTTGTGGTTATTAATGTCTAATTAGTGCTTATGAGAGAATTATGTACTGCTTATGAAGGGCTTATATATCTCTTATGAAGAATAATTTAAAAAGTGTTATTAAATGAACGTGCTGTTGAAAAGAACACCGTCCGAACTACAGCAACCAAACGGATTTAGCTAGCGTTGAGATCTTTTACCATATAATGTGTACAATAAAATCGAACAGTTTAATTGTTGTTTGTTGTGCCTGCTTTACTCAGCTGGGAGCTTGTCCAATGCTGCCCGGCTGTCCACTAAAGTGTTACTGCAGTTTGATACCTGATCCACTTGTTCGCTTGTTGTAAGTGCTCAGTATCAGTAAAGTAAAATGTAATGAAATCTGAGTCAAAATGCACCATTATACATACCTCAATATTACCGTACAACTGTTGATTGTTCACATAAAATCCAGTGTTGATGATTTTTTTCTCTTTTCTAAAAAAAAAAGAAGAATATTTTGATTCTATTCAATTCAGGTATCCATATTTTATTTTACATTTAAAGACCGTGGGTATAAAAGAAAAATCAGCGTGGTACTGTATGATTTATGAGACAGATAAAATACAGCATTCACAGATCACCACCTCTTGCTCATGCTTCCAACTAGTTGTTGTTTGAAATCTGTGATTTATATAATTTATAAACACCTAGGGCCCTATCTTACACCCGGCGCTAAGCGGCGCTAAGCCAAACGCAAGTGTCTTTTATATCTTACACCCGGCGCTGGGTTCATTATAACGCCTAGCACTCACGTAATTTACATACCATGTATTCTTGTGCCCGCTGCAAGTATACTGGGCGTGTTGTTCTTAAGATGAGGAGTGGCCAGTATTATTTTTGGCGTATTTCTATCTTGAGCCAGCAGAAAGCGTGTGCGCTAAAACCAAAAACCTGGTCTAAATCATGTCGCAGTTGTTTACATGTTATTTTAACGACGCATATAAGTGCATCTACATAGGCGTGTGCGCAACGCACGTGCACCCTCCTGTCTGTTACACAAAGGGACGCACACAAGCATGACTAAAATATCAAGATTAAAATGTGTAGTTATTATAATTATTATTGTGTAGGCTATATCAATTAAAGAGTCCATAGGTCAAAGACCACATAGGCCTGTCTCTCAGTGAAGGGGAATGCCGCATTAAATTGCTTTCAGCCCACTCCATCAACATCCAGGCGATGTGTGATAGTACGTGTAAGGTTACATGTATAGACTATTCGCAATTATCTTGGATCAAGCTATATTTGCCAATAGTTCCTGTAGCCTAATCTTCCGAGGGGACAATCTTCTGTTACGGGACAATGGCTAACTTTGCAGATAACACCTTGTCACAAAAAGGGGTTTCCAAAAGACTGAATCTTACCAATGATGGCAAAGGGTGCAGTAGTACTTTGAGTGCAGAGGTGTTTTATTTTTTCAGTGCTTCCATTATAAACAAATAGGACATCTTAAACACACTACTATATATCCTGCCATGTGTAGCCTGGCTCTCCCAGCCCATCTCATCCTTGGGTTCAGAATGAGGCCGCTCTTAACTGCTAAGCCCCGCCCACAGAAACATGCCATCCTCAACATATAAATATAAAGATAGTTGAGAACTGCATCTCATGCCTGAAACACTGTGAACCTAACAGCACAGTAGCACAGTTTACTTTCACAACATTCTATACATTTACACACATAATATTTATTTAATACATCCAACAACTACCATTTTACAAATGGTACATTCCAGTGTCTAACACGCCGGCCCCGGCCCAATAAGCACTATTTAACCCGCCCCACTGTGCCAGCTCTTCTTGCGCGACGCCTGCTCAGTCTGCAACCCGAACGTACCCCGGAAGTCCTGGAACGAGAGACACGAGAAAGACACACGCACAACTAGAAAACAGCGACACAACCCGAACACGAACCGTAACGTACAATAAACAAAACTGTGCTATAAATATACCCATAGTGTACTCATGCTTTTCTGTTATCACTATGCACTATGTGTATGTGTGTAGGCTACTGCATGGAATGTGTGTTAGGGCAGTGGTTTTCAAAGTGGGGGTCGTGACCCCACGGGGGGCCGACAGGGGGCGCCAGGGGGGCCAATTGGAAGGGAGAGAAAAATGTAAAATGCTAAAATAATTGAAAAAAATGTTTAAAAATAAATTTCAATTCAATTCATAAGATTACTGTGCCGGTTTAAAATAAGATATAAATTGTTATACATCCTTTCATATCGAAATGAGGTCTTTGCCATGCCCTTTTTTCAATCGCAGCCAATAACTAACCGTCTGCCTGTCAGTAAAAGTGTTACGTTGAGCTGCCCGATTATGGAATCAAAATAGGGTCAAAAGTATTGTGTAGTGTATTAAGAAGCTGTATGTTTGATTTTTTTATATTTGCCAGTGTAATTTAAAAGTTTTTTTTTAAAGCCATTTCGCAATAGGGGGGCCCCAGCCAGAGGCTATGGCTATTTGGGGGTCCTTGGCACGGAAAGGTTTGGGAACCCCTGTGTTAGGGGAACGCTAGCGCTACTGCGTGTGCACCCACAGCATAACTAGCTAAGCTGTCGGTAATGGGATATGTATGAGTAATTGTGTGAGCATCAGTCAGACGCTGCTCGCAGCCCGTGACAGAGTCTCTGTCACACACCTATAACCAGTGTTGGGGAAGCTACTTTGAAAGCATAGCTTTGCAAGCTACCAAGTACTTCACACTGGAAGAAGTTGAACGACAGCAAAGCTACCCTAGGGAGAAATCTAGTTTGGTTAACTAAAGCTACTTAGAAAAAGTAGTTCAAACTACTGATCAAATTGACAATGTACAAAAATGTCACATGCCAGCAAAAAATGCCACTCAATTCAGTTTATTGCAAAAAGTGCCCAGGTCACAGGTCATACATAAACCACAAAAATAAAAAATTACCCCACTATTCATGGGAAAGTGCAAGGAATGTCAGCTTTGGTTTTGTATACAATGTCCATCAGTCAGACACTTGGCTTCCAGAAACTAGAGTCCAGGTGGGGGTATTGCACCAAGCAGGATTACTCAGTTAGCCAGGTAACTTCTAAAATAGCATGCAACAACTTCACTGAACATTTGTTAATAAATAACAATAATCAATACTAATGACTAATTGACACCTAATATATTCAAGTTTAGTTTTACAAATTCAGATTCAAAACATTAAAAACTATAGCCAAATATTTTTCACAGGTGAGCTGACAATTCAGCTTTCTGGAATACCCCTGAGACCTAAACCTGTCCTAAACAAAACAATCTCATCTGGGCTTTTCACAAGGAAAAAATTGTAAGTAATTTCAGTAGTTAACTACACAAAAAATGGCAAAAAAGTAATCTAACTACTTGAATCACTATGCAAATGTGAATGTAGTTGAACTACCAGCAAGATACTACAAAATGTAGTTAAACTACTAGTTTAATTACATGTAGTTCACTACTCCCCAACACTGCCTATATCAAGCCGAATGCGCAAATTGTCATTTACAACTAATGTGTGAATTGTCATTCAATGGAAAACCCACACACTGCAATAGACATTTGAGTTCTGAAAATGCGCTTCAGATGTCATTACAACACAGCTCTCTAGGCCTACAGCCTGTAAGTATAATGGTTTTGACTGAAAAAAGTTCAAAACCTTGTCCAGTGAATATTGCATTAATTGTTTTTCAAATAGACTCGGCTACAGCGGAGGTTTTTTTCGATAGCCTATGGTTAAAAACCTGAGAGGAATGTCACCATGTTAACTGAATGGTAACCTTAGCTATTTTTTGTTCTTTATATTTTTTAAATTACAGTGACAAGGTTTCCACACTCTCAGCTTATCTCAGCTTAAACCCCACTGATTTCTCCTATTCCATATCTGAACAAATTTTTTTTAAGAAAACGAAGTGTTCAATTAAAAACTAAAGCAAATTTGCAGCACATTGCACAATTAATTCACAATTAATTGTAATGCCATTCTCTGCATGTGCACTTTAACTTCATGCAGGAGCAGGTCTGTTTCCCCTGCTGTAAATTGCACTTTCCACGGTCTTCCTGGGAAAGTGGATTGTTTGAACGCTACCAGTAAAACAGGTTGGTCACATTTCCAAAAGCAGGACATTATAAAACAAGGGAAAATATGCGTGAACCTATGGTTGCCAACCTGACAGCTTTATTGTATTTAGTGTCATCATTAAGGCAAAATAATATGATTTATGTTATTAATCTAAATTAGAATGCAGGTAATAAACTTTGGCTGAAGCTTGAACATGAGTTCATTGCATAATCAAACGAAATTCATTAAACAAGCAGGCTAATTTGGCGTTTTCTAAGGTGAGACGGAAGCCATTGGTAGCTTATTTTCAGCTGTTGCAGGTGTTTTTACCGAAATTTCACCGCATATATTTTGTAAAATAACAGCACAGTCGGAAATTACCAGGAACTCATAATGGTTAGTCCGAATAATATTGATCATAGGCTACTATTGATCCATATAGCCTATACCTTGATCGCACTAAACACGCATGAGCATGTCTGTTTCGCCATCATATAAGCAATCATTTCATTACTAGGGATAGCTGCTACTGTATGGGAAGAATGTGCTTTCCTATCTGTTCTGTAGTTACTTCGATGACCTTTCTGTATGCACTTACTGTACGTCGCTTTGGATAAAAGCGTCTGCTAAATGGCTGTAATGTAATGCAATCCGCCAAGGTGGAAAAGCAGGCTTTTAAAGGGAATGGGATGTTTATTGCATGTCACGCCCAAGACACAGCTATAATTAATGAAGAGAATAGGTTCATACCATTTGCACGTTGCGCTGTGCTTAACGCACAAAAAACACGCCGTCTAAATAGCAAAAGTGGACTTGGACACGCCCTAAATACACTTAACGCTATGCGCTTAGACCAAATGCTACGATCGTCAAGATAGAGCCCCTAAAGTGAGGCTGTCAGGTGCTGTACCCCGGCGCCTCCACAAGGCCACAGCCTTGCCCAGGCAGGGAGGATTTTAAATGGCAGGGAATCCCCCGCATCACTGCCCAAGAATGACTCCTCTTCCTGTACCAGCTGCATAAGGAGTGCAGTCTTCCATTACAAAGACAATGCAGCCCAGCTGTATGTCATTTGATCTGGTCCAGAGAGAGGGCCTCCATAATATATTTGCCTAAATTTGTTTTGGTTTAATTTTTAATGCTGTTCTGTAAGAGAGGATTTGCCACTATGCAGAAACTGCATGCGCACAGGTTTCTTTGCATGGTTCCTGGTTTCTTTAAATGGTCATGAAAAAAACAGGGTTTTATTCTTGTTCAGGCTAACTGAAACTATGGCTTGTAGATAGGCAAGAGTGCATTGGGCTGCTGGGTGCATGGCTCATATACACAGTACAGTACACATTTTGGTTTCATCATGAAGACATTTTTTTTAACATTGCCCCCCCACCACCCCCACCCGCTAAAATTGTGGACTACAGACCTACAGGTCTTTGTCCCAAACTTTGTCACTTCATACATACATTTATGCGTACGTATAACCAAAAACCAGTTGTCCTGTGAGTTTAGTCATCATTTTTCACAGATAGTGAAAATTACCTTGATGGCGTGGCATAGGAGGCTCCTTCCATGGTTATGTTTGCATCGTCCATACCAGTTGCAGGTTGGTCATGATTACTCCTGACAGGCAATATGATATAAATATTATAAAAAATATTTTTTTAAAAGATCTGACCACTGTATGCCAGTTACAAAGGACAGGTAAAAAGAAGCATAATTTACCTGTTTCTTCTCGCTAACCACACCATAATGGCCAAGGATGCTATCAGCAGCATAGAGGCAACTGTGATTAAACAGTACAGGAGTTTATCTGCAAACAGAGACAAATCAACTTAAGCGTTTCTCTGTAGTCGTTCAGTGGTGCCTAAGGCAACACGTGCAGGTGTGGCATTTGTGACTATGATACTTTAGCGAAGCATCTTAATCCTTTTAAAGCTGTGCATGCCTCTTGTCAAAAACACAATCTGGCAGCATGCGGAACAAACAAACGACTGATATTGCGGAGAGTAGAATTTCTGTTTTCCGGACAGAGGACGGTGGCCTACCAGTCTGGGGTGGGGAGAAGGTTGTGGTGGTGTTTCCTCGTGAGTTGCTGGCTTGGCAGGTGACCGTCTCAGTGAATCTCTGGGTAATTTGCAGTGTGCCCAGTGTGATGGAGCCATGTCGCTCAGTGCTGCTGTTCGCGTGGGTTCCCACCGGAAGCAGCCATTCAATCTCAGGGGGAGGCTCTGAATCTATGATGCACAAGCAGGCCATCCCCGTGGTCTTCGCGATACAGGCTAATCCCTCTTTGATTTCTGGGGCATCTGAAACAAGCAGGAGAAAATATTCAAGAAAAGGATTGGTTCAGTTCAGGTTTATGAGTCAACCTTGACTCAAAAAAAGTGCCTACATTGAATAATAAATTATTAAAGTTTATCACAAACCCGCACCCCGTTTCATATTTCCAGTTAGCAGTACCGGTGAGATCACGATTGACTTACACTCCACGTTGATCTTCAGTGGAGTGGAGTTCTTGTGTCCCTCTGTGTTGATGGCCGCACAGTAGAAAGCTGTAATGTGTCTGGACACATTGTGCAGTTTGTAGGTTCTTTCCTCGGACAGCAGAGTCCCAGTGATGCTGTACCACTGGTAGCTGTGTGCAGGAGGGTTACTGTCACTGGAACATCGCAGCTCCACAGTATCTCCTTCCCTCACCACTGTGGACTCCGTCTCAACCTCCACACGAGCTGGGGCATCTAGAATAACAACATCATAGTGGTTATCAGATGAATCGTGAATGTGTTCAAATGCTCAACAAGTCACTGCAAGTGGTATAATGGATTTGGGCATTTTGATTTTATATTTATTTATTTTTATTTTGACACCCAACGCAAGGCTGAGCATATCCCATTCCCATCCCAATTTGGAATGGTTGATTGTCTGCAACTACAGCTGTGTACATTACGTAAGTAAGTAAGTAAGTAAAGCTTTATTTATATAGCACCCTTCACAGCACGAGTGCACAGAGTGCTTTACAACAGTAAAATGCCATACAATACAGTGTAATAAAATACAATAAAATAAGGGATAAAAAGAAAAAACTCAGCAAGATAAAAACACAGTAAAACAACGAATACGACAGGGAAAAACACAATGGATGACTAAAAATGGCTAAAAGCCTGCCGGTACAGGTGAGTCTTAAGCTGCTGCTTAAAATAACTTTCAGAAGGGGCGGCTCGCAGGGCCGGGGGGAGGGCATTCCAGAGCCTTGGGGATGCCACCCCAAAGGCTCGGTCCCCTTTGGTAATGAGTCTGGTCCTGGGGACCATCAGAAGATCTTGATTGTTTGATCGCAGTGACCGGCTGGATGAGTACGGGAGGATGAGGTCAGATAAGTAGGAGGGGGTGTGACCGTGGAGGGCTCTGTGGGTGAAGACCAGGATTTTGAATTGAATTCTGAGGTTTACAGGGAGCCAGTGCAATGCAGCAAGGATGGGGGTGATGTGGCATGATTTTTTAGACCTGGTGAGCAGTCTAGCGGCAGCATTTTGGACTAATTGGAGTTGGTTGACCGATGATTTACTGAGGCAGGTAAACAGAGAGTTGCAGTAATCTAATCTTGATGAAATAAAAGCGTGAACGGACATTTCCAATTCAGAGTGAGATATGATGGACCGGAGTTTTGCAATGTTTCTGAGGTGAAAGAAACAGGTGCGGGTGAGGGATTTGACGTGCTTGTCCAGGTGCATGGCTTGGTCAAAAATGACGCCCAGGTTTCTCAGGTGGGTGCGTACATTTTCCTTAAAAGTGCCCAAGTGCGTGGACACCCTAGCTGCTATGTGGTCGGCGGCAATAATCAGGACCTCCGATTTTGCGGAATTTAATTGCAGAAAATTGCAACTCATCCAATTTTCAATGGCAGAGAGACACTCCAGTAGGACTGTGAGTGTCTCCAACTTGTCCGGTTTAAACGAGCAGTACAGCTGGATGTCGTCAGCGTAACAGTGGTAGGAAATGCCGGAGAATTTACCAATGAGGAGAGCCAAGGGGAGCATATAAAGAGTGAAGAATAATGGGGCGAGGACAGAACCTTGGGGCACGCCGCACGAAAGGGCAGAGGGGTCAGATTTAAAAGGGCCCACGGCCACGGAGAAGCTTCTGTCCCTAAGGTAGGAGGCACACCAGTTTAGGGCGCTCCCAGATATCCCTGCCCACTCTCTGAGTCTGTCCAACAAGATGCCGTGATCGACCGTATCGAAAGCTGCGCTGAGGTCTAACAGGACGAGAATGGAACATTCGCCTTTGTCAGCTGACATCATGAGGTCATTTGAGACTCTGAGGAGGGCAGTTTCAGTGGAGTGTTTTTTGCGGAAGCCAGATTGAAATTTATCGGCGAGATTGTGGTTTGACAGATGGGTAGTGAGCTGGATGGCCACAACTTTCTCTAAAACCTTTGAAATAAAAGGCAGCTTGGAGATGGGTCTGTAATTTTTAAGAGTGGAGGGGTCCAAATTAGGCTTTTTAAGGAGGGGCTGGACGACCGCCTGCTTAAAGAAGGATGGGACAGAGCCAGAGACTAGGGACTTATTAATGATGGTGACTATACTAGGGCCTACCGAGTTAATAGCTTCCTTAAGCATGGAGGTGGGGAGAATATCTAGGGGGCTCGAGGAGGTCTTCATAGAGCTAACTATGTCTAAAAGGTCCGTCAGGGAGATGGGCGAGAAACTGCACAGTGATGACTGGATGACTGGACAGAGGAGGAAGGAGGAGGGGGAGGGGGTGATGCTTGCCCTAACATTCGCAACCTTATTTACAAAAAATAAAAGAAAACGATTGCAGTCTTAATTTGAGAACACTGGAACAGGGGGAAGAGGGGGGCTGACAATAGTGCTGATGGTGTTAAATAACACTTTGGGATTGTTTTTGCTGGATGAAATAATATTGTTAAAATAGGCAGCTCTAGCGCTTTTAACCATATCATTAAAATTACGTGAACCCAACTGCCAATTCGGGAGAGTGTAGACATCCACGGTTCTCCTCCGAAACACGTGGTGTCGCCAGCTGCTTCTTTTCACACCGCAGACTACAGCTAAGCTCACAAAGAGTGGAGTCGGAGGAGAACCTTTCATATGCGGCTTTGACTGCAATGCATGGGCGCCCCAATTTACCAGCAGGGGTCGCTAGATACAGAACCCTATCCAACTGAACTGTTCCATTTCCTGGGCGATGCAATCGCTAATTGTGCATCGCCCAACGGAGCTACCGTCCGGCCACAGTCGACACTGGTACGGTCCAGATTCGCTCCAAGGCCATGAGGCTCATCTATGCACCACAGTGTGGTGCCTTAACCGAGTGAGCCATCCAATAGGCTGAGCATTTTTATTTTAAGGCCAACTAAAATGATCACCCTCTCTCTGACAACGTTCCTGTAACGTTGTAGAAATGCATTCGAGGCCTTTATTCAATATCCACTACAGGCCACAATGCATGGGCTTGTTAAGCACACTGGTTCATGGAATCATGGGTAAAACTGCAGGTAATATATGTTATCCATATCAGACATGGTCCATGTAATAAATAAGCTGATCATAACAATACAAAGTACAGGCAGATCAGACAAAGTAAAAGCAAAATATGTTACTGCTGAAATGTGCAACAATTCAATAAATATTGTGCAAAGTATTTCATCCATTTTCCTTTGGATCCCCCTGTGCCTCTTTCTTCGGCCTCCAAGGGCCCTAGCAACTCAGTTTTAGAATGCCTGATCTAAAACCATTCTCACATAAAAAGTAAAGAGAACATATTGCAGTCTGACTTAAAATGTTATACTATAAATTAAAAAGGGAACAGTTCTCAGAAAAGAGGAATTGAATTCAAAGTGTGTTAGTTTCCCTTTCCTATAATACTATGAACGACATTCAGTGTTGGGGGAAAAACAACAATCTCACATTTCACATTCAAAATTATAGAATTCTGCACAGTTTTAATATTGTGCTGACACTCTGCAGTGCAGGTGAGATGCTTGTTGTGGTCAGAGTTTGTGGCAGTAAAGGCGAGGACTGATGTCACTCTCCATTGGCCGTTGGTCGGCTGCTCTGATTGGACGATGAGCGTTCCAGTGCAGCTCCAGGTGAGGTGAGGAAGGCCAGAGGGGCAGGAGTGAGACACAGAGCAGGAGGCAACCACAGCTTTAGCAGCTTTTATCTGATATTTTGATAGCGCACAAATAGAAAAATAAATAAAGAACACTCTAAAACACAAATAAATTATAAGTGTAGCTACAAGTAAAAAAAAAAACCTCACAAAAGCACCGTGTGTGTTTTTACACAGTCTACGTTGATGTAGTTATTTCAGCCCAATATGCGATAGGTCACTGTGGACTTTGGCGAAATGTAACAAGATAAATTCTTCAGGGTTAATCATAACACAGTGGTAGCTGCGTATAGCCTACAAGTAAGATATTTGGTTTCATTAACATATTTATAGCTACGAGAGATTTCATAGAAAAAAATTAGGTGTCTTCTAAACCGAAAGTGCATCAGGTAGCCAGTAGCCTACAGTAAGCAATGGAAAACGCCGAATGCTTAGGCCTATTTGTACAACATTTTTTTTTAAATATTATTGTTTCTAGCTATATCTGAACATGATTTTCTTGTAAACGATGCATTTTACAGTCTGTGCAGTGGCAAAACGGGAATAGCACCCAATATATACAATATATTGCACTGCAGTATCAATCCTGTGGGTTTTCTTAAAGCTGTGGCCTACTTTATAATTTAAGACAAACATAAATACTGTAATTGGGACCGATACATCTACCACTATAGTATGGGGCGCCAACGGGAATCGGGTTAAAGCTTCAAAGGTAGCCTAGTTCAAAATTGGAGCGTGTTCCATCCAACTCGCTGCGCACGCTATGTCTTTCTACCGAGTCGCCCCAAAGATTTAGGTTGCACTCTGCCACAGAATGGCTGAGCCACATTTCTATACAGTCTATGGTTCTGCTTCTTCTACTCATCTCCTTGTACTGACATCTTGAAGGCGACTAGTACAATATACATCGCCATCTGCTAGCCGAAAAACCATATTGCACCCAAAAAATAGAATTCATTTGGATATTCATTTATTTGCCGTTTTCTCAATTATTGTCATTTTGGAGGTCGCGATTTCCCTTTGGCGGTCCGTGAAATAGATTATTTAAAACAAATCCATGACTGAGGTTGGTTCAAACACTGCTACATGACAGTTAATTAATGATACATGCAAAAAAATTAAGTGTATTTCAATAAATTATTCTCACATGTTACGTATTACATTAGCTAACTAGCTATCGAGACAATAAGACAACATTAAAACAACAGTTCTTTTAACTTCAGTGGATGGGACACAAGAACTCGACCATATTCCACTGATTCCCACATTACTAGCAAAAGTAACGATAGCTAGTTGGTACATTTTCAGCTGCTAAATAGTTCAAGCATAGATAGACCCTACTTGCCAAATAGTGTCAAGCCATTTCTAAGGCGCATTAATATCAATATAAAACGAAAATGAACAGTATATTTATACTTTGTTTGGCCACATACCTGATGTCTGCCTCAAAGTAACTCATCACACTGACTGACTCACGACTTTTGCGTGCGTGCGTTCTTTCACCATAGAAAGGCTCGGTGCCCACACAGCGCTCGCCGCTGCGGCGGAAACCAAGAGGGAGGGTAGAGGTAGAGGGCATTTAAAAATAAAAAAAGGGCACTTCTCTATAGCAGGCCAAACGGCAGGTGCTCAAGCCCCCTTTGAGGTCTATGTGTGCACGTGCCTGGTTGTCTATACAAGTTTCTTATGAATCTTTTATTTTTTTTAGTCAACATAGTGAGCTGTCTTTTTCTAGAGAAAAAAACATAAATACTACTTCAAATCATAGCAGGTATCAAAGCATGCATTGATGATTGCAATAGCCAAACTACACAAACCTATATGGGAACTACTGAAGTTGTACAATGACTTTAAACCAGGATCTAAATCATATCAGGTCTAATCACAGTATATACCCATGATTTTACAAATAACCCACATAAAGAACTCTTCTTTAAACTTACCTTGGACATCAATGGAGACTGTATTATCTGCGTAAGAGTACTTATCAAAATCACTAATCAGTATCCTAAAAATAAACATCCTACTGTCATTTTTTTGCAAGTGATTAATTCTCAGTGAGCAGTTCTTCATTGAAAGATCTCCAATCAGGTTGGTCCGGCCCCTGAATATTTCCATCACTTTGGAGGGGTCAGGGTGGTAAATGACTTGGTCTCGATTTGTTGTGTGCCATATTCCTGTCAGGTCTGAAGGCTTTCTTTCGGGGCCTGGGTAACTGAACTTGCAGGGAACCACAACAAAAGACCCCTGCAGTGCCGATATTGTTTGTGGTACTTCTGCAATCCATGAAGTGGCGTGAACATTTTGCACTGAAAAAAAAAAATCACAATCGTAGTGTGACATGTTGAAAGGGTGAAGATCCCATACATACTCCAAAGAGATGGACAGATATTGTTGTTTTTAACAAATAGTTATGAGAGAAAAAAAAACAGAAAGACAACTTAATTAATTATCTCACTGAAAACGGGAATACAATATTTTGGAGGAAATCAAATGTTTTAGGAGAAAATATCCAACCCTGTTGGTGGAAACCTGGGAGTATTGACATCAAACAGTATTGTAGCTTGTACACATTGTCGTGAATCTTCAGATTTGTGTATGTAAGACTGCCATCAGCATGCAACACCATTTCACTGGCGAAGGCATTATGATAAAATGTTTGAATCTTTTAGCTTCATCTTAACTAGAATGTTCTAGTTGGCTAGAAAACTTTCACTTTTTAACAAAATGTAGGCAGGTTTTCACCACAAAAATGTTCACTCAGTTCTATCTTACTTTTTAAGCAGAGGAAGGGAATTAACAAGTATTCAAGCCATTCTATGCGTCCCATATTTTCCTGACCATGCAATCTGTGTGCCAAACAAACCCTGTATTGAAAGGACAGAAAAATGTGATCATGTACGTTGCAGTTGTAGATAATAGATAATAGACAGTATTGCAGCACAGAACCGAAAAACAATATTTATCCATGTGCAAGGCCCATGAGGCTCAAAAAACTTCACACCAGTGATAGTCACTAAAATGTATACACAGTACCTGCAGAAAAACTAGAAACATTTGACATATAATTAAAATGTTTCAGTTCTGCCTATGACTGCTATCTAAAAGGGTGTACTTCAAGTAATAAAATCACAAAACATGTTATGTAACGTTTTAAAAATTATACATCCCACTCAAATGCACAACATTGTCTGACACTGGTACTTCAAGAACAGAACTGGCCTGGAAAAGACTTACGGTGAAAAAAGCACACTAACCAAAAAGCATTTAAACTGGTCACATGATTTGTGACCTGAAAATATCAAATAAACTTTGTTATTCAAAAGCCAACAGTAGCATTATTATCCTGACCAATGAATATGGAAGCTGTTTTAAATCTGTTCACCATGAAAAGCCAATCAAATTGCATTAAAATTACAATTTACAGAACCAAAGGGTGAAATATACATTTATAATCTGCTTCCTGTTATGTTAAAAATAAATATAAATCAAACTACTGTTATGTTAAAGATAAATATAAATCAAACTACTGTTATGTTAAAGAGCAATATAAATCAAACTACTGTTATGTTAAAGAGCAATATAAATCAAACTACTTACAGATATTTTTGCTGAGTGTTTCTTGCGTGTTCTAGTTGTTATTTTCTATCATGAAAATCGGGAGGATCATTTCTTCTTCTGAGTTTCTGTTTCATTTCATTTTTTTGAGGTGTTTATGTTTCACATTACACCCCAATTATTTCAAAAACATTTTGCGAATGTATGTGTCCTGGAATGTGAACTTTATCAGACAAATCTAAAGTTCCCCAATGAGTGATCCAAAATAATAATGGACAATTAATACACAGCACAAAAAGTTTTATATTTTCACAATGTTCACATATTATCAAAAACATTAAATTAGCATTGAAATGTTGATTCACCAAATTTATTGATTAAATAAGATTCACAAATAGACTAAATTCAAGGAAAAGAGGGAAATATAGTGCCATCCTGTTTACTTTTCTTGGTAACACTTTACATTAAGTTGCACCTATACCTGTGTAGTTCATTTGTAACTAATTTGGTAACAAGAGGTTATTACTGAGTAATAAGTACAGATTAATTTTACTGTCATTGCAGTTAAAATGTATTAAAATTACAAAACTAAAAAGGTAAGTCAATAATACAGTAATGTTACATCAGTGTCGTGTTCTCAATGCCTTCATAAAAAAATACAAATGATATGCATTTGCATTATTAAATAGCTGTAATAAAACTATAGGTTTCATTGTTTGCATACAAATTCAGACCGGGCTCATTGATATTTTAGGTATTGCACAATGGTCACACTTGAGGCTTGTAAATATAACTGCACTATTTTTGGCACTGAAAATGATTCCATAAAATCAGAAGTACAGCCAGGGTTGTACCTGCGATCCTAAAATGGAGAGTCAAACAACTTAGGGCCTGATTTACTAAGACTTTTAGCATGTGCAAAACCTTTTATCACACACAAAACTAATAACACAACAAATGATTGGTGCAAAACACATACCATGACCAATCAATGGTCACGTTATTGTAAAGTCTATACTGTAAATTATTTTTTTAATAAAATCCTCATGTGTAACATTATTTTTCCATACGCCTCCATACGTCTCACAACCCACCAGTGGGTCACCATAGTTCAGTAGGTTCAGTTCTTGTCCTCAATGTAGACAGGGTTACAAATCCCCTCGTTATCCCCGGCAGTCACAGACTGGAAAATGTAGCGAACTGGACTAGCACGACGGAGAAGCGTTTTGCTTGTGACGCAGACCTTCCTGGACGTGGGAATCGGTCTCGCATCTTTGGGCTTCGACAGGGAGTCGTCTAACATGATCCTGTCTTCTTTGAATTGGAAGTAGACCCTTTGAGAGTTGGACACGCTGTTACCCATGTTGAACCTGTTCAGTGCTCAGGTGGCCAAAAAGGACGTGGGTTGTAGAGAGGGCAATCTTGGACACAGAGATGAACAGAGACGTGTGGTTGGGCTTTCTAAATTGGAGAGAAGAAAAAGGGGCAATCATTAACAGTTTTTACTGAATCAAGCTTTTTTACTGAATCAAGCTTATTTACTGAATCAAGCTTATTTACTGAATCAAGCTTATTTACTGAATCAAGCTTATTTACTGAATCAAGCTTTTTTACCGAATCAAGCTTTTTTACTGAATCAAGCTTTTTTACTGAATCAAGCTTTTTTACTGAATCAAGCTTTTTTACAGAATCAAGAAGCCATCTTTTCACCGGCGAAGATTAACCTCAATAGAATTGCTTGTATCCACACAAGCAGTGTAAGCATGCATGATCGTGCATACTGATCACATCCACATGTTGCAGTTGCCACTTTGTTTCTTCCACTACTCCTAAAAGCACATCTGTACAGTACCGACACTGTTCATGCGCATATTTCATGTGATAATGCATTTCAGGGCTTACAGCCAATTTCTCTTTTGTGTGTTGTTAGTTTTTGCACAAAAAGTCATAAGCAAGAGCTCCTTATTGCTAAAACCCAATGTACCCAATGTATATGCCATTTTAACCTTCTCTTCAGACTCATTCTACTGTTAGCTGAACATGGATGACACAGCAGAACAGGGAGAGGTCTTACCTGGGTATGTGTTGGTTACTGTGAGGTTCCTCCTGCTCATCTAACTTTACTACAGATGATAATCCATTTTATAGCCATTTAGTAAAGACTATTGAGCACAGAAGAAAAGGTGTGATCCATTCAGATTCATTAGAACGGGATTAATGTTAAATGTTTGTCATCGTGTAATGCTTCGTAAGGAGGACACCCTTGAGTAGCACTCAACTGGCTATTGATGCAACTGAATTAATTAGTTCCCTCATTGATCAGACTACAGGGCAACAAAAACCTCTAAAGTGAACTCATTAAAAAAAAAAAATCAATCATTGTCCATTGAAAAAATCAGTGCTGCAATTAGTTTCACTCACAATAAATGAAAAATTTTTATGAAAGTGTTGCTATGAGAAATAAAAAATGATATTTAATTTAAAATAAATGTAATTACAATCTGTGTAGTTTATTTTCAGAATGTAGCGATCCATCTAACCATTGCTTGGGGTCAAGGCCTCAGTCTCACTGTTAGTTTTAGCATAGGTACCGTACCAGACTTCTGCAAGAGGCGCTAAAGGTATCTATTGTTGTTGTTTTTTTGCAGGAAGGAAATGCTCTTTCACAACTGTAGAGATCTCAGTGGTTTTTTCTTAACGTACTTGCAAATGAGGATCGGAAAAAAAATAAGTCAGGCTATGACTGTCATATTTTACAGTCAGTTCTGAAACCGGTTTAGTTGCCGTAAGTCTGTTCATTAAAGTTACCGCGGAAAAAAGGACACGGCCGATACAGAAGGTAAGAACAAAAACCATAGATTTTTTTTTTGAAGAAAAAAAATCAAAGGGCAAATATCAATTTAATGGCACTATTCTTTTGAAAATCTTTCTATTTTAACTTATTTAAGTAATTTAATTTCATGCACCAACAGACACAAGTGTGTTATTGACAATATGTTATGTAGATCAGAATTTCAGCTATTGTACATTTATCAGTATGACAATAACTACAGGCATTTGATATTAACAACAGACATTTATCAGTATGATATTAGCTCCTTGTATTTGTAATCAACATTGTAATGCTGTATTTATAATGATATTGTCTTGACATACGCTGTTTGGACATCATAAAAGTAGCATACTGACAGGGTAATACTGTCACAAGATTTCTTTATGAATAGTGCAAACCTTGTGATGGTATTACTGTGTCAGTATACTATTTCCAATGACAGAGTATTTCGCTCACTGTGAAGAACCAATTAAGTTTTTTATTTATTTATTTTTACATTTTTTAAAGCAATTACTCTGATTGTTTAATTCATGTAGCCCCTAACTAACTTAAAAAGTTACTTTTGTCATGCTTTAGCTTCATGTTTATAATGAAAGGATGAGTTACCTCAATTTATTTAAAGATAAAAATATGTGCAATCACATGGGGAAAGACCAGATGTTTCCTGCGTTTAAGCACTTTATTTTGGCTTGTTTTTAAATGTGGTTTTGGTTTTTTTAAAGGCATTTGCTCAGTTCCTTAGAAATTGATATAACCAGGTTTTTTTTTTTTTTACCACGCAACACAAGCCTAATGATTTCCTTAAACTATATATTTTTATTTACTTTTATACATGTTGGAGGTTTGGTGATATTATAGCAAAGCAGACAAGCTAATCAGGCTGTGTGATAATAATTCAGGAGGTATCTGGTCTGTTTCTCATTTCACAAACTGGTGCCACTTATTAGTTTGTTGAAACATCTTTGTGGTATCACAGTTCTAAGGCTATTTTTTGGTTTTTCTTTTTTAAAATTTGTGTTGGGGTTTTGATACCTAAAAAAAATTAGCACCAATTCTGAACATTTAATTTGCCACCTGTTGAAGCCTGGTGAAGCATTTTAATTATTGACTCAATATTTTAAGAAATTTGGTTCTGATTACTTTTTAAGAAAATAACATTTAAATTATTGTAATTGGTTTCTCAATAGTATGTTGGCTGTATTCTGTGATATGACAATCTGGAGGAACTATTTATATTCACCTAATGTATCTGCAGCATGTACTTTCACCTGTTCTATTCCAAATAATTGTTTTAATCGTAGCAAGAATGCTAGAAAAGCACTTGGCTAATGCTGTGTAGCTCAGAAGATTTAATTAGGTCTTTAAGACCAGTGTGGGCGATACATTGACTTCATTGACTCCGTTCCTCAACACATAGTAATGGTGAAAGCAAAGAACCATCACTGTGAAGACAAGCATTCAAAACCAAAAATTACAGGTTTGGGGGGAAGCCAAGAATTTAACACACAATTTACTAATTAGGTCACTGACCCAAGGAAGTCATAAAACTTGAATCACTTCACTTTTAAGAGGATAAGAAGGAAAAAAAATGTTCTAAAAAATTTACTTAGTACATAGTATGGGTTGGCTTGGGATGAACCATTATCTGTTATGTTTCAGGATTCCACACCAGGCACCCCAGACGAGTGAAAAGTATCATGCTTTTATTATAATTCATAGAGCTTATATACCATAGACTACAGCAACATTCAATTCACCCCTATGCTCATTCCCTGCCCACACCAACTACCCCCAAACAACCAAAAATAAAATGTACCCCCACTTGCACACTCTACATGAGCATTCACGATAATGCGATACCCCACACTCTGCCTAAGAGATATGAATCAAGAGACTGTTGTTTTGATGAGCCATTTAAAATGGCTACAGCTTCTCTATGAAGAATTGTGGGTTGTTTATGAAGGACGAGGCTGTATTCCTTGTCATGTATTCACAGTGTATTCACCCACCTGAGAAACATGAATGGTCCAGCAAGACTGTGGTTGTTCTGTCTGTCCCTGCAAGGTAACTCTCCTATCTTCACCTTCTCTGTGTATTGTATTTTACCCACACCTCAAAATGGGATCCTGTTACTGTTTCTGCAATGTAAATAAAATATATATGTTCCTAATACCAGTTCTTAACAACATAGTCCATTTCCTTCTGAGTGAAGTAACATCATGGCTGTTTTATCTATTGTTTATTACTTTACTACTCAACTAATTGTCACAAAACCAACAAACTTGGATATGTGTGAATATTGCATAGCTACTACATCCAAGATGTAGCCTGTTTTAACATTGCTGTCGAATATCGCCCTTTCCCCCAGCTCTTTGTTCCCCAGGCATCTCTGATCAGTGGGAGGCTGATGTCGTTCATAAGTTGAAAGCTATGACTGAGTCCTGTGTGGTGATACCGTGTACGTTTAACTACCCCGGTATGCAAAAGTCTTCAGGCCAACTGAGGGCTATTTGGTCAAAAAAGAATGATGTCAATAAAATTATCTACGACGAAGATCAATCAAAGGTGGACAGTGCTTATAGAGATCGCACTAAGCTAGTGGGAGATCTTGGGAAAAAAAACTGCTCCTTGGAGATTGATGATATTCAAAGCCATGACAACGATGAGTTTTGCTTCAGGACTGAAATTCCGGAGTTCAACCAATACTCCTTCAAAGAAGACTGTGTGATGATCTCCACATTTGGTATGGGTTGTTGCTGTCCTGAATATGTTATGTGTTTGCAGTGTGCATTGTGTTTGCGTAGCGTGTTGTGAAAATGTATTTGCCTTCGACATCGGTGAGCTGGGTCAAACCAAAAATCACAGTTACATTCCTGATCTGATAAGTGTAAGAGTGAACTTGTAATTTTGGTTTCTGTTTCTTCAGAGGATCCAAACATCCCAAAACTGAGTCACCACCAAGAACCCGTCGAGGGGAGCCCCTTCACCCTTACCTGCTTTGTTATTCACACATGTCCCTCGCACGTACCCAGTCTCACCTGGAGTCATGGCACCCAAGATAATATCATCACTGAGCACAAAAACATGGGTCACGGAAACTGGGAGACCCAATCGATCCTCACCTTTATCCCGAAACAGGAAGATGACCACGCTGAGGTTACCTGCACAGTGATGTACCACGGAAAGGAACCTCTGAAGGCCGCCATCAAGCTCAATGTAAAAAGTGAGTCAAGCTTTAAATGCCACACACTACAATGAATTCCAAAATGTGATCAGCATCTTGATAAAAAAACTTTTATCTTGATAAAAAACGGATTCACCTTGGTGTGCCATCCCTTACGGAAATGGAATAGACCACAATATATTGTAAATATGCAGACACTTTGAAATGCATATTGATAATAAATTTCACGACAATTTTTTATTTAAAAATAAATATTGCAATATCTACATGCAGCAATAATTTGTATATTTGCTAATATGCGGTAAAGTACGGAGCCCCTAAAGGGACATGCAAAAAATGTAAACTTCATCTGGATTTGTAGGGGATCGGAGCCTAAATATTTTTAATTTGACAATTTCATTCTAGGCTACATGTTACACCAGAACCGTTATAAGTTGCACCACAGCCAAATAGTCAGCATTTCAACCCATCAGTGTCCTTTTAAGCCTAACGTGTTGCCAATTACATTACATTACATTAAAGCAGTATAGTTAACTAGTGAAGAGTTACAGTGTAAACATGTTAACTATAAATTGCATAGAGTTCGTATATTATTCGCCTAACTAGTTACTTAGACTACATTTCTCTTCACTAGTTTACTAGCCTGACGTTCACTGACGTTATTGCTCCAGAACATTCTTGAAGTTGTAATTATCCTGTGTAGCCTACTAATGTGTTAGTTGCATATACTCTTAATTTGTGTAATATAATCAGTGAATCCAATTGCCCTGTTTTATGTGCATGTTCACAGTCGTTAGGCTACAGCTGACGACAGTAACTACCACAATAGCTGTCTGTAATAGCCCTAAATGTGTTAAAAGGTTGTGTAAATGAGGCCTAATAAACTATGAATAATTAATGTGTGCATAGTATTTAAATGATTGCTTTAAAAAAGCACATCGCAAGTTATTCACGCCTTACTAGACCACAGATCAACACAAACGAGTATCTCTCTTTAAACCATTTAGCCTATTTCGAACGCGCAAGTTTTCATTATCTCGTGCGCACGACTTAAGTATCTCGTGAGCACGAGATAATGAAAACTTGCGCGTTCGAAATAGGCTAAATGGTTTAAAGAGAGTAACTCGTTTGTGTTTATCTGTGGTCCAATGAGTAAGAACTCTGCGCTCGCAATATATAGGTGGCTGTTTCAAATCCATGTTTCTGAGATTTGAATTTTTCAATCGTAAATGGAAATTAGTCTTTTAACACATTTAGGGCTATTACAGGCAGCCAATTAAAGCAGTACAGTTAACTAGTGAAGTGGTACAGTGTAAACATGTTGACTATAAATATAGAATCCGTATATTCGCCTAACTAGTTACTTAGACTACACTTCTCTTTACTAGTTTTCTAGCCTGACGTTCGCTGACGTTATTGGAGAACATTCTTGAAGTTGTAATTATCCTGTGTAGCCTACTAATGTGTTTGTTGCATATACTCTAATTTGGTGTAATGTAATCAGTGACACCATTTAAAGTGGAGCCTATTCATTTAAATTAATTTAGTACATTTCAATTAGTGATTTCAAAGCCAGTGGAACACTATGTAACTTTGTTGTCAAATATATTCTCACCACCCCATCAATTGCCCTGTTTTGTGTGCATGTTCACAGTCTTTAGGCTACAGCTGACGACAGTAACTACCACAATAGCTGTCTGTAATAGCCCTAAATGTGTTAAAAGGCAATGTAAATGAGGCCTAATAGATGATGAATAATGAATATGGACATAGTATTTAAATATGCAATAATTTTTTTTTTAAACGCATGTTATTTAATGCCGCGCTGTTGTCTATTTAAACCTTTTAGCCTATTTAGAACGCGCAAGTTTTCATTATTTCGGGCTATTGATTCGCCGAAGCTGGTAACTCACGTGCCGAGCGCAGCTACCTGCTGAATTTGCGACTGACTTGGCTGGTCACTCGCATTCCTAGGCTGGTCACGTCTTACCGACTAGACCACAGATCAACACAAACGAGTATGTCTTTTTAAACCGTTTAGCCTATTTTTATTTTTTTTGCATGTCCCTTTAGGGGCTCCGTAGTAAAGTGTTGCAATACAATACATTTTTGTTTCAATATATTTTTAGTCCATTCCATTTTCTCAAGGGATGGTGTTTGTGTGTTCCAAGAAACTCTTTAACTGCAGCACAGGCGGTGGGAATGCGCGGTTACTCTACACAAAACCCTGGGAAAATGAGGCAAGAAACATGACTGCTGCTGTAGAAGTCCACTTTGGCTAAACACGTGCTAGGCTACATCACGTCGCACGTGCTACATTTTGTTTTCCTCTGGCCGTCACATTTGTGTCATGTCTACAGCGTCACACTAATGAAGAGAAGTTGTCTTTGTTTCACCCACCACAGGTTGCTTTCCTCATTTTTACAAGAATCTCTGGAAAGTACATTACGAGTTTGTTATACGTGAATTCCAGTTTAAATGTATGTGTTTCTTTTAAATAAATAGAGCCATTGCAGTGCAGTCAGTTTAAGTCTAACTCAGGCCTGTCTTTTATTTCAGCTAAATTAGGCAAGCTCTACATCATCATCCCTGTAGCAGCTGTCTTGGGAACTGCAGTTGTCTTTGGGCTACTGTGCATGTTGATGAGGAAGAAATACAAGTAAGTCACTTTGATCAGTACTTAGATGCAAAGTGGACATTTCTGTGAGTGTGCTCACATCTCTGGTTTACTTGGCTTCATCTATATTATATTTTCATCTGAAAATTAGATTTCCATCTGACTGTATATATGATCTCAAGCATTTATAAACTTTGTGTTTGATCTATGACACTGTATACCTTTTTAATGTGTAGTAGCAAAAGTGCTTTTTATTGATTTCAGTGCCACCGCTCTGAACAACACATACATTCATCCATACACCAGAAACATGGTACCAACCAAAAGTTATTAATGTTGTTTCGCCTACAATAATATATTGAGATACATTTTTCTACAAGACGTTTGATGAATGCATATTACATCATGATAAGGCTACACAGGAAACCTCTTAGCATGAAATAAATTCTAAGTGTCAAATCAACTCTAATAGAATGTACGTCCATAGCGACATTATCCTTTGAGTAAAAAGTACTCTAGAATCATTTGTTTTCCACTTCAAATTTTGCTATGTAGTCATAGATATTCATAAATTACATTACATTGCATTCATATGTCTGAAGCTTCTATCCAATGCCGTTTCGCAAAGCAAAATTAATACAACGTTTGAGAACATAGTACATGTTGTGCCCCAGTGTTGACTGGATGGTGTCAGTAATTAGCAATTAAATATATTTAGTTTCTCCATTATTTTCTTAGGAATCGCATCGAGGCCCTTCAGAAAAGTTCCAGCAATGGGCAAGTACAACACAATGACTGGGACTGAATCAGCATTTGTTTTTAGCTTTGACTAACAAAGCCAGTATTATTACTTTTTATTTCAAACAGTTTGTTGAATTCAGCCATCATTAAGACTGGTAAAACTGAGTTTGTGTAGAAAAAGCTTCAAGAGTAAGTGTCTCACCAACTGTCGCCTACTACACAATTTAGAAAAATACTTTGTGGGGTGAGCGAGGGAGAGGTGTGGGGACGGAGGAGTTGTGTTCATCGTCATTTGCATAAATTAACATACATTGTACAAATTATTTTGTATAACTCGGATCAAACTGTCAAATTAGATGTTGCAGATCAAATATGAATCAAGATTTTGCAACTGCATGGCCTATTGCACATCTCAAATATTTTCAGAAATATATTTTAGTGGACTATTTAGGTGGAATAAAAGAGTTTATGAACAGGACGCCACGTTCCGGTTGAAAAACGTGGAGCAGAAACGGAAAGGGACGTACTAATGTAGCGGGTCTAACCAATCAGGTGCCGGCTGTTTCTGTTGTGGACGACAACAATTATCCATAAGACGTAGAGGTACCTCCAAAGAGGTACTCTGACATCACGATTGGGGCGGGGGCAGTGTGGGGAGCAGAAAATAAATTTCAACTGCTTGAAGCAGCACAACGATGCTTTTCTACCAGTTTCTTATGATATACAATATTATTTAAAAATTGTTGAAATAACGGAATGGACGATTACAGTTCATTATAAGGTAGGCATACAAACTCGTTTACAGTGGGGGAAAAGTGATCTATCTAAGTAAAAGATAAGGACAAATATTAATTGAATTCAATATATTTTTGGCGGTATGCCCTCCCGCCCATCCATGTAAACATGCATGGATAAGGTAGGGAGGGCAACAGCAATTCTCCCCAAAGGGTTACACACAGAACAGATACACTAGCAACAAGGATACTGTATATAAACTTATAAATAAATAGGGGATGGAACTGAGGTGGAGGAGGGGATATTCGACTGGCAGTATGTAGCAAGCATGCATGCGGGAGGAAGCAGCCGTGGCAGGGAGAAGCCATTTAAATAAACAGGGCGTTATGTGAATGGACTGTGATAGGTGAACATCACTACTCAAGCAATCAGCTGATTGGAGCTGGACTTGACTCTTGTGGCCTGCCCGAACTAATGCGATGCTCAAAATTTAGGGTTCATGTGTTTGATTTTAAACTGTAAAATAGTTTATTATCTGAATCAGAAGTCATTATTTGCTGTGAGATAAATGCAATTATTTAACATTAAGCATCGTTATGCTCAGATAAAGATGAAGATTCAGTGGTTGCTCAGTTTCACAGTGTTGTCAGCTGTTGCATGTATACCGCCTTTCTTTCGTCACCAGGCTCTGGAACAGACTTTCCCGAATGTCCCACAGGTAAGAAAGTATTCTGGTCCCAGTATGCTGTGGTCATTTTCTGAAATATTGCAAACATAACATGCCTAGTTTGCTCTCATTGCAGCAATGGGACAATTATGGCTGTGAATGTATGGAGATATTCATGGGATAATTAATGTTCTTGGTTTTTTAAAAATATATGATTTCAGTTTTTGTGTATGTTTTCAATTGACCCAGACACTGTAAAAGCTTTGGAGTTACTTGAAATGCATTCGCTTTCTTTAAACCACTAACCACTGAATGCCTCTACATCCGCCATTGAAAGGCTGGCATGTGATGAGAAACGTCTGTAGCCTAAAAATCTCAAATGAAATAATATGGAAAAAAACCCAGAAAGTGAACAACCTATTTTAGTACTGATAGTATGCGTACTCTGAAATGAACGGGGGTGATTCCACATAACCTCTCTATTATGATTCAGCCTACTACCAACATTTCTTTCCACCAGGGGCCGCATGTGGAAAGAAAAAGTTTAGCATTTTCTAGCCCTGCCTTTTTGTCACAGTGTGGCCATATCACAGACTCCTAACAGTGTCCATCATGTGCAGAGGTACGCAGACTCTCACAGCAAGTGTTATATTATACATCTGAATTTCTGTGTGGGAACCCACTTACGCGGCTTTCTGAGGGCATTTTTCTGCTCAGCACTGTTTATACACGTGGCCCCTGGAGTTTTTTCTTGCCATGGTTTGAGTGTCTTTTCCCCCCTCCTACTGGAGTTTTTTTTATAGTATTCTTTATATATTTTTTTGTAGGTTCAGGCAGTCAAATCTTTCCATGTCCTGTTTTTCTGTGAAGCATCTTTGTGACAGTGTCTCTGAAAAAAAGTGTTATGCAAATATAATGTGATTTAATGGAATTTAATTTAATAAGCTTAATTGTCTCATAATCAAATAAGTGTTCATAGGACCTGTTGGGTTATTAAAACTGTGGCCATATTCATATTAATGTTTTAATCTCACAGAAGACACCCTGGTGATAATCATGATGGTGCACGAGGACCTGAAAGGTCAGTCATATAATAATAATAATAACTTTATTTATATAGCACTTTTCATACAGAATGCAGCCCAACTTGCTTTACATTATACAATGAGTAATAACACAAGTAAAAACATAAAAATAGTTCCACACAATGCAAAAATCACAAGTATAATAAAAATAGGTAAGGTGAATAATTAAAAATAATTAAAAATTAAAAGGAGTTAGTTAAAAGCAATATTAAAAAGGTATGTTTTCAACTGTCGTTTAAAAATGTCCACTGAGCCGGCTTAAAATATTTATATGTTTATATATGTTTAAAATATTGAAGAAAAAAAAAGTATTTTCCCGCAATCGTCATCTAAATATTTCTGTTCCTCTTTTTGCATGAAGGCGGTCTATTTGGAGTAGATTTTCTCGGTAAGTTACCGGAATTCTCTTCTGGTACCATCAGGCTGTTTTTCAAGTTATTTTAACATCACACCTCAGTTTTCACAGGGTATTTTTAAAATTTAAATGTAATTTATTCACATTTCTGTAACTATAGTCTATAGAACACATATCTGTGAATTTGCTGAGTACATCATAATTGTCAAATTTAAAGTTTAAAACCAAATGTATTGTCTGTGCTCACAGGAGACCATATGGAAACAATGCCAACGTGAATGTTGGTTACAGGTATATAATACATGTTTCTATAATGATTTTTAGTACCAGCTAAGAAACTGTGATCTAAAAACGCCAAAATTCCCTCCACTCCCACAGGGCTAATAACGAGGCCACATGGGTTGGAGACCAAAATTTCTCGAAACCCCGCTGCCCATCTCCTAATAGGTACATTTTGCCTGTTTTGTGCCATTGTTGTAGTAGTAGAATATGTTCCAGTTTAAATGTGTTTTTAAAAAATAAATTTGGCACCCAATGTTGGGGTAGAACATCTCCAATTCCAACCCCAACTTGGAACGAGCAATCAACTGTAGCCACGTTCTTGCTGCAAATCCCACTGCTGATTCGGGAGAGTGTTGTCGTCCACGGTTCTCCTCCGAAACACATGGCGTTGTCCGCTGCTTGTTTTCACACCGCAGACTACAGCTAAGCTCACACACAGGGGGATCAGAGGAAGATCTTTCATTTGTGGCTTTTGAATGAAGTTTATGGGCGTCCGATCAACCAGCGGGGTTTGCGAGATTTCGATGAACGCAGATCCCTCCCATACACTGGGTGACGCAATTGCACGTCGCCCTACGGAGCTACCAACCACATTTGGCACTGTCATGGTAAAGATTCGATCCGAGGCCACGAGGCTCATCCATACACCACAATGTGGTGCCATTAACGAATGAGTTGTCCAGCAGTCCATGTATGTGTTTAATATACAGCGCATGGACACATTTGATAAGCAACTGAAAGGTCTACGTTTCAAGGATTTATAACGATAAGTTCATGATGATGCAGTGCATTACAAATTCACTGTAACACCCTCCGCCTCCGCCCAGTCCACTTCCCTATTATTCTCTGTGTTTTCCCCATTTCCTCCCGTTTCTTGTCACATTGTTACATTTCCCTGTCTGTCTTCCATGTTGTGCAGGTGTGGCATGGTTTTCCTTCTTGTTTTCTCATTTCCCCTCTGATTTCCCCCAGCCTATCACCCTCATCTACTGCTTGCATTTCAAACACAGCTAATTACATTACATTACATTACATTCATTTAGCAGACGCTTTTATCCAAAGCGACGTACAGTAAGTGCATACAGAAAGGTCATCGAAGTAACTACAGAACAGATAAGAAAGCACATTCTTCCCATACAGTAGCAGCTATCCCTAGTAATGAACACAATGCAGTTCAAAGTGAACTGGGTAAATCAGCTCTAATACAATTCTATTCTAACTATTATAAACTTGACTATCTTGAGTACACAGTTCAACAAGAGCACAAACCATGAGGTCCTAGATAAGTATTAGTCCAGGTGGAGTCTGAAAAGGTGCGTTTTCAGGCCACGACGGAAAGTAGGCAGGGTTGGCATGGAACGTATGGGGAATGGGAAGTTCGTTCCACCACTGGGGAGCTAGGGTGGAAAAGCTCCGCAGTCGGGACGAGCGAGTACCATTTACACGGAGGGGGGGAAGTGCAAGTCGCCCTGCAGTAGATGAGCGAAGCGGTCGAGCAGGAACATAGTTCTGGATCAAGTCCTGCAGGTAGACAGGGCCTGTCCTATTGGCTGCAGTGTAGGCCAGGGTCAGAACTTTGAACCTGATCCTGGCTGCAACTGGCAGCCAGTGGAGTGACCTCAACAGGGGGGTGACATGTGAAAATGTCGGGAGGTTGAACACAAGCCGGGCAGCTGCGTTCTGGATCAGTTGGAGAGGCAGGATGGCGCAGGCCGGTAGGCTTGCGAGCAGGGAGTTACAGTAGTCCAGGCGTGAGGTGACCATGGTCTGGACCAAAAGCTGGGTGGAATAGGTGGATTGAAATGACCGTTCAATCACTCTCGCGTACATTCTCACGCTGCACTCACTCATTCAATCATTTACCTCACTATTTATTCCCTCTGTGTTTGTTGTCTCGTCACCAGTTCGTTTGCTTTGTTGCCGTGTATGCTTAGTTTGTCTAGCTTGCACTTGGTTTTGTAAATTCCCTGTCTCACGTTTTGATTAACCTGCATTCTGCCTTCTTTGCTTACCTTCCAGCCTGCTGCTCCAGCCTACACTAATCGCTCCCTCTTTCCCGCTCCTGTTCATCCCGCTGCTCTGCCCTACCCAGGACTCAGTCTCCATCCAGCTCCCCGCTTCACTGCCCGCTCCCACTCTGCCCTTCTGCCCTGTCCTATCCTGGTTCCTGCCCCTATGCCTTCCAAGATTCGCTACCCTAATTAAAACGCTCTTTGTGAGCTTTTCCTGTGATCTGTTTCTGAGTCGTGCTTTTGGGTCCAGTCTCGCGTCTGAAGACGTAACATTCACAGGTTTCTTTAGTTGTTTATTAGTCATTTTTCTTTTTTTAATGCAGTAACCCAAAATCTTCATATGGTGCCAAAATTGGAAGCGACTACAGTCACAATAGTGTAAGTATGTGCGTACACATGACTTTCACATGTTGTAGACCATTGGCATCTAATGCAGTTCCCAGAACTACAACTTTGTTTCAAATGAATGCTTGGTGATCTAGACTAGGAGGGTTCTCAATCCTTTTCTACTGAAATATGAGGCATAAAATTCAGCACCTTCTAGAATGTGTCATTTCCTAATGCCTACACAGTTACTGACAATTCTCTACATGTGTTCCAGATGTCAAATCTCTGGTTCAAAGCCGAGTGTTATGAAGATGTGCCATATTAATTTGTTATTTCCTCAAACACATTTTCAGAAGGAAGACTGCACCAATTTTACCGATGCCAACATATATGGAAATGTGTAGCTGATGCCAGCACAAATGGTCAAGAAACAATGGAAGAGGTCATGAAACAATTGCTGTTCCTTTACAGATCTTTTTCTGGTGTTTCTCTATTCATTTTATTCATGGTTAAAGTTTTCTTGACAAGTACATCAATGGGTATGAAATAACAAAGGCTATAGCTTAGCTTCTGTTTAACTGATCTGAGCATACTCCAGAACTGGCACTAGCCTTCTGTGTTTACGTAAAGGAAGCTCCAAGTTTTACAGTTATCAAATATTACCATTAGTTTCGCAATTAGACTTTTAATAGCTTGAAATAATTAACATGTATGCCCTTTTAACACTAGATTTTCACGTGACTATATTGCATGTGTGCTAAGTTCTAATATACAGAATTACTGTATGTGTGTACTATGTATTTTTGTGAATGACAAATAAAGAATTGCCATCTCAGACAGTTTCATATAGAACACATGTTTTATCTGTAGGGGTCAGCAGGGAACACTAATATCTCGTTTCCACTTGCACATTCGTCCCGCGCCAGAGCCGCGCTGGCTCGACTTCTGAGCATTTCCATTAGTTCAAATTCGAGTATTGGTTTTGCACCAATCGTTGGTTGTGTTATTAGTTTTGCGTGTGATAAAAGGTGTTGCACAAGGTCTGAGTAAATCAGGCACATACAGTTCCCCGCTTGTATATGCTATTAGCCTATAGACCATGGATATTCAAATCTGGACCTCAAATCCAAATCTGGCCCTGGGTTTCTTTCTTCCAGGTAATTAACAAAACAATTAGTGCTACTGTTTGTATTTTAACATAAGACTACAGGTACAGTGTCATGGTGTAAATGCAAAAATATGGGCCTACTGTGTTTACTTTTTTGGGCATCGTTACATTTCCTGAGTGCTGACAATTTGCATGACAGTTTCTTCTAAATCTGAATAGAGTTGTGTATGAAGAATCATGTCTCAGGACAATTCATAACATAATATCTATGTGAACCTGCAGTGTCCAAGTTATAAGCCCAGGTCATTGAAAAGAATCGAGCAATGAAAAACTAAGAAACAACAATTGACTACACAGTAAAAGTTTACTCTACATGCGATCTCTACTGCACTGAGTTTAATTAACACTGAACATTGTACTGTGTACTATGAGCCACTAATATATTCTAATAGGGACAGCAGAGCTTGCTGGTGGATGGATTCACAACTGTGCTGTTATGTTTATGCTTCACCAGCAGCCAGTGGACCACAGCCTGCATTTGCAGAGATGAGCTCAATGCAGTGCACTCATGCTCATAAAAAAAACACCAGATGGCTCAAATCTGCTTCATAATCTAATTTCTGGGTGTTTTGCATCTTGGGTGGAATAGACATTAGTAGGTGGGGACTCTCAAGTGTGGTCGTGGATGTTCGTTGCATGCAAATTTGAGAGTCATTTGCTTTTCAAGAAAAATAATGTTAACTTATATATGTTTTTTTTTTAAATAGAATAAAGATAATAAGGTAAGTCATCTTCTGTTTATATGTCATGGCTAAATAATGATAATTCATCATTATAATCGATTTGATTTTGGTCTTGAAAGTTGGAAAGTTTAGAATTGTATAAATATCACAATTGTTCAAAGGGACACTCTTTTGATATTTTAATTTAAAACATTCTCATAGCGGCATGAATTAGTATTTTAATTAGTCCTGCTTTCTACAATCCTTAACATGAAAAATACACCTTTAATGATAGTGAAGATCTCTGTGTCTAGACCATGTTTTGCAGGGTGCAGATAGCCCACCTCCTTCATTCATGGCTGAATTATGACACCTCTATTTTGACTGATACATAATGATAGAAGGAACTTGATATTGAAAATGTATTCAATTTGAATCATGACCTGCATGTGATGTTCTCCACTTTTGTTGCTCTGGATAAGAGTGTCCCCTCAGTGATTGGCATGTGCATAAGATGTTTATTTATGGTGAAATATAGAAAAGAAGGTGTCAGGAGCAAAAATATGCTTATTAGGACAATTACATTTACAATTACAATTGAAAAAAATAATAATAAGCGCGTGAAAAAGAAGGAATCGGCTAGACTAGAGTAAACGTTTCAGCTCCATGCTTTCTTCAGTACCTAGAAACTTGTCACACAGTTCACAACAAATAGATTTCTTCTAATGAGATAACGATGTTCAGGTGAAGTAGTTGGAGGGACCACATTTTTTCGAGTTAATCTTAATTTGCACAATAAACCAGAAGTTAAGTTTACATAAATTAGTAAATAAAAGTTATCAGTAGAATCTTGTTAATGAGACAACGATAAAGTAGTACAGTTGAAGTAATTCGCAAACCACATTTTTTTTAAAGATTAGCTTGATAGACCAATTAAGTTAACATTGCATGAGTATCATTAGATGAGAACACCTGAAAAGTGGACAAATAATTAATGAGAATGTATCATTAATGACATGCAGGTAAGATAGTTAAACACATTAGTTTTAGTCAGAGTTAATCTGCACAATAGGCCAAGTGAAATTAACAAATTGCATGGATATCAATGTTACATATAAGATTAGCAATATCTATTGAAGAATTTCATAAATCATAAAAAAAATTAAAAACAGCTGAGGGCCAAGTTTTCATTCATGCCAAAAAGAACAAGAAACTTAAGCTCAAAAATCCAAAAGGCTTCCCTTTGGAGTAACGTAGCATCACGGTTACTCCCTCTACGATTTACAGGAATCCCTTCGATACCCAAAAAGCATAAATCTGTAGGAGAATTTTAGCCAATTGAAAATGTCTTGAGACAGAATATTTGTCATCACACCTACAGATATTCAATTCAATTCAATTTTATTTGTATAGCGCTTTTTACAGAGAACTGTCACAAAGATGCTGCACAGGGAAACAGAAGGAAAATAGAGCAAAAAAAGGCCTTAGCCCCCAACCAGCAAAACGAGGTAAAAAAACTCCCCGGTAGGGCAGAAAAAAGATTCAAAGGTGGCGAGAAAAAACTCCCCAGTGGGAAAAAATCTCAGAAAGAACCTGGCAAGAGAGGGAGTGCCCATTCTTCGCTGGCCGGAACTGGATAGTAAAAGGATGTAAAATGTTCAATTCAAAGGGGCGGGGTGGTGCATCTGGGACTCTGGTTGCATCAAGTCGGGAGGATAAACCAAAAAAGGGACAGGACTGGAACAGTCTGCAAACTCGGGGCGAGGAGGGCACGGGCCAAACTAATCCGCAGCTCAGGGTGAAAGAGGGGAAAAAAGAGGGTTAGCACCCCCCCGACATTCTTAACTATAGGATTGACTAAAGAGGTACGTTTTTTGCCTACACTTAAAGACAGAAAGTGTCTCTGAAGCGCAAACATACATGGAAAGATTATTCCATAATAAAGGAGTTCTGTAAGAGAAGGCTCTGCCACCCATTGTAATTTTAGATATAATAGGAATAGCCAGCACTTTTAGAGCGGAGTAATCTAGGAGGACAATAAAGAATGAGTAAGTCACTAAGATATTCTGGCTCCAAACCATTTAAAGCTTTAAAAGCCAGAAGTAAAATTTTGTAGTCAATTCTGAATTTGACAGGCAGCCAATTAAGAGTTTTGAGCACCGGGCTGATATGCTCCCATTTCTATGGTTCTAGTAAGAACCCTAGCAGCTGCATTCTGTACAAGTTGGAGATGATTCAGGGCTGAGCCAGTGCAACCAGACAATAAGGCATTATAGTAATCTAGTCGAGAGGTTACAAAGGCATGAACCATTTTGTCAGCATCCTCCAGGGACAACACCTTCCTGAATTTAAATATATTCCTCAGGTGGTAAAAGGCCATTCTTGTGGTATTGTTAATATGGGGCTGAAAGGAGAGGTCTGAATCAATAGTTACACCAAGGTTTTTAACAACCTTGTTGACGGAGACAGAGAAGCAATCTAAATTTAAGAAAAACTGTAAAAATTTATCTCAAAGGGATTTGGGACCCAATACTAATATCTCAGTCTTATCTGAGTTCAATAAGAAACATGTTTGGGTCATCCAGGCCTTTACATCTTTACGACAGGTCTCTAGTTTAGACTGGTCAACTTCACCTGGCTTAACTGATATATAAAGTTGTGTATCATCTGTGTAGCAGTGGTAGTTAACACCATGACTTATAATGTTCCCAAGGGGGAGCATGTACAGGGAGAAGAGAAGAGGACCCAAAACCGATTATTGCGGTACTCCAAAGTTCACCCTAGAAAATTCAGAGGACTGATTGTTTACCCTAACAAACTGAGATCTGTCATTTAAACCACATAAGAGCATGCCCGGTGAGACCAACTAAATTTTCTAGCCTGTGGAGGAGAATATGATGGTCTGTACTATCAAAGGCAGCGCTCAGGTCAAGTAAAACAAAAATAGAAATACAGCCACAATCCAGAGAGAGGAACAAGTCATTCATTACTAGGGCAAGGGCGGTCTCACTGCTATGGTGCTTCCTAAACCCAGATTGAAACCGCTCATACGCACTATTAGTATGTAAAAATGAAGAAAGCTGTTGCGCTACACATTTCTCAAGAATCTTTGATAAAAATGGGAGGTTAGAAATGGGTCTATAATTAGCCAGGACAGTGGGATTAAAATTTGGTTTCTTAAGTAGTGGCTTGATTTCTGCCAATTTAAAGGATGTAGGAACATGGCCCGATAGCAATGATGAGTTCATGAAGTGAAGAATTGGTTTGATGAGCATAGGCAATAGCTCCTTCAATAACTTTGTAGGTATGTGGTCTAGAAGACAGGTGGAGGATTTCGAAGAAGAAACTAAATTAGTTCGCTCTCAAGTATGGGAGTAAATGATTCAAGACATTCAGAGTGTCTAGGAGGCAGCTCTATATCGTCAAAACCATGATCAATAACTCTTGTGATCTTTTTTTTTTATTCCAATTATTTTATCACTAAAGAAATTCCAAAAATCATTACTACTACATGAAACTGAAATTTGAGGGTTAGTTGCTACATGATTATTAGTTAGTTCAGCAACTGTTCTGAGTAGAAATCGGGGATTGGTCTTATTTTCTTGTATAAGTTTTGAAAAATAAGAGGACCTAGCATTGGAGAGAGCATGCTTATAGGTACTAAGACTTTTTTATGGGCTTCCGTCGGACGTGGTGTCCGATTGCGGGCCCCAGTTCACCACAAAGTTTTGGCGTGCTTTTTGTTCTCTGCTGGGTGGGTCTGTCAGTTTGTCGTCCGGTTTTCACCCGGAGACAAACGGTCAGACAGAACGTACTAATCAGACCTTGGAGAGCACCCTTCGTTGTTTAGCCGCATCCAATCCCTCTTCGTGGAGCCGCCACCTCGCCTGGGCAGAGTATGCCCATAGCACGCTGCGTCTTTCTCCCTTCGAGGCTCAGCTGGGGTATCAACCGCCTCTATTTCCAGAGCTGGAGAGAGACGTGGAGGTACCCTCCGCGGGTGCCTTTGTTTGGAGGTGTCGATCTACCTGGAGGCGGGTACGTGCGTCTCTTATACGCGCTTCGGCAAAACTAAAAACCGTGGCCGACAGGCGTCGCCGTACAGAGCCAGGCAACGGGTATGGCTTTCTACCCGGGACCTTCCCTTGCGAGTTGAGTCTCGCAAACTCGCGCCTCGCTTAGTGGGTTCTTTTAAAATAATTTTAAAAATGTACCCAGTCACTGTACGGTTTCTACTTCCGCGCTCCATGCGCATCCACCCTCCGTTTCACATCTCCCATTTGAAACCAGTATTGGTTAGCCCCATCGCTCCGGGAGAGAGACCGCCACCCTCTCCTTGGTTTATTGAGGGTGGTCCGGCTTATACGGTTCGGCGCATTCTGGCCGAGAGACTTGTGGGTAGAGGGGTTCAATTTTTGGTGGATTTAACCTCTGCGCGTTTAGTTTTCTGTGCTTCCATATTTGTCTAAGCCTTGACAAAGTAAGCCGGTATGGTATAGGACTCTGCCATTTCTGTCGACCACTTCGTTCTTACAGGACAACGCGGGACTTGGCGTCTTTTCTTTAGTTGTGGAATCTGTTAGAAATTCTGTTTCTCATTTCCTTCCACTGTTTTGCCCTTTGGGGTTGTTTTCTGTTCTATATACGCACACCTTGTGTGGTCTAACTATTGTCCAACAGTTAGGTGTTTTTTTTTCCATTTTGTTTTCTTGCTTTATGCGTAGCTCCGCCCATGTTCTGTTTCCTTTTTGGATCTTCTATTTTTGTTTAAGTCATCTCTTTACTGTGTAAGGGGCTGTTTCCTATTCTCCCTATCTCCGTATCTCACGGAGTCTTCTCCGTTCTATTGGTGCATCGTTTAGGTCACTTACTGATTCCTATCTGTCGCGCCTGGTCTTCCGACCAATCCCTCTCCCTGATAGAATATGGAAGCCAGTAGGAAGGTTCCAGTGATAGGACCGGAGGTTGAAATGCTCCTGGCCGCTCAGGGCGCAGCTTTGTCCAATCACGATGAGGGCATTCGTGCTCTCCAGGTTTAGAAAAAATCTTTCTTTCCCAAGTTACCCCTTATGAGGGCCCCTTGGGAAAGACAAGTTTGCACTGGCCATTCAGTGTACTGCACCATTTAAGTAGGAAGAATTTGGTCCCTCTTGTGTTGATGTTTTTACCAGCGTTTGTTTAATCCTCCTGGGAATATGGTGTTATAGACGTACTACAGAGCCTATGTGGATAATATAACTATACTATACAAACACTATAGTATGTCTATAGTAATGGTAAAACACCATAATATAGATACAAAGCCCAAATTCAAAAAGTAAATTCCTGCCTTGGTTGAAATGTATTTTAACAGTCCAAATCCTTTTCGTGGTGTTGAAATGTATTCCTGAAATGCATTTCAAAGGTTAAAATGCATTTAATCAGGGAGGGAATACATTTCGTAAATGTATTTTGGACCTAGACATGTATCTGACATACATTGGACATACATTTTGGCCAATATAAATACATGAAACCCCATGAGAGTCAGAGCATGAACATTCTCAGTAAAGCTGCCTGGAGACGCAGCTGAGATATGAGCTGGTCCTGCTTAGTGTGCAGAACCTGCTGAGAGGCCTGAAGAGCACAAATGCCCTCCTCATGAGCAGACAGAGCTGTGCTTTGTGTGACCCGAAGCTGCTCAATCTCCGGTACTGTCGCTGGAACCCTCCTACTGACTTCCATATTCTATCACGGTGGGATGGTCGGAGGACCAGACGCGACAGGTGGGATTCTTAAAGTGACCATGAAGGGACACCAATAGAACGGAGAACACTCTGTGGAGAGGAATAGGGAAAAGGAAAACTAAGAACAGACCAACACAGCTCTTGTACCGAGAAAATTAGGGGAGCGGCTGGGAAAACAGGAAGAATAGAAAGCGACCCGCAAAACTAACGGGCGAGATCTTGTGGAAAGGAAAAAAAAGAAATAAACACCTCAACTCTCAATCAGGAAAGATATCAAAATGTGGTAGATGAGGAAACTGAAAAACAACCCGAAATGGGCGAAACAGTAGAAAAAAGAAATAATCTCCACCCTCTCAACAAGAGAGGGAAAACGAAGGACACGAGTAAATGGTAGAGAGAGATCATCTAAAGAACTAAAGCGCAAGTGTAAAGGTCATGACGGTCAATACAGATTTTTGAATGCCATTTTTAAAATATTTTAATACAAAATAAACTTAAATTGATAAGTCAAGGTTTTCAAAAAACATTTTGGCAGGTGTTTTATGCCTTTATGTCTTAACATTTGAAACATTCCTAAAAAGGAAGCTTTTAAAAGACAAGTAAAGTCACTTTTTCAGTCTTGATTGTAACTGTTGATTGCAACTGGTTGTAACTTGATTGTTACTGTGGTTTTTTTTACTTTCAGTATTATTATTATGATTATATATTTTTTAAATTATTGTTATCTGGATTTGTTGTATATTTGATCATTTTATGTGGACCCCAGGAAGACTAGCCTGTCACCTGTGCATCGGCTAATGTGGATCCAAAATAAACAATAAACAATGCCTGCCACCTGTCGTTTAATAAATCGAACAATCCTTTCACCGCCCTGTCGGGAGGGGTCAGGACCATTCCACTACACGTAACTTAAACTTTCTTCCAAATAGACACTGAATTCCAGAGTCTGGTATAACGTAATGTATTATAAAAGATTTGCACGAATATACATACCCAGGCTGATCGGCTAAACATACATATCGTCACCTTCTTAAAATAATCGCCTAAGTCATTTTTTGAGGAACATGAGATTTTTGCTTAAATCAGCTCTTCATGATGCTGGCCACCTCTGGTAAAGTTGCCTAGATCCTTAATTGAAAGGATCATGCTGTTTTACCCCGGTAATGTAATCGCCTAAGTCAAGAGTGCTCTTAGGCTGTTTGTATGTTTGCCTAAGTCACAATAAATTTTGACTTAGGCATTTTTACAAGTTATTAATATGGCGGCTGCTTCAAGATGCACAAAGAAAATCAACATAAATTAAGTCATTTCCATGATTCTGGACTCGTCCCCGAATGGTAAGTGATAATGTTTACTACAATATTTGGCTAGGCTATAAATGTTGTGTAGTTATTTAGTCTTTAATCCTCTTATGTTACATAATTGACAGACAGCGTTATTTGTAAGTCAATAGTCATCTATTGATATACCCTTTTTGTGTGAAATGATTAACAAATATCATATATTCTGTATTTGGTTCAGTTTATTCTGTTTTCTGAAAAACTTGAAAATATGACTTAGGCGATTATTTTAAGAAGGTGACGATATGTTAAAAACACTCTCAATCACACGGTCCAGTCCAAGTCAGTCAATTTCATGCTCACCCACAAGACGTAAAACAGGTCTGTTAATGACAGAAGCAAAACATAACAGCAGCACCATGAAGTTCAGCTGACATCTTATGTTATTTCGAACCCCCCTTTTTTGGGGTTTTCCCATTACCTGGGCGATTACTTTTTCCATGGTCTGCAGCGGTCTCTGCCGGTTTTAATTAAGCATTACATATGACCCTTATTTATATGGTAGTTTTGATGAAATGCCATGATTTAATTATATCAGAAACATCCTAGTCACGGTTTGACAAGGGTAGTTCAATACATAGTTTTTTTATACCAATGTTTGTAAAGATAGAAGATAAATGTTTTCTTTGGATTTAATAAACTCTATTAGTTCCTCAAACTGCACACACACATTTCCAAGGCTAGGGTGCTGGACATTCTTCTCGACAATCAGGCCCCAAAGAATGTGCATGTGCATATATGTGCGACGTACAGTAAGTGCATATAGAAAGGTCATCGAAGTAACTACAGAACAGATAAGAAAGCAAATTCTTCCCATACAGTATCAGCTATCCCTAGTAACGAACACAATGCAGTTCACAGTGAACTGGGTAAATCAGTAAATCAATCTACTACAATTCTATTCTAAATAGTATAAACTTGAGTACACAGTTCAACAAGAAGACATACCATGAGGTCCTAGATAAGTATTAGTCCAGGTGGAGCCTGAAAAGGTGTGTTTTCAGGCCACGACGGAAAGCAGGCAGGGTTGGTATTGAGCGTAGGGGAATGGGAATTCTACAAAACTCGCCATGGGAAAGTTAGGGAGTGTTTCAAAATATGGCCTTTTGTGCAATTCATCCTACCACAGAAAAACATATTCATATTAACACCACATCTTCATATAGTTGGTCCTACAGTATGATATTTAGTTATATATAAATAATGAATAATCTATATTTTTCACAACACACCTTTAACAACGTCTTGCAGACACAAACGGCACCCAATTCATGAATTGTTCCATGCTCAGGATGACGGTAAAGCCCAACAAAAAGCGGTGTAGAGCGGATTTCTCATTTTCAATGAGAGGCGATTCCTCGTGTCTGCAAGGCAGGTTGGGATTGCTTGCGATGCGAGGCGTCCAGACGAGACGGGGAACGTGGCGCAATAACGCAATCAGATTAAAGATCCGATTTATAAACTGTTCCACTTTTCAAATTTCCCCACTATTAGTTCTGTCATGGAGAACTATCGTTAATTATTGCTGTGTGGATATTTCCCATATTTTCCGATCGATATAATTGAACAAACACGGTGTTTTAAAAACATCACACCCAGAAGCGACCAATTGTGAGAAGCGAGGGCGAAACCGGGAGATTTCACCGCTTTCTGTGGGGCTGTTTCCAGTCTCATCCTGTACTTCGCCGCCTGGCCTCTCCCACTGCCTCCGGTTCCTTTATACACTCTGGGATAATACCTACGTCTTTGGGATAGATGGGGGGTGGGAGGGGCAATGAGAATGTGGAAATAGTCCTCTCTCACGAGAGAGAGTCACATAATGACTCGGAGCAACATGTGTTGGGCGTTGACTCTATCCCTTTGTGCCGTATTTATGGCTGGTAAGACTTAGTTTTATATCGTTACAAAATTAAAATGCAATTGCGTAATGATAATATAATATCGAATAATAGCCTATTGGTTTTAAAAGTAATTTTTAGATTGGCTATGTTATTATTATTGCATAGACTAGCCTACTAGCTTGTGCGCGCCATAGGCTACACGTAGTCTATGCTACTGTATTTAGGCTTCTCGTGGAAATGCAGGTCAGTTTTCTTTGTTCTGACCTTGTTAGGTATTTTTGAGTCTCGTGTTTTGTCGTGATGTAAACAAAACAGAAATTTCACACGTAGGCAATAGCAATTTTCTAGACAAGCTTTGATTATCAGGGAAATAGGCCAAAAGCTAACTATTTAATCCGGTGGAGGGAATCGTTAATAGGCCAGCTTTATACTAGAATAAGATATTTCAGCCTATTGAAAATTTGTACTTTATTGTAGCCTATTGATCAACAGGTTAGATGTCTGTGTCATTTTTATTCTGATAGGCTAGATCAAACGACTGGTAGCTATAGCTTGAGGTCATTATAACCATCAAGGTGAATGAGGCGTGGTTTCGCTAGCTACGTTACGCAATTTTATATTTTAGGCTACTCCGATTACGAAATGTTAGCGTTTAGCATATTCTACATTAGTTAGGCTATGCATTCAAATATCTGTCCACTTTCGTTGTAAAAATACAGGGAGTGAGGGGCGAAACATTAGAGAGATGCTTAATGCGTTTGATTTGCTTGACGTGGTAGTACAAGCGCATGCAATATTTTATATGTCCTTCCTGGGTCTCGTCTCTTCTGTCTGTAAGCGATGCATGATGATGGACGCCTCTTCTCCCTTCATTTTGTTGTAGCCGTTAAACCAAGAAACTGGGGATAGCATATGACGGGGGGATTTTAAGTTTGTGTCTGTTAACCTGTAACGTAACGCAGTCCGTTGATCCAAGCCTATTTGGGGTAATAGCTGTGCGTTCTGCAACTTGGGGAATGCAAGGTGTTGTAGCCTATCACACAGACCAACGGCATCTGCGTTAGGAAGAAAAACTGAATGGTGATGTCACAAATATCCACTTGAATTATTATTTTAAAAATCATTAATAACTCATAATTAATATATTGCCGTTTGTAGGCTACATATCAGTTGTAGTCTTACTGATATCAGCTTATACCACCTTGACTACAGAATACAACAAAAGGCTTACGTCACATTACTTCTCCTTTGATCCAAGTTGGGGCTGACTTTTATTCTGTCCTTTTAGGTGATGCGCTAAATTGTACAAAGTGCGACGCCGAAGACTGGGCTGGTTGCAATGGCACTGGAAACGCTTGTGCGGCTGGAAAGAAGTGCGTTTCGGCAGAATCGGAACTGATTCAGGGTATGCAAGCATGAGAAGAACAGTGCTTGGATTGCGGCATCTTTATTTAAAAAAATGTTTTAAAAAGCAACTGCTTGACAGAACAAATAGATTATTTAGAAATACACCATCTGTCCCAAACAGGTTTGTGATAAAAAAATTTTTTTTTAACTTTACTTCCAGTTGATTTCAAAAAAGAGAAGCGTGTCACCAAGAAGGTTGCCAGATCCTGTGTTGATGCTGGCTTTTGCAATGCAGACTTGTCCTTTAACTTCAAATATGCAAGCTGGAAGATAAGAACTGGTTGCGACCAAGATGCAGGTAGGCCATAATGTCCTGCACTCCTGGCAAACGCGCATGTGTGTGTATAGGCAGAATTTTTTATTGCAACGAATCATGAATTAATTTCTTAGATTTTTACTTTTTTTTTTACATTAATTTTTTTAAATTTCATTTTTATATGAAAAATTTATTTATCACATTTGGATTTACAATAGTTTATGCATACCACAGCTATTTCACAGTGAAAATAGATGGTTGCCTGTGCAACCCATTTAGCTATCCATCACAGCCATCCATCTGGAAAGACACATGAGCTGCTGAAACAACACAGTTGCTTTGGCCTGCCACTAATCATTGTCCAACACCCTAACTCTATACCATAGCACATTGTGCATTGTTTTTTCAAGCCTTCCAGAATCCCACATGGATTGTAATTGAAATGCAATCAGCAATATTACATGCAGGGGCAATAATTTATGGTTTCACTTTAATTTTGCGTCTCTCACAAAAACATCCAGCCACAGTCGTAACATAGATAGAATATTTCCGATGGAAAAGAGGCTATTGACACTAGACTGCGGTGCTATATCCGCAATAAGGATTACTCATCCCTGTGCTGCAGACCAATGCATAATTTAATTTAAAGTAATCATTCAAGTGCACTTGTTGTGATAGAGACACTGGAATGGACCCAAATGCTGGAATCGGAGGCAAACTCAGGCAAACATTTATTTAGGAAGGTAAGCAAACAGACAGGGGAGCTAGGTGAAGGGCTGGATACGGGGTTGGCGAATAAAGGCGGGCAGGACAGATGAAAGGGGCAGGAGCAAACAGGGACAGGGAGCAGGCTGAACGGGCTGAAAATGGAAACAAGACGAACAAACAGGTCAAAATGCAGACAGCAAAACAGAGGCTGAAAACACGACAAGCGATAGCAAGAACAGACGGAATGAACAGGCAACAAGACAAACAAAGAGAGCAACTTAAATAGATGGAGAAACAGGTGGAAAGGAAATGAGGGAGATGCAAAGGGAATGAGGAATGTACAGTCAAGCCGGAATGTCTGCACACCCCTTTCACCTTCTCCACGTTTTATTACGTTACAGGCATATTCTACAATAGATTGAGTGCATTTTTTGTCTCGTAATTCTACACAAAATAGCCCATAATGACAAAGTGAAAACAGGTTTTTAGACGTTTGTGCTAATTTATTAAAAATCAAAATGTTAAATATCATATGTACACAAGTGTGCACACCCTTTGATATGACACCCAAAAGTGAGCTGAGGTGCATTTTGTTTCCACTGATACTGCTTGAGATGTTTCTACAACTTAATTGGAGTCCACCTGTGATAAATTTAATTGATTGGACATGATTGGGGATTGCCAACACCTGCCTATATAAGGTCTCACAGTTGACAGTGCATGTCAGAGCAAACTCCAAGCCATGGGGTCAAAGGAATTACCTGCAGACCTCAGAAACAGGATTGTGTGAAGGCATAGATCTGGAGAAGGGTATGGAAACATTTCTGAAGCTTTACAGGTCCCAAAGAGCACAGTGGCCACCTTCATTCGTAAATGGAAGAAGTTTGGAACCACCGAGAATCATCCTAGACCTGGCCGCCCGGCCAAACTGCGTAATCGGGGAAGACGGGCCTTGGCCAGGGAGGTGAGCAGGAACCCGAGGGTCACTCTGACAGAGTTCTAGCATATCCTTATAGAGATGGGAGAACCTTTCAGAAGATCAACCATCCAGGCAGCACTCCACCAATCAGGCCTTTATGGTAGAGTGGCCAGACGGAAGCCCCTCCTTAGTAAAAGGCACATCACAGCCCGCTTGGAGTTTGCCAGAAGGCACCTAGAGAACTCTCAAACCATGAAATTCTAAATTCTCTGGTCTGATGAAACCAAAATTGAACTTGTTGGCCTGAATACCAAGCGTCACGCTTGGAGGAAACCAGGCACCGCTCATCACCTGGCTAATACCATCCCTACAGTGAAGCATGGCGGTGGCAGCATCATGATGTGGGGATGTTTTTCAGCAGCGGGAATGGGGCGACTAGTCCTGATAGAGGGAAAGATGAATGCAGCTAAGTACACCGAGATCCTTGAAGAAAACCTGCTCCAGAGCGCTCTGCACCTCAGACTGGGGCGAAGGTTTACCTTCCAACATGACAACGACCCGAAGCGCACAGCCAAGAGAACAAAGGAGTGGCTTCGGAAAAAGTCTGTGTATGTTCTTCAGTGGCCCAGCCAGAGCCCAGACCTGAATCCAGTTGAACATCTGTGGAAAGAGCTGAAAATGGCTGTGTACCAACGCTCCCCATCCAACCTGACGGAGCTTGCAAGGATATGCCAAGAGGAATGGGCAAAAATGTCCAGAAACAAGTGTGCCAAGCTCGTAGCTTCTTTCCCAAGACGCCTTGAAGCTGTAATCACTGCCAAAGGTGCAGTAACCAAGTATTAGGCTAAGGGTGTGTACAGATATGTAACAACCTAAATAACCTATTTTTGTCAGTAAAATAAAATTGCATATTTTAAAAAAACCTATTTTCACTTTGTCATTATTGGCTATTGTGTGTAGATGTTTGAGGAAAAAAATGAACTCAAACTATTGTAGTCTGTAACGTAATAAAACGTGGAGAAGGTGAAAGGGGTGTGCAGACTTTCCGGCTTGACTGTATGTGAGAGCTAATGCAGTAATAGAGTGAGTGCGGAATGTGAACGGAGGGGGTGAGTGATAAGCTGAGTAATAATGGGGAGAGGACGAGGAACAAAATGGGGAGCCACGCCCAGCCTGCACAACACGGCAGTCATGGCCATTCAAACAGTCATTGCCTGCAAAGGACATGCGACAAAGTACTAAGCATGACTACTTTTCATTTACATAACATTAATGGTGCCCTGAAATGGGAGGGCTATGTATAAAAACTGCAACAACAAATAAATCTCTACATGGTGAAACCAAGATGTATAAAACTACCCTTTAATAACAGCTGAGATTCTGCACTATAACCATTACAATAATTTGTTTGATTACACATTTATCCATTTTGCTTCAAACACAGAGCTCCCTATCCATTATCATACACTGCTGTCGTGTCGAGTCACTGTTCCCCTTTTCTGCCGATGTTTTTCCCACAAAATTCCACGATGAAATCATCCAATGCACCACCAATGATGTAAAATGCATTTGCCAATTATATCACCGTGAATCTATCTCTGGTCTCGGCAGAAGTGCATTATAATTGCTAAGGAGCTGAGCTTGTGAGTGAGAGGTTGCCGATTAAATTTGCAGATAGTGTACCCATACTCTTGTGTACCCTTAAGCGAGGTACCTAGTCTAAAGTGCTTGAGTAAATATCCAGCCTTACAAATGGATACTGTGTTTAAAAAAAGTGCAAGTCAATTTGGATTAGAGAGTTTGCTAATGCCTAAAATGTGCTTTCTGTTCACTTAGAGCCCACAGTAAGTAAGGAGGCCAGTCTCAATGATCACACGTGTGTGGGCTGCATCGCAGTGCCGTCGGAATGCAAGAAGACTGTCCAGTGCCGTGGAGAGGAGCGCATGTGCATCAAAGTCGTTGGTGAGGGGGCGGTGCATAAGTCCTGAAACATACCCTACGTTAATACGCCAACGTGGATCGTTGGTGAGGGGGCGGTGCATAAGTCCTGAAACATACCCTACGTTAATACGCGAACGTGGAAGCTTTCGAGCGATGCGAAGGCGATTTTGCGCGTCGTCGCGTTCTAAAATGTGCCACCTGAAATTCTTAATGCGATGTGAGCTGCTATGTCAACCGTCGCAATGAGGGGGAGGGAGGGGCACTATACACTATAGCAGGCAACAACAGGATCAAGCTGTCTTCTTTGACTTCTGCAGTCTTCCACAACTGTCCTGGAGCGCCCCCTTGAGGACTCTGGTTTATTACCTCCACTGGGACATAGTGTAAGAACGCATGTTGAGTATGCACAATTGGGCTGTGCATTTTGTAGTGCGTAGGCCCGGCGTGGTCTTTTGCGTCCGTGTACTTACGTGGGGTATGTTTTCGACCTAATGGTTTGGGAGCATCACTTGAGGTTCCAAGATGGGGCACTGCCATTGTACCCATGAGCAACATGCATAACCTGAATTACTTAAGTCATTATCCAGCTGTATACTAAATGGATTGTATGTAAAATAATGTAAGCTGACCAAGTCACTCTGGATATTTCAGGAGCGATTGGTTTTCTAGTGCTAGAGCCTTGCAGTTACAGTTTAAAATCACTTTAAAATGTAATTTACAGTCGTTTTATTTGCTGAGAAACCACAATCAAGATGAGATGAATACTTTTTCCAAAATTGAAAAGCAGGAAAGAAATACAATTTAATTTTGATGTAAACGATATCATTTCTGTGAATTCTATTCTTATAAGATGAGTGCTGGATGACAGAGCATCTAATCAGTAATGGGTGTTCACTTCAGCTTCATTCTTATTGGCAGCCCACCAAGGGAACCCACTGCTGATTGGTTAATATGTAAACTGCCATGTTACTTACCTCTAACCATTTTAGTCTTCATAAGACCTGGGGTGTTTCTCCATGTCTGTACTTGCGGACTTGTGAACTTGTGTGATGGAATATTTAACGGCCAAGTTCTGTTTCAAGAACATGAGGGTGCATCGGATGCAGGTGGGAGTAGGTTGTTACACTTGTTTAATATGCTTGTTGTAGCTGTAGTCAGCTAACTAACACACATACAACTTAAAACCATATAGTTACTGTAAGTACCTGCCAGAAAAGTATTTTCAATTTTTATTGCTTTTACTGAGCATACTGACGGAGATGAGCAGTAAGTAGCTGGACTGGATGAAAAAACATCCGAGTGTTCGCCAGGAATATGAAATCAACTCCAATGTAAATTGAAAATAACAACACGTTTGATTTCAAAATAACCACATATTTACCTATACAGTTAGAGGAAACATTAACCTGAATACATACAAATCGTTATAAAACCATAACGTTTACCAAACCTTTTTACGTTTTTAATTAATAAAGATTGTCACAACCTACTCCGTCGGCGCGATACATTAATACACCGGAAGTGTTCTGTTTAAGTCAATTGCACCTTTCGTGTTTACGATCAAGCTTAATAACAAGCACCAATAGTTAATAGATAGAAAATATTAACTACAAAATAGTATCATTGTTATGCATGCGGTCTCTTTGTACTCGATTAAAGTATTACGGTAACGATGAGTGTCACAACCTACCTTGGTATCCCCTACAGTGCAATGTGGGATATTTCTACTAAAATGTATGCAAATGTATGATTTGAGAATTGGGACACTAGACCAAGATGGCTGACGGCCAAAATAGTACACTCGATAGTCAATAGTGAGCTATTTCGTACACAGCTCTTGTAAATCTCTCCTTGCATCTTTTCTTGGACCGCCGTGACGTTTTTCGGCGAGGTCAAGGAAAATTTGCAAGGAAAGGAAAGGGGAGCTATTTTTCGGAATGCAGCCTCATGGTGTATTCAAATGATCGCGGAAGTCGGAATATTTCCGATTTACGAGAAGAAAAAAGGATTTGAACGTTTTGACGAGCTGATGACAACGATCTCGGAAATCCGACATTCAACTCGGGCACCTCCTGAGGTCCCCGAGATGACCGAGGTGATGAAAAAAACTTGGGGGGAAAACTGCCAGCACGGTTTAATTATTAAGATTATTTAAACTTTATTAATTGGTCAAATTCTTTTTTTTTTTTAATTATCATTCTGATTGTAATTATTTTATTTATTTAGTTACATGTATTTAGCAGACGCTTTTATCCAAAGCGACATACAACCCTAATTACACAGTCTTTGACATTTGCCATCTCACTAATATCAGGATCTCTTTGTTACCTTTAAAGAAGCACTGACATCGTCAATTCACATGATTTCATGCTCAGTCGAGGGTTTGGCATCCAGCATTATCCTGCTTAGCAGTTTTTTCTCTTCCTCTTTTTCAGAACGGGTGGCAGGAAACATTATGTTCAGTAAGGGGTGTGCTACCAGGAGCGTCTGCAAGCAAGGTGTGAACATCTCAGACCTGGTGGGACCGGTTCTGCGGGGAAAGGTGTACTGTTGTGAAGGCAACCTCTGTAATGGTGCCTGGGGATACTGGCACAGCACTATCATTCCTTTGCTGGTGTTTGCCCCGGTCGTGTTTCAGCTCTTTGCCTGAATTTTACGCCCATCAGCACCCTGGTCCTTGGGTTTCCACCCTGCGTTTAGTGAATTATGTTTCTGTGTGTCAAACGACCGCCTGCCACACCTGGTAGTTTGGGATTAGAGAACAGAAGTGTGACTGGGTTTTTAAAATATTTTTATTAAGGGGACTTAAGGACTTATACTGATGGCATGTTGCCTTAAACTGTAGTTACCGCGCAGGCAAACACCAATTATACTACTGTTTCAGTCAGCCAATGTTTTGCAAATGGGCACTCTAGCGGTCTGCTAGAGGCAGGATGGCTGACCAGCTATTTTGCATTTTTATTTCACAGATGATCCTCAACTGAACTTATCCTCGCCTCCACTGTTCATCCACAGATGCTGTAGTGCCAATTGGCAAAAAAACTGGCAGGCACACTGAAAACAAGTATTTTAATCTTATATTTAAACTTTACAATCTTTTAAGACAAAAATATTGCCAGTGTGAGAGTTTTACTCATTTCAAGATTTGCCAGTGGGGTAAGATAATTTTACTTGTCAAGCAAAACGTTACTTAATACATTAATACGCTAATATTTTCCAGTTCAGAGAAAAAAAAAAAGATTTTAAGTCTAATTACAAGACTAAAACAGTTAAGACAGACATTTTTTGCAGTGCAAATGGCTGTACTGATGGTGGGCTTTTTGTGGTCACTAGTGTTTGCGGGCTGGGTATCCTTTGAGCTTTTTTAATTTATATTTATTTACCCCAAAGAAGGACAGGATGTTAGTATATACTATCCAGTTCTGCACCAATAAAGCCCGACATGACACAGATGGCGTTTCCTTTTTGGCTGTCTTTTACAATAAGAACACTTTAAAATATAACCAGCGAATTTGAATGCTTGCCGTCCCACTGCAGAAACTGGGGACTGTTAGCTCCTTCCCAAGGAGGTTGATTTGCAAACAAATGCTGTCGACAGCATGGGTAGCAAGGACTGTAATTCACAAACCATCACAGTAGGTAGCAAGTACCACACTCTATTAACCCACCTTTTTTGTTTTGTAATTGGCAAAAAGCAAGCCGAAAGTCTCTCGTCTGTAAATGTTTGAATGTTCAAACAAATCCTTGGGAAAATTAACTGCTTGAGATTTTGTTCACATTTCCATGACACTGATCATTGTCTGTGAGTGAAAAACAGTCTGAGCCTTCCCACAGATGAGTCTCATTTGACCAAAATTAAAAAATTATTATTTTTTTCATTGAATTTGCACCAAACAGTTAATTTTCAGCATGAGATGGAATATACCATTAAGTCAAAACTACTATTGATTTTGATGTTTTACAAACCTTTTTTTTATAATTTATACATGTACATCTAAAGCGTGTGTTATAAGAAGCTGAGTGAATAATTATTATGTGGATTTGTGATGTAGTAGTCTCCTGGGTGGCACTCCCATATCATATTGGATCTATGGTCGTATTGAATTGATATTAAAGTTTCCCCTTTTATCTTGGTTCAGCCAATAAAAACAATGTGTAGCTGTATTTATACAATTACTGGAAGTACTTTCTATTTTACCAGACATATTCAGAGCAAATTCAGGTTAAATACCTTGCTCAAGGGTACAACAACTTTGGAGAGTCCTACTTTGGAATCAGCCTTGCAACCTCCAGGTATTTCCACTTCCCTAACCATTATACTACATTGCCACCCCTAGATTTTATTAGAGTATACATTTATCCTAGGCCGAATATTGAGTTGCTTGACTTAAATAATACACAGCTGTAGGATATGTTGTGCTTCGAAATGAATGTAATAATACTCACAAAATTGTGTTGCCTGGTCTGCACTCAAAGTATGTTCACACAACCCTGCCTATTAAAAAATGTTCAGTGTTAATTCAACTCGGTTTGTAAACTTTGTATGATGCGAAAATGGCATCAAGTGTATTTGGAGTAAAATCATTATTCTATCTGAGTTGATTGAACACTGACTGCTTTTGCTGTGTGATGACAAGATCCTGTGCAGCGTATAGCTTGGTTAGAGAGGGTTAGTGAGATGTATTGGTTGAATACTAAGACCTTAGTGTGGTTTTTGCTGCTACAGTGAATGCTTTGCATTACATCTGTCAAATAATTATAAAATTGTGTACTTGTTGTTTGTCCCTGTAGTTTGTTCCTGCTAGCTGTGTAATAAAGCAGTGTGTATTAAATCCTGTAGCTAAATGAGTAACGAGAGGGTTGTGTCTGTTCATTTTTCAAAAACATGAAACGAGCCGGACATACGTAATTGACATACAGGCAAAGTCTTTACATTATTTCTGACCAACAGTGACTTAGCTAATGTAATTATGTATGACTATAACAGCCAAGCATGTTCATGCCTTGATGCAGTCAAAGATTTCAATCACAGCCACCATAACAGTATAGCACAAAGCCTACTCAAGTTAAAACAAATAAAACAGTTTTCAGATTTTTTATTTATTCACGTAGCTATGCAGCGTAGAGACAGAAGTTGACGTTCCCATGTAACGTCAACTTTCCAAATCCAATTAAAAAATGTTTGCCATCTAGGCTAAATGTAATTCCATGTGTCTGGGTGTGCTTAACAAAGATACAGAGGCTATTTTGGATAAATATTATTTTAATAAATTTCTCCTCTCATCCAGGGCCGCCCCAAACGGCCCTGGTTACACAACCCAGGTTGTCAAGCCTTTTGATTGAAGGAGGAATGGGAAGTTTCCCAATCCTAGGTGCAATACGCTCATGGGCATAATTAAGGAAAACCTGTTCTATGTAAAAAACAAACAAACAAAAAGAAACAAATCAACGCATTTTCTGAAGTTAGAATAAGCGGTTACTAAGGTTTTGATAGACTAGCTATTTGTAATGGGGGTGGTTCGGAGGACCAGACGCAACAGACGGGAATCACAAAGTGTCCACCAGGGGACGCCACTGAGGGAGAAAATAGAAGGAAAACTAAAGCAGTCCTCCGCTCTCGCACAGAGAGAAAGTTAGAGGAGAGAACACAAAACAAACCACAAAATGTCGGGCGAGGAACTCGTAGGTACGAGAGAGAAAAAAAATACTTTCCACCTTCTCAACAAAGCTCATTGCAATCAGATTTTAATGTAGTGTAGTGCAAAACTGGTTTTATAATAACAAAATTTTATTGAACAAAAAGAAGTCCTGTTGCATGCTGTTTGGTAATAGGTATAATCTTACTCATACATGTAATGACCTGCGTATTAATGTTTATGATGGGTTACCACTTGAGAAAGTTGATGTCTTCAAAAACTGTGTGTCTGGTTCGATCCGGAACTTTCCTTTAGGCCCCATATTGATTTTGTTATTAAAAAAATAAATTGCAGTCTGAGCTCACTATATCGTTCAATAAATTGTACTCTTCAGGTAAGAAAAATAATTGTTTCTCAGTTAGTACTACCTATACTTGATTATGCAGATTGTGTATCAGAATTGTTATCAGAATCATTGTTTATCAGAACATGGGGATGGGGGTTGTGAGTGTGTGGGTGCTGTACTTGTATGTGTCTATGTGAACCTGTAATTTTCTTTCGGTTTGTTGTATTGTAGATGCATTTGCGTTTCAAGGACCCCCTTGAAAACGAGATGATTAATCTCAAGGGGTTTATCCTTCAATAAAGTTCAATAAATATAAGAGAAGGAAAAATAAAGAGTGGAGAAAACAGGGAAACGAAGGATAACTAAAAAGAACCCAAAACGGTAGTTGATAGAAAGGTACTCTCCACCCTCTCAATATAAGAGAAGGAAAATAAAGGAGAGGAGAAACAGAGAAACAAAGAGGTAGGGAATCCTAATAAACTCTGAAGCACAAACGCCAAATCCCGCATTACTCTTACAAGTTGTTGACAATAAGTGCAGCCTATACCATACCGGATTACTTTGTCTCAGAAGACAACATGGAAGCGCCAAAACAGGAAGACGCAGAGTGTAAATAGCCAATAGAAGCACAGGACAGGTGCGACCGCTAAGTGGTGGGATAGAAAGAAAACTCGGCATGGAACAACAGAAAATAAAGGAATGGATGCCCAAAATACACTCCTGAAGGAAAACGACATGGAGAGGGAATAAGCCAAACCACGACAGGACCCCCCTACTAATGGACGGCCTCAGACGGTCCCTCAGGCTTATCTTGGCGGAAGTCCCTAATGAGTTGGGGGTCCAAGATGCTTATGGACGGGACCCACGAAAAAACTGGACCCCTCTGCCCGCGCGTTTCTCAGCTAAAATGCGTCGGACGGTATAAACCGTACCTCCCTCCACGAACCAGGGAGGGGGCTTGTTCAATGGGGTGAGAGGGCTAACCGGCACTGGCTTCAGGCGGGAGACGTGAAACGTAAATGGTAAATGGACTGTACTTACATAGTGCCTTTTTTTCCAAAGCGCTTTACAATGGCCTCTCACTCACCCGTTCACACACTAGTTTCATAGTTTTAAAATGTCCAACAGATGGAAGACCGTCCATTTTTAAAGTGCTTTGCAGGGCATGAGTGGGAAGCACTAACAGAGAAGGCAGTCATACCTAGGTTAGAACTAGAACATTCTGGCCGGAAGTTTAAAATCCTAGCGCAACCTCTGGTAGGGGTATACATTTTGAACGTGTCAGTGACATTGCCTTTAATAACCGCATTTGCCTTTGTAAAATCCTACCAGGGGCATTTCTAGACTGCATGAATAGATGTTGGTGGGGCCCAGAAAAATTGAGCCTTTGAAAACTAATTTCCTGCCTTTCTACACAACCTCACACAGGGCATTTTCTAAAATATATATATTTTTTTTTCAAAGCCCTAGATGACATTTGAGATGCTTTTATATAAAGCTAAAGTATAGGCTAAACAGTATATTAGTGGATAATATAATTTTATTACATTTTAAACCCATCTCCACCCCGCTCTCCAGGAGGACAACTTTATTTATGCCCAATAATACCAAACCATTATATAATATTATATGGAAACAAGTATATTAAAGATGAGCTTCATCATTTCAGTATTTTTGTGCTATTTTCTATTTACGTGTGAAACTAAGTTACTGTAACTGGCTCATCACTTTAATTTATATTTTAGCCACTCCACTGACTAGCCAACACGCAGCAGTAGGCTAGCTAACCCACACACACACACACAGGTGCGCACACACACGTGCAGCCAGCTAATGCAATGCTGCAGATGTTTTGAAGAATCGCAGCTATAACAACTAGTCCAATTGTATAGTACGTACTTCCTGTTATTATTTAAATTGTTTTCTTCTATTTGCGTCTTTTGCTATTTTATAGTTAAGAATGTATAGCCGACTCTATTCTATGTTCATTACTAGCGATAGCTCCTACATTGTGAGAAAGTTGTGCTTTGTCGGATTTGCTTTGTAGTTGTGTCCATGACCTTCAATATGCACTTATTGTACATCGCTTTGGATAAAAGCATCTGCCAAATAACTAATGTAAATGTAGGCTAGATGCAACATTTAATCAATCTATTTAAAATCGAATCTCCCAGATGGCGACTCTCGCCACTATTCTCAACTCACTGAGTAAGCTAGGCTAGCAAACGTGCAGTGTTGGGGAAGCATAGCTTGGCAAGCTTCCAATTACTTCACACTGGAAGAAGTTGATCTACAGCAAAGCTACCCTAGGGAGAAATCTAGTTTGGTTAACTAAAGCTATTTAGAAAAAGTAGTTCAAACTACTTTGTAAAACAAGGATCAAATTGACAATGTACATGTGATACAGAATTATAACAAAATATAATACAAAAAGTCACATGCTAGCAAAAAATGCCACTCAATTGAGTTTATTGCAAAAAGTGCCCACTTGTTCACAGGTCATACATAAACCAAAATAATAAAATAAATACCCCACTATTCATGGGAAAGTGCAAAAAATGTCAGCTTTGGTTTTGTATACAATGTCCACCTGCCTTCCAGAAACTAGAGTCCAGAAACTAGAAACTCGCTGCGTCTCCATGTTTTATATGGCCAAACCAACCAATCAAATATTAGAGAAATATATTATTTCGATGTGGCATTTTTATCATTGGCCGAATCGTCTGTAGCTCTAATAGGCTACTGATATCGGATTTTATTTTTGGCTTCAAAATGGCCAATAGGAAAGCAGTGCATTTTTTGATGACCAAGGACAAAATTACAGAAAACTATGAACGCTCACAAAAATAGCTATAACGGTGGTTTTTTCCGTTTTCATTGGATGGGCAGATGATTCATCTGGGTGGGCAAGGCTTATCTCTGGGTGGGCAACGCCCATCCCAGCCCACCCGTAGACACGCCCCTGAATCCTACCTTTGTGCATCGTAGTTGCTCCTGCGTGATGGGGAAGGCAGTGAACGTATCTATCCGTCGCATTGATAAAATGATCATAGCTCCTATTGATGACTTGGATATACCCATTACACAATCAAAATAAATAATCGCTGGACAGTGGTTGCACACAATATTATTAAGTAAACAAATAGATAGTTGGATTTACTGTTTTTTTTGTTTTTGTTTTATCTAGTTTTTTTTTTAACCGATTTACCTAATAAAGTCATGTAGCCTACGGTGGTTGAACACAATAGCCTATATGCAACGTCTTCAATTTAATCATTTTGGAGAAGCTGTGCTGACACAAATCATCTCTCTGTCAAAGCGAATATGATCCAGACACTGTCAATTAATCCATCTAATATTGGTCTGGTATGATATACCAGACGGTCAATCATAGCTACTTTTACATATTTTTATTTTTATGACAATTCTTCTTTGATAATTGCAAGTTAGCTATACAAAGAAAAATATGACCAATATTATGTTGAAATAGCATGCACTCGAAAATCCATTTATGCGAAATATGCGGTATTTTTCTTAATAATCTATTTTGGCGGAGCTAGATATAAACCACCTTTTTTTCCAAACAAAGTTGTGCGGAAAAAAAGTATTAAGTGAGAACACTAAATACTCTTGCGCGACTTGCAGACACGCCTCATTTTAATCAAATCTCCACCACCACTTAAAACAGCGGATAAATCAAATGTCTGACTTACAAATAGCTTAAACTACGCAGAATATCGGGAGTAAGTCCCATTTGCGCGTGCTTATCTCAACTCTGAATCTGGCCCTAGGTGTGGTCCTGGCCAAGAATAGGTTTCAGTGGTTTGACACAAGATTTCAGTACCACTTCTTGTGTATTATTTAAAGACCAAGTAATTCTGGAAAATTATACTTTATAAACTGTTGTTGGAATTTTTACTTTGCTGGCATTAGGCAGATAATCCTATCCAGAGTGCCATACTGTACAGTGCAAACACAAGTCCCAAGAAAGACAGATAGTACAAGACACGCAGACTACTACCCTTTTGAATGTTAAACAAAGTTTTACAGAGTTATGCTATTATGTTCTAAGTTAGCTGAGCTGAATGATATTCACTTTTCATAAAAACCCTTGGGAGACACAAGTCTGTGTTTTATTCTTTTTCATTATTGAATGTCTCATAATTCAGCATCATATAGAATAGAATAGAATAACTTTTATTTTCCCGCAAGGGAACTTAGCCCCACAGGGTAGTCCCACAACACACAAACAAACATATCAAACAAAGACGTCCAACAGAATCATTACATCAATCAAGTGAATTAAGTGAATTAAAGTGCAATACAGCCATGATTTAAAAAAATAGTCCCGCTGTCCCGAGATGTCCAGTGTCAAATCTCCAGCCCGCTTCCCCGTCCCACTACAGACACACAGCGCATGAAAAAAACAAAGACAAAAGCCCGACACAACAAAACACATTCAAATTAACAAACATGAACACGAGAGACTGCTGGACTACATGTCGCCATTACAGCGCCACGTGACGTCACATATGAAGTTACAGGAACCCAGTTGTTACAAATGTGTAGAAATCAAGTAAAAAAAATCATATAAAACAAATTTCAAAACAAATAAGATTTTTTTTTTGCTTTTGTTGTTCATGACAATGCATATTATTATTGGAAACGCAAAATGTCTGAGTGACATCAACACAATAGCTGGGATTGAGTCATCATTTGTCCTTAAAGGGTAGTTCCACCAAAAAACAACATTAACTTTATTTAACAGATCAAGGCGCAACTAATTAAGTCTCTCTTTGTCGCTGGCCAAAACAATATGTGAACGGAAATATTGACAGCTAAAGTTACAAATTTGATAGAGGTATACGTCAAATTGACGTACACCCTAAGCGTACACCTCTAACACTTTCTCGTTTTTGAAAGACTACAGTGGCGTCAAGTGGGCGTGTAAATTACACAGGCACATAGGCGAAGCCAACGAGGAAGGAAACAGTGCTGCGTCTGTCACTGATCTGAGTAGGGACACATCGTAGATCAAGCTAGCTATCATTGCATATTTTATTATAATGTCAAAAAATGACATTGATACGTTGTTTCCTAAAGATGTTTTAGCTAAGACACACAACAGCTTTTTGCCTATTATTAGATTTTGTTGTAGGTGGAAGGTTTTTGTTTTGAGCCCAATTCAGCTATCCTGTGCAAATTAGGACTGCTTCGGCATGAAACTATACCCGGTAGCAAACATTCACAATTCAGTTGGAATTTCAGTAGTTACCACATGTAGGCTAATGCCTATTGGTGGTATCTTTTTTCAGTAGAACTCTTGCATTAGGGGCTGCCAGCGAGTAACATGGCCTATGGCAGGGGTAGGCAACCCTGGTCCTGGAGAGCCGCAGGGTATGCTGGTTTTTGTTGTTACTCGCCACTTAATTGATCAATTAAAGCAGTTGATTACACAGTTAACTCACCTCACCTGGTTTCTTTGGTCTAAGTAGTTGCTGTATTTAGGGTGAAAACAAAAACCAGCAGACCCTGCGGCTCTCCAGGACCAGGGTTGCCTACCCCTGGCCTATGGTGCAGGACAAGCAGTAAAACGCCCAGAACCTCCGCTCAGTGTTGCCATGTCCGTGGTTTCAGCCAAATTGGACTACTTTCCAAGTGCAGTCGCAGGAGGAAATGAAAATTCACAAAGCACACACTTTTAAAAGGTAAAAAATATATGTAGATTTCTACTTAAAATACATTGGTTTCAGTTAAAAATATATTTTTGACTAGTTTTGAGTCGCCATTTGGCTGGAAACTTGTAAGATCTGTCAACGCTGCCTCTACTCCGGCCGTAATGTTATTCAACTTGACTGGAGTTGTCTGACATTGTAGTTCACAGTAAAGCAGGTATCTGGTACATGTGCAGTAGTTTGGGGCTATACTATAGGTAGAAAGTTGGTCGAGCTCATTTTTTGGTAGAACTCCCCTTTAACTTTGACAAACAATTTAAAAAAAAAAAAAAAGTATTTCTCATCGATCACTAAAACTTGCTAAATTGAGTTTATGAAGGAAAAGTGTAACACATACGTTTACATGTAAGTCAAAGTTAAGGACAAATGTTGATTGAATCCAGACCAGTGCGTTCGTCTGTCTCAAAAAGGTGCACTAGTGATACTGCTGCTATAGAAGGTTATGTACATCATATTTGAAGCATGATGCAATAGAGGTTAAGTAACTAACTTACGGGTACAACAGCAGAGCACTCTCTGGGAATCAAACCTACAACCTTGGAGTTAAAAGCCCAGATCCCTCAGCATTTTGCTACATTGCACCTGAGAATAAGATACTTCTTTCACAGCACTGTACACGCTGTATATAATCTTTAAGAGAAGCTCATGCTAAATGGTGATAATGTTGAGATATGGATGGTCTGGAGCATCAATAATGACAGCAATAATGACAGGTTACTGTATCTCAGAACCATGAACACCACCCAGCTATTCACATTCAGCCTCTTATTTTAAAAACAAATTTGTAACAGCAGCGATACCATCATCTAAAACATTTCCCACGGCCTTGAAGAAACTTCCCAAAAATGAGGGCTTTTTTTTGGCATTTTCGGCCTGCTCCTTCTTGAGGGAAGAAATTTCATCCTGCATGCGCTTTGCATCGTTCTTAAAGCCTTGCTGGAGAAGGTCTTGCTGTTCCTGAAACAACAAACAGACAATTCCAAGCTCAAAAACCTTAACTTGGAAAATCAGAGAAACCCAGAATCACCATTTGAGTTCACGCTGTTTTGGCACTGCACTAGTACATAAGAAACAGCTTGGATAAAACAGCTTAGATTTTGTATTGATAGAGCAGCAATCATGCCTGGCAGGAAGCATGACATCACTAAGAAGAGCACTGTTGCAGGGACAATAAAGTGGCGATAGGAAAATTGTTTTTATTGTCACCTTTTGCATAGAAACCAGAGAGACGCGCCACAAATCAAGGAGTATGCTGGTAATAAGAACTAGAAAAACACTGACTATGATTGGTGGTTGTGCTTCCGGAGGTCCCTGACTGATGTGATCGGTATTGGACTCATATAAACTCTTTTAGAGTTGAACTACTGGACGTCTTACTGTGTGTCGGTCTGTTTGTTGTTACCAAAGTACTCCTTGATTAGTCGAGCCCCTCCTCTGATTTCTATACAAAAGGCCATTTCCTATTTTTTTATTTATTATTCCTGTCTATTGTAGCAAGAGATTCTGCCTCAATAAATGCCTTGGTCTTTTGCAGGTGCGTAATGCAATGCTGTTGCATTGTGTGTGAGTGGGAGATCAGTTCCCATGTCTGGCAAGTAAGCAGTTCTCCCTCCACAAAAACCCACCGGTCGCCTCAATATGAATGCACAATACAGGAGTCGTTACACTATGACTATAGGGCAGTGGCGGGAATACCATGCCTTGCCACAGCATGGGGACATGGGGCAGATCCAGCAAACCTGAGCCTGCTGGGTTTTGTGTTCAGCTTAAAGCAACCAATTTCGACCCAAGTGAGGCGCATAAACTGTGTATTTGACGTCTTTAATAAGTTAACTTGGAGGTGAATGACAAAAACCAGACGACTCTGTTGTTCTCCAAGAACAGGGTTAGCCATCCCTGGGGCCTCATTTATAAAAGGTACTTTAGTTCAGATTTGATCTTATGTGTGGCATATGTAAAAAATCACGACAAAGTAGTGATTTATAAAATTTTAACGTGACTCCATTTGACCATGGAAACAGTCGTAGCTCCATGTCAGGTCTTCACTTGACGTACGCACAATTTTTAAGTCGAATCTTTAATTTAGCCCCAGGGCGCAATTACAGAACTTATTCCCATGCGTTCAATTTGAAGTTAATTTGATATTTCTAGACGCAAGTACGTATGACAGACGTACGCTATTTTAAAAAGCACGGCCAAGTTTATAAATAATTCTTACGTCTGTTTAAAGAAATGTGCTTACGTTAAAGTTAAAGATGACGTCAAAGTACTTTTTTTTTTATTATAAATGAGGCCCCTGAACTAGATGGTAATCCAGATCATACCGAGGCCAATAGAATTACTTGAAATAAGGGTGGTCTTTCAAGTCCTCTCCTCTTATTATGAAGTACTAATTTGGAGGAAATTATATCACTTACAGGACATCTCAGATAAAGGATCTGGTTACAGGTCTAGGAGGTTGTTAATTGCAAATGCCCACAGAAACTACCTTCAGTTTGCTGTTCAGGGTCATTTCTAACTCCTTCGCGGCATTAATCTTGTCCTCCTCCATCTTATTCTCAAGCTGTTTCATGTTCTCTTTGTAGGTTCGCTCCTGGTCTTTCACTTGCTTCTCCAAGATCTTTCTCTGCTCCTCATCAGCACGTCTCGCTTGCTCCATGGCCTCCAGTCTTGCCCTATTTTCTGGAGGAAGAAGCAAGGCTCTGTCAGCTTTCAACAGTGATTCATCATGGGTCAATTGAACCAATTTACACAAAGAAAGGCCATAGCTCAGGGGTCTACAACCCTGGTTCAGCAATAGCATTCCTCTGGGTTTCCTGAAGGAAAGCTATTGCTGAAACACATTGTTTTTAATGATTGCAAAAGGATGTTACCCCAAAGGAAAGTACTTATAATGCTATAGAGAGAACCCATCAAGTGAATCCATTGTGACATCACCTTCTTCCTTCCGCTGTGCTTCACTGAGAGATCGGTCAGCAAACATTATGGCTTTCCCAACAGATCCTTTCTTGGCCAGATATTCCTTTAGACTTTCCTCACCCTGTAACCCAGCACTCATATTATGTATGCAGAAGAGAGAGAACATTCATTTAAAAACATCCAATCCAGTTAAAGTACAGGGCTGTGTGGGTACTACAGTACATACCTATATAATAATAATAATAATAATAATAATAATAATAAGCTTTATTTGTATAGCACCTTTCATACATGAAATGCAACCCAAAGTGCTTCACATTGTAAATAAAATAAAATAAAATAAAAATAAAATAAAAAAATAAAAAATAATTAAGATAGTACAAATGCATAGATAAAAAGCCTAAAAGGTAATAGAAGGTCAATTTAGATAGTAAAATGCATAGATAAGGTATATGAAAAGAAAGGTGCATAATTAAAAGCATTTAAAGTTCATAGAAAGAAAATACATTTAAAAAAATACAAAGAATACATTTAAAAGTACTAATTGTTGGTCCAGAGGCTGTGGAGCAGATATTTAATTAAAAGCCTGTTCGAACAGGTACGTTTTGAGCAGTTTTTTAAAAATGTTCACAGAGCTTGCATCTCTGATGTGTCTGGGTAAGGTGTTCCACAGTTTTGGAGAATAATAGCTAAAAGCGGCTTCCCCACTAGTTTTGTGCAGTACTTTGGGAATGGTTAAGAGGTCAGATATGGTAGATTAAATGTCCTCCAGATACCTAGTCCAGTGTACTGTACCTTAATTCCTTTTCCCTCTGCTGATCTGTATTTCGAGATGAAGTTGTCTAAATCCTTGCAGTACTGCTGGTATCCTCTGACTGTCATGTATTTCCCAGATGCAATATTTTCCTCCAGAGGCCCGAATATGCGTTTGATGATGGACTCACAAGCCTTCTTCGATTCAGCAATATTCTTGTCACAGATTGCCGTATACTCTGCCTGCAGCAGTTTCTACAATAAAGAGGAGATGAGATGAGAATGACATGCAGATTATGATCCAGATGCTGTCTACCCAAAATGCACCTCGGCCTTCAGCCATGTTGCCCGCTACAAAATACAATGAAGAGTGAAATTTTATCGATGGGGAATAGGGACTGACCACTAGCTCAATTTGGCATTTCTGATCCTCATCCTTGAAGCAGCGGTCCATGAAGATCTTCACAGCCTTTTCCTCTGCTTTGCCATGTATATCTGACAGCTCGGCCTGCGTCTCGGTCGGGAAGGCAACCCAACTGGCCATATTCTCCTTGTAGAACTTCACAGCCTCAGCTACGGCATTGGAGTTCTCAATCTGAGCCAGAGCTACAACTGCATTTTCCAGGCAGGGAATATGGCCACTGCAGATGGCATCCACATACATCTTTGCAAGGCTCCCCAACACTGCAAGACACAGTGGTGGGTCTATTTATTTTTTACAGACAGTGGCAAGATTCCTGGTATGAGTCGTATACCGTTACTAAGGGCTTAGCACATAGGACAGAGTGTGACCCCTGACCCATCAACCTTAAATTTAAACAGAAAAAAACACCACTTAATTTCCAAGATGGTTGAACTCAGAATCTGCAAGACATTCTAAAAGGTAAATGCTTTTATTTAATCTTACATTAAGGATGAAGCACATTTCATTTATAAGGAACAAAGGTCACACGTCTAACAATCATGGACTAGCACAGAATATTTTGAGATCCTAAAATAGAAAACCCATAACATTTTTGTCTTTTTGATGATTTTTAGGAACAGTTTAGATTTTTTACACCTGTACACATAGCGTAAGCAGGGGGTATTTCACTCCTGTCTATGTGTGTGTGTGTGTGTGTGTGTGTGTGTGTCCATCATCCATAACTCAAACAATTCTACTCTGTGATGACATTTTGTGGAAATGTTAACAGTTGGGTAATGACCTGAATCTTGTATGTTTTTCAACAATCAACAGTCAACGCTCGCCTTCACAGCGCAAGATAACAGTTTCTGTAGCCCCTTGCATATTACCTTCAGGTTGAGATTAGCACACGCGCCGGTGTAGCATCTCTGAGTGTCATTCTAGTTTTTTTATTTAATTTTACTTTCCCTAAAAAATAAATGGATGATAAAAGGCGATTGGTCAATACTCACTTCTGCCAGTAATATTGTAGCCCCCTTTCATGGTTTTGGTCTTGGTTTCGCCTAAGATGTAATCATAGAAGGTCCTGGCTTGCCGCACGAAGGAAGGTTCCAAGTCTTCGTCGCTCAGGTCATCCATGTGCTTCATCTTCTCTGCACTGGTTGGACGGTCGAACACAAAGCACTTCCGCGTGGGGAAGTAGTTCCGGATGCAGTTCCGTGGCAAGTTGTAAGCCGTTACTTGCCTTCCATGGCCTTGTTTTTAAAAGACAAACCAGCAAGAAAGCCAAAAAAAAACTTTTAGATTCCTTTTGGAGCTTGTGGCTTGCACTTGGGGTTATAAGGTTCTATCTGCAGTCCAATCACAGACCTGATTATAAACAAAGTAGCCAATCAGAGAACGTTTTATTCCTGCCTGGGTTTGCAATATTCGAAAACACTGGCTGTGTCCCAAATCGCATACTCCCGTGCTCCACACTACCGTACTTCGCTACGGTCTCACATGGATGCGCGTGCTCGCTATGCGTGCTCGGAGCATGGAAGTATGCGATTTGGGACACAGCTACTGATAAGCAAAGCAGAGCAAAGTCACTGATAAGCAAAGCATGGAAAGAAAGTGAGGGATGACTTTAAAAGACAGCAGGTTAGAGATAATGTATTGCTAATGTGAACTACATAACTTTTTACCTAACATAAACTTAGGCTAGCTAACGTTAGCTAGTTGTCAATACAGTTTCACAGTCATGGGCTGTGTCTCAAACCGCATACTTCCATGCTCCGCATACTTCCATGCAGTGGCGGACTTAGTCATTTTGGGGCCCAAGGCAAACACAGGCATGGGGCCCTCACACATCCCTTGCTCTCCCCCCTTTTCAATCCTTATTTATCTAAGAAAGATCAGTTGTGATGCATGTATCATCATCATCATCATCATTGCTGCTGGAGCAATCTAGGTTGGCACTGCCAGCAGCAGCAATGGGTAACGTTTAGGGATGTTCCTAACGACTAATTTCCCTGAAATTTGAAACCGTTAATCACATTCTTCAATAACCAAATCGTATTTTAAATGCCGCAGAAATGTGTGGCACTTTGCGCCTTGCATTATGAACATTGCACATTATCCGACAAAACATGACAACAACTCACTAAATAAAAGTTAACAAATAACATTTATTGAAAACAATATTCAACGTAACAAAACATTTTTAGGAAACGTGCCTGATTATTACAACGGCATTTTCATTGGGTGAACGCGATCGCATAGCAAATACAGTAAAAAATAATAATCGGTCATCAGAAAAACTACCAATAATAGGAACACAAAAAATAACAATTAGGCCGACTGATCGACGTCACATTAGATTCGTTTTATTGGGCTATTCAACAACGCGATAGGCCTACTTACTCTTTCCACCTCGCTGGTTTAACTTGCAGGGCGAACAGGCTAATGCGTTTTGTTTTTTTCCTTCGTTTTGTTTTAAATTATTTTTTTAATCCGGCGTTGTTAACATTAGTAACGGATTCTCGTTTTTTTATGAAGCAACATTTGACCAGGAAAACATGAAATTTCAGTGCAAATTATGTCAATATGTAATTTAAATGTGTACATTAATAAAATAGTAAGTTTAACCGACTAGTATTTCTGGTGCCGACTAGCGAGGGTAGCAACGTTTAATCGGCTAGTCGACTAAACGCGCACATCCCTAGTAACGTTAGCTCCTCTTCGCTAGCATTAGCAATGCTAACAACACTAGTGCTAGTGCTAGCAGTCTCAGACTGACTCTGCTCTTCATTAGTGACATCTGTACTACTATTAGCCGCCGTGAAAAATGTAGTTAGCTTTGGTAGTTTTGCCACAAACTTTTTACTTTCCTCCTGCTTCTGCTACTGCTACTGAATCATTTCCGCAGACGGCTCATCATGGAATAGTCCAATGTAGTGGGGACTGAGGGGGGGGGGTGACTAAGACACTCATGAATTAGGCATTCTGATGCCATTTAGCGCATTAATTTTTAGAAAGACATCATTAATTACTGGGGGGGAGTTTATGAGGCATTTACCGGGGCCCTTTGTAGTATGGGGTCAGCTTGGGGCCCCAGGCAATTGCCGACCTTTGCCTAATGGGTAAGACCGCCTCTGCTTCCATGCTCCGCATACTTCCATGCTCCGCACTACCGTGCTGCCGAGTACGCACTCAAGGCTTGGGAGTTCGCACTCTGGATTATGGAAGCACAGTAGCACGGAAAAAGTTTTGCTCAGTCACGGGACGCACTTCTTGGCGACATCTGACCTATAACCTTTAACCTTTCCCGTAACTATTGGGGAAATTCCGAGAGTAAGTATGCTAAACCTGAGAGGCATAACGTCGTTCGCTGGCATTGTACCGATCGGCTGTTACTGAAATATTCTGATATAACCAGCAATATCCGCAACAGTTGAATTATCCTTTTTGCTAGCGTTCTTATTCCAGAAAAGTCTGCGGAAGGCAACGATGGCTAGGAAGACAGCCTGTTCATTACATCATTGGATACCTTTAAGTAAACAATCAACCCGATAATAAAATTGTCTTTGCATTGAAAACAATCGTGTCTGTGTTTTGATTATTTTCGGCTGTTTACCAGAGCGTGAACAACTGGGTACACAGTTAGTAGAAATAGAGCCGATAATGTTTGTGGCGATGCTGTTGCTTCTGGGGTGGTTTTCCGAAATGGAGAAAAGACTGGCTGCTGCCACAATAAGACGGCAGATCATTATTGAAAACGGCATCCGACGAAGGCAAGCCATCCGGAGAGCTGGGGCGAAGAGGAGGGCTTCTCTTCGTAGGACAATTGCCCTTGTCAGCACCGACGTAGATTATCTTATAGGCCTTTTTTTTATAACTCTGAAATTTACATTATTTTTCCGTTTTTGGTAACCTAAACTTTTTTAAAAAACCTCTGCCAGTTTACCGCTTACCTTTGTACCATTTCAGATTATTCACTGGACTTGAATTGTGTAAATTTCAATAAAAACTGAAAAAATGGGGGATGTTCTAAAATGTTTGACCAGTAGTGTAAGTATCCTCCTCCATCATCAACCTTGCCCAGAATTCGATACAAAAGGTACCCGACTACGGCCATTTAGCTATCTAACGCAGCTAGCTGGATAGCTAGAGGTAATGTTACTTACAGGTCCAACAGAAAACACACCAGAATTGGCACATACCTGCCATCGCAAGAAGGTTTCCTGTGTCTCCCAGTACAGTCTCAAGAGCGTGGAGGAGATACAGGGAGACGGGCCATTATACGAGGAGAGCTGGATAGGGCCGTAGAAGGGCAACAACCCAGCAGCAGGACCGGTATCTGCTCCTTTGTGCGACGAGGAACAGGAGGAGCACTGCCAGAGCCCTACAAAATGACCTCCAGCGAGCTACTCGTGTGCATGTTTCTGACCAAATTGTGGCATGAGGGTGGCATGAGGGCCCAACGTCCTGTAGTGGGACCTGTGCTCACAGCCCAGCACCGTGCAGCTCGATTGGCATTTGCCAGAGAACACCAGAATTGGCAGGTTCACTATTGGCGCCCCGTTCTCTTCACAGATGAGAGCAGGTTCACACTGAGCACATGTGACAGACGTAAAATAGTCTGGAGATGCTGTGGCGAACGTTATGCTGCCTGCCACATCATCCAGCATGACCGGCTTGGCGGTGGGTCAGTGATGGTCTGGGGAGGCATATCCTTGGAGGGCCACACAAACCTCCACACGCTAGCCAACGGTACCCTGACTGCTGTTAGGTACCGGGATAAAATCCTCAGACCCATTGTCAGACCTTATGCGTGCAGTGGGCCCTGGTGCAGTGGGCCCTGGGTTCCTCCTGGTGCAGGACAATGCCCGGTCTCATTTGGCCAGAGTGTGTAGGCCAGGGGTCGGCAAGTAAATTTGGCCTCGGGCCAATTTTTTTCTGAGCCACTAGGTGGCGGGCTAGAACATAATAAAAGGCTAATTTATGTAATTTATCGTAAAAAAATGTGACATGTTCTAATGCTTTGGTCCTCATATCGGGATCTGGTGTAATGATCTGACTTTTCTTTCGAAAAATGTGAATACATTTCTTAACTAGGTAGCAGTGGGGATTACTCACCGAATCCATTGCACTGCAGTATTTTGGCTTGACTAGCGAGTTTGTGTTGTGATTCTCAACAACGTTGAAACGTAGTTCCGTGTTTCAAAAGAAAAGTCCGATATGAGTACCAAAGCAAGTTCAAGTTATTTTATTGTCACTTCACAGTTTACACAGGTGTAATCAGAGAGTGAAAAACTTTACGTGCAAAACGCCCGACAGCGGACAGCAGTTGTATCAATTAAATATCAGTGTCACAAAGAGGCACGAGAGGAATCGATTGACGCATAAAAACCTTGAAAACTGCCTGCGGATTAAAGTGACGTCCATATCACCAGATATCCAACGAATAGTGACCGATGGGAGATGCCAGTTTGTCACATTAAGTGAGTACTAAGCCTGTCGTTATTGCATTTAATAGCCTAATTGTATTTTTTATATTTTGAATGAATGGCTCATTTAATTATTATCCCTAATGTAGCGTGTTTGCTCTGTCGTTTCAGGAGCATAGGCCTATGCACCACCACCCCTCGCACTCCATGATCAAGCGGATCAAGCTTTTTTTTGCGCCGATTTTGTTGTTTTTGATGTTTTTCATAAAATTAAACTGAATTTGCGTTGTTACTGTTTACATGTGTGGTGCAGTCACATATAAGTAAACATTAAGTTTGAATGATTTACTGAGCTGGTGTTATTTTTTTCAAACCACACACCGCATGTTGGCTATTTCAGCACCACGCGTTGTCCACCTACTTATTTTGATTCACTACTAGGGGTTCAGCGTCAGTGCAGCCCGCTGCCTGATTGTCTGTGCATGTCATTCAATCTCAACATGGATAAAAGTACAATAAGCATTCTTCAGGTGTGGGTAGATTCTCTATTCAGACATTATAGCCTATACGTGGGACTGTCGGTTCGATATTGTAAAAAAAATAATATATATATATTTTTTTTAAACAGATTTATTTTATTTTTTTTCAAATCTCAAAATTATCTGGCGGGCCAAATATTATTGCTGGCGGGCCAACAATGGCCCGCGGGACGCCTGTTGCCGACCCCTGGTGTAGGCAGTTCCTGGATGACGAAGGCATTGATGCCATTGACTGGCCCTCACATTCCCCAGACCTGAATCCAATTGAGCACGTCTGGGACGTTATGTATCAGTGCATCCGCCACCACCAAGTAGCACCACAGACTGTCCAGGAGCTCACTGATGCCCTGATCCAGGTCTGCGAGGAGATACCCCAGGACACCATCCGCCATCTCATCAGGAGCATGCCCAGACGTTGTCGGGAGTGCATACAGGCACGTGGGGGCTATACACACTACTGAGCCACATTATGAGTTGTCGTGATGAAATTCACACAAGTTGGATCAGCCTGTGATCTCAATTTTTCACTTTGATTTTCGGTGTGATTTTGAATCCAGCCCTCAATGGGTTAATAATTTTGGTTTCTATTAACCATTCTTACGTCATTTTGTTCTCAACGAATTACACAATGTCATCAATAAAGATTTTCAACTTGAATATTTCATTCATCGAGATCTGCGATGTGTGATTTAAGTGTTCCCTTCATTTCTTTGAGCAGTGTATATATATATATATCCATCCATCATCTAACCCGCTTATTCCTGGTCAGGGTCGTGGGGGGACTGGAGCCTATCCCAGCATGCAGTGGGCGAGAGGCAGAAATACACCCTGGACAGGCCACTAATCCATCGCAGGGCACGCACAGCGTATACTCACACAATCACACCTATGGGCAATTTAGAGTCTCCAATTAGCCTGATAACCTGCATGTCTTTGGACTGAAGGGAAGGACATCGGCCGGGATTCAAACTCAGTACCTTGTTGCAGTGAGGTGACAGTGCTACCCATTGCACACAAATTTGTACTGCTATCAAACTCACCAGACTTCAACATGAGAGCATTGTCCAGGTATTGGTCAGCGGTTATCTGCTCCCCATCATACTCTAGCTGTAAGGTGAAATCCCGAACTGTCCAGACAAAGGAGGGAAAAAAGCGCGTAAACTCGGTGGATTCGTCCTCGTCATCGGCCTGCGATTTCACCTTGATGTGCTCAGTCAATTCCGTCACATAGCTGCAGGTTCAGTCATTCAAGGAATAAAATCAACAACAGGGGTACACTTGCAAATCATTCATTTATTATATGAAAGTGAATATTCTAAAATAAAAAGTATTTTAAGTATATATTATATTAAAAATAAGAAATAATATGAATATATTTTAAGTATATAATATGGGGATTGTAATATGTAATACATTTCACAGAAATCTTATTTTAAAAACACATTGCATTATCTGGAAATAGCATTGGTAAATACATATATATGTATATATATATACGGTGCCCTCCACTATTATTGGCACCCCTGGTAAAGATGAGTAAAAAGGGTTATAAAAAATTCACAGTTTGGTGAATTAGCTTAAGCTCACACTGAAAAAAAGATGCAACCTTTAATTGAAGTAAATTTATTATGAAAAAAGAATATCCCTCTTCAAGAATAATTATTTTCAACAAAACTATGTGTGCCACAATTATTGGCACCCCTGCATTTATATATATAATAAAGTAACCATTTTAAATATTTGGTCTCATATCCTTTGCATGCCATTACTTCCTGATGTCTGTGACCCAACAACATCAAAAGACTCTTCTTTTCAGGTACTCTTACAAGCGATTCTGTAATCTCTCTGCATTTGAATGGATCTTAATGGGAATTGGGGGGTGGGACTAGATTTAGCTGTAAATTACACTGGAACAGTATGGAACGCATGGTTGGCTAAATGTCTGTAGGTCTTCAAGGGTCTGAGGTATCAAACTAGCCTCAAACCATCACTATGCTGCCAGATATGCAGTAGATATGGATGGATCACTTTAAGAGTTGTTTCTCCTGACCTATTTTCCTATTGAACTCTATGGAAAAATTAGCCAGGAGAAACAACCCTTAAAGTGATCCATCCATATCTACTGCATGTCTGGCAGCAGAGTGATGAGTTGAGGCTCATTTGATACCTCAGATGCTTGGTGACAACCATTTAACCAACCATGTGTTCCATACTGTTCCCATGTAATTTACAGCTTAATCTAGTCCCACCCCCCCCCCAATTACCATAGAGATCCATTCAAATGCAGAAAGATTATAGTATCGCTTGTAAGAGTACCTGAAATCAAGAGTCTTTTGATGTTGTTGGGTCACAGAAATCAAGAAGTCATGACATGCAAAGGATATGCAACCAAATATTAAATATGATAACTTTATTAAAGTTGATGTTAACTTGTCCAATTACTTTTGGTCCCCTAAAATGGGGGGGGACATGTATCAAAATGGCCACAATTGCTACACTGTTCACCCGATATGGATGTAAAAGCCTGCAAATTAAAGCTGAAAGTCTGCACTTTAACCTCATAGTCACTGTTCCATTTCAAACCCAATGTGCTAAAGCACAGAGCAAAAACAACAAATATTGTGTCACTGTCCTTATGGACCTGACTGTATATATACTATATGTATATATACTGTATAATCCAGCACATTGGATTTGAAGTAGAACAGTGACTATTCGGTTAAAGTGCAGATTTTCAGCTTTAATTTGAGGGTGTTTACATTCATATTGGGTGAACCGTGTAGCAATTGTAGCCTTTTTATACATAGTCCCCCTCCCATTTTAGGGCCCTGTCACACTATTGCGTATGAGAGAAACGTATGAGTTGCGGATGTAAATTCATGAAATAATTTTCATACGCGCAAAAAGCCGTTGAAAATAAAGAATTTTTCGGATACTTACCGTATTGAACCTATGAGTAGCGTATGAGTAGCGTATCGCCAGCGTATGGCTAGCGTAATGTACGTATGGCTAGCGTATGAGTAGAGTATGAACTGCGCATGTCCAGCGTACCGCTATCACATGACAAAGTGCCAATATAACCATCGGCCTTTCCTCATTCTCGGTTCTCAGGATGGGGAACGCAACACACCACCACAACCAGGAAAGAAGTATTGACTCTTTAATGACTGTAGGCTATTACTCAGAGGGTATGCAACATGGTTGAAAAGGACATGATGGCAATAAGCACCGTTGACGGTGAGGGATTTCGAGAGCTAATAAACAGGCTGCGCACACGACTCACTCCAGACCACGTAGATATGCTTAAATGTTCTTGAATAAAAATAAGTAGGTCTATCTAGTATGCATATGAGGAGCCTATTCAAAACATAATAGCCTATGTTTTAAGTTGACTGTTCTATGCTAGGTCTACTAGTTTAACTGTCGCCTTTCAATTTCAAGAGCGATTATGTTCATGCTGCAAGTGCCTAGCGGAGCAACGGTTTCGCTTGCTACAGATGAGACCGAGCTCAATTTCTTTTCTGTTAAAGTAGCCTATACACGCCTTCCTATTCTATTTTTGTTATGCTACAATAATGCCTGTTTCTCAAATGTTACAATAAATCTTTGATTGAGGAATATAACATGCATTTTGTATTCTGTCTATCATAAGCTATATTTAGCTTTTATGTTATCAATTAATCGACGATTTTTTGTTAAGGTTAACAACTATCGATTAAGGAAATTCCTTAATATTTGCATCCCTACTATGTACCATTATTACCATTATTATCATGTGGCATTATTAATGATCAGTTGATCATATGAATAAACGTTTTTTAAACTTACTTCTGGTGTTTTTCATACTTTTATAATACATCAAATGATGTGTAATTTATAAGTACCCCTGACCCATAGAATAATAAACTGCATTTTACACTTGACTTTAAACTATACAATTGTTCTAAATCATCCTGTCTTGCCATGGAACTGCACCTGCACCTGAGTTAGCCCAGTGCTTCAGGAGGTTCCTCTGCTTCTTTCAATCGTCAGGCATACGCCAAGATGTCTATATACGTTGCAGATACGTCAGACATACGTTAGAAGTACGTTACTCATGCGCTGTCAATGCGCTATCAATACGCTAGCTGTACGGTACACCTTCATGTCAGCGTATGACCAGCGTACTCGACCTATGAGTAACGTACCTCTAGCTTAATTCTAGCATATTCAGCGTATGCCTAGCGTATGTTTAGCGTATAAACCATACGTCCGAACACGCACAACATTTTTGAGCATGCTTAAAAAACTTTTGGTGCCTCGCCGTATGCCAGCGTATGCCACCGAATGCGACCGTGCTTGAAACGTATACAACCTATGCCTAACGTACCCCTAGCGTATGTCAGCGTATATCAGCGTATGAGTGATATTTTTAATACGGTGGCATACGCTAGTACGAAACGCTATAGTGTGACAGGGCCCTTAGGGGATGAAAAGTCATTGGACAAATTAACATAAACTTAAATAAAGTAATTAAAATTATTTAATATTTGGTTGCATATCCTTTGCATGCCATGACTTCCTGATGTCTGTGACCCAACAACATCAAAAGACTCTTGATATCTTATTTTCAGGCACTCTTACAAGCGATACTATAACCTCTCTGCATTTGAATGGCTTCAAGGGTCTGAGGTATCAAACAAGCCTCACACCATCACTCGACACTCTGCTGCCAGATACGCAATAGATATGGATGGATCACTTTAAAGGTTGTTTCTCATGACTTATTTTTCCATCGAGTTCAATCGGAAAATTAGTGAGAAGAAACAACCCTTAAATTGATGATCACAACATGCCTACACTGTAAACTATTATTATTATAAAGCTATTATTATGATTGTTATTTTTTGTATTATTATTGTTTTTATGTTATTTATGCTGTTCTATAACCTCAGCAGTGGGGGAGCCCATAAAGAGTAGCTAAGTGCAAAGAGCCCCCAGTAAAGGATACTGAAGCCGCTGTAGAGCATCATTGTCGATGGTCCCCATACTGTTGTACACCAGAGCGCTGCTCAAGAGGACTGCCAGAGAAAAGACCCAGTTGTCGTTCTTCGTATCTCCCTGGGTATAGAAAAATGGTAGATTCCAAGAATCAGAACTTACCCTCTGTCAACTGCATGTGAGAGGACCCATTACGTGATTAAGCAACATCACAATACATTCATTTAGCAGGCACTCTTATCCAGAGTGACTTGTAAGACAATGTAATCTTATCTAGAGTAACAAGGTAAGATATGAATATGAGCCACAAGCTACAAAGATGAATGATTACTGGCTAAAGTATATATCTGTACATTCTGAATTAACAATCAGTTATTATATTCATATTGGTTTTGAAGAAACTGTAGAAAATCAATATGTGGAAGGACAATGCTTGAGGAGATTATGATGCAACAAATTTAATGTTTATTCAAAGAACGGGTCATATTTTTGTATCTGTCTATTCCTGTTTGGAGACAAAAAACATTGAATCGCCCACCTTCTCCACATCTCCCAACCCTTCAGTGTCTAACAACACCAGGGTGTGGTCCGCTTTCTTTGGGTGGGGAATGCACCACATCCATATGCCCTTGGTCTTTGACTGTACGGTGGCTCCCAGGGCAAACCCTTAAGTGGGAGAAAAGACAGGACTATGTTCAGGGCTGAACCAGATACAATATAACTTCAGGAATTTATTTTATTTTATTTATTTCTTCGCTTTTCTTTGGATCTATTTTTTCTCTTTATGACATTTTGGAGTACGTTCTTTCCATTTCTTAAAAGATTCTTATTATTTTAGATATAAATTAATATGCATGAGCTTGTCAGGGAGGAATACCACTGTTGGGAAAATGTGTGACGGTGTGACTAGTTCTGAAGGAAAATGACAGTCTCACCCTTTCTTTTCCCAGCTAGCTTGTTCATCAAGTATGATTTCCCGGTGCGGTACAGACCCACTACTGCCACAACCACCACAAGCTGATCGATCTGATTCAGGATCTCTACAGCCTGCGGCAGGACGCGCAGGTTCCCGTCCTTGCCGTTTTCGATCAGACAGACTGGCTCAGCCATTGAAACGGTTCCACTTGACATGATGCTCTGCACAAACACACATAGAGGGAGACATACAGTGTAGTAGCAAGGGGGACATTTGGGATGGGTACAGTAGAGAGATATACAGTGTAGTAGCAATGGGGACATTTGGGATGGGTACAGTAGAGAGATATACAGTGTAGTAGCAAGGGGGACATTTGGGATGGGTACAGTAGAGAGACATACAGTGTAGTAGCAAGGGGGACATTTGGGATGGGTACAGTAGAGAGACAGTGTAGTAGCAATGGGGACATTTGGGATGGGTACAGTAGAGAGACATACAGTGTAGTAGCAAGGGGGACATTTGGGATGGGTACAGTAGAGAGATATACAGTGTAGTAGCAATGGGGACATTTGGGATGGGTACAGTAGAGAGATATACAGTGTAGTAGCAAGGGGGACATTTGGGATGGGTACAGTAGAGAGACATACAGTGTAGTAGCAATGGGGACATTTGGGATGGGTACAGTAGAGAGACATGCAGTGTAGTAGCAAGGGGGACATTTGGGATGGGTACAGTAGAGAGACATACAGTGTAGTAGCAATGGGGACATTTGGGATGGGTACAGTAGAGAGACATACAGTGTAGTAGCAAGGGGGACATTTGGGATGGGTACAGTAGAGAGACATACAGTGTAGTAGCAAGGGGGACATTTTGGATGGGTACAGTAGAGAGACATACAGTGTAGTAGCAAGGGGGACATTTGGGATGGGTACAGTAGAGAGACATACAGTGTAGTAGCAAGGGGGACATTTGGGATGGGTACAGTAGAGAGACATACAGTGTAGTAGCAAGGGGGACATTTGGGATGGGTACAGTAGAGAGACATACAGTGTAGTAGCAAGGGGGACATTTGGGATGGGTACAGTAGAGAGACATACAGTGTAGTAGCAAGGGGGACAATTGGGATGGGTACAGTAGAGAGACATACAGTGTAGTAGCAAGGGGGACATTTGGGATGGGTACAGTAGAGAGACATACAGTGTAGTAGCAAGGGGGACATTTGGGATGGGTACAGTAGAGAGACATACAGTGTAGTAGCAAGGGGGACAATTGGGATGGGTACAGTAGAGAGACATACAGTGTAGTAGCAAGGGGGACATTTGGGATGGGTACAGTAGAGAGACATACAGTGTAGTAGCAAGGGGGACATTTGGGATGGGTACAGTAGAGGGACATACAGTGTAGTAGCAATGGGGACATTTGGGATGGGTACAGTAGAGGGACATACAGTGTAGTAGCAATGGGGACATTTGGGATGGGTACAGTAGAGGGACATACAGTGTAGTAGCAATGGGGACATTTGGGATGGGTACAGTAGAGGGACATACAGTGTAGTAGCAATGGGGACATTTGGGATGGGTACAGTAGAGAGACATACAGTGTAGTAGCAAGGAGGACATTTGGGATGGGTACAGTAGAGAGACATACAGTGTAGTAGCAAGGGGGACATTTTGGATGGGTACAGTAGAGAGACATACAGTGTAGTAGCAAGGGGGACATTTGGGATGGGTACAGTAGAGTGACATACAGTGTACATGGGTTAAAGCAAAAAATATGTTCACGACTGAAAAAGATAACGCGGTGGTCCTTAAATTTTGGTGTTTTGGAGCTCATTTAAAGTAATTGTATGACCTTCGGGAGGTAATGCAGAGTGTTCCATGAGATTTGAGAGTGGCCAGATAATTGAGAAGCAGTAGCCAGCCAGGCTTTTTGAAGGGCGGGGGTGGTGAGTAGTGGGGCAGGCCTCTGCCCCTCTGCGTTGGCGATTTCCCATTTTAAACTACATATAAGTATTATTTCCTGCAATCTCAAGCAACATTTTTTTTTCAATTTCCAAACTTTTTTTGAGGGATTTATTATTTGCCCAAAATGCTTACAACCATCACAGACTATAAATGCATAAAATGCACCGTTTATACACAATAACAAAACAATGCTCTGATATAGGAACACTAATATAGTTTTAAAACGTTGTAGCCTACAAACAAAAATTTGGCGTGTTTCCTTTCCTTTGCTGTACTGTACAGTAGATTACCCGATGGAGCCTACTTTCGGTTTAGTAATCTAAACCTTATTTTATAAATTTCTCGTACAGTCGACATTTCCACAGTGACCACCTATCGCAATTATGGCTGTAATACATTGCCGTTATCTAAAAACACACGTACGTTTGTATGTTTTTTTAACGAATGCTACTTATTTTATGCGTATTATGTAGCTATAGCCTACTGTATGTGGCGATTATGACAAATGTTTTGGGAGGCATTCTTCCACCGATTTCACTCCACGCAAACCACTAGGCTTCTAGAAGGTGGGCGGGCCAGACAGCTGCTTGTCTGCTGCAGCATGTTCCGCAAGCGCAGAGCCTACGTTACGGCGAATTGCGAGATGGCAGGTAAAATAAAAATCTGTTTCGGATCTTCAAAAAAGTGGCCGGCCAAAATGTGTAAGTGGTCGGCTATTTAGCCGGCAGCCTGCGCTTATGGAACACTCTGCTATGGTGTGTGTGTAGGCCAACAGATTTCAACCAACCCCCCCCCCCTATTTATTTTCTCATCGGATCTGCACCAATCTCAGAAATTATCATTTTCAGTCGTTCACGACGGAAATCCGTCGCGGTGACGGAAAACTTTAACCCATGAGTGTAGTAGCAAGGGGGACATTTGGGATGGGTACAGTAGAGAGACATACAGTGTAGTAGCAAGGGGGACATTTGGGATGGATAGAGTAGACTTCTGAATATTTTTTTAAAAGTGCTGGTCATTGAGCTGTGGCCAGACAATTAGGGACATTTTGACACCTCTACAGGTGTGCTCATCTACAGCAGGGCGCCTCGCACTCCCCCCCCCCCCCCTCCCCCCTCCCCCCTCCCCTCCGTGTCAATGGCACTCGCTCCTCCCGACTGCGGAGCTTTTCCACCCTAGCTCCCCAGTGGTGGAACGAACTTCCCATTCCCCTACGCTCAATACCAACCCTGCCTGCTTTCCGTCGTGGCCTGAAAACACACCTTTTCAGGCTCCACCTGGACTAATACTTATCTAGGACCTCATGGTATGTCTTCTTGTTGAACTGTGTACTCAAGTTTATACTATTTAGAATAGAATTGTAGTAGAGATGATTTACCCAGTTCACTGTGAACTGCACTGTGTTCGTTACTAGGGATAGCTGATACTGTATGGGAAGAATGTGCTTTCTTATCTGTTCTATAGTTACTTCGATGACCTTTCTATATGCACTTACTGTACGTCGCTTTGGATAAAAGCGTCTGCTAAATGACTGTAATGTAATGTAATGTACAGGTCGGCATAGCTTATCTACTCATCATTCATCTATAGATTTCCCTCCTCAAAATACCCAAATTTAACTTAGAATACAGGGGTAACCAACCCTGGTCCTGCAGGGCCACAGGGTCTGATGGGTTTTATTCATACCTTTAAATCAACATCCATTTAAAACCAAAGAAAGTAGGTGTGAGAGTTTAACTGTATCATAAATTGTCTTCACCAGGGTGGCCAACCTGCTCTAGTTGATCCATTTAACCAGGAACATGTCTCCCCCCTGTGGACATATGAGGTAAAGCATTTTTTTTTGTAATAGCAAGGTTTACTGTATGTCACATTGCCCATTTGTATTTGGGTCTTTATATAAATGAGGGTGCCAGTCATAGTTTTGGTGGTGCGGGTGTTTCAGCCTTTTATTGCCCGGATGTTTTGAAAGATTTAGTGAAAATGTGTGACATAAAATCATACCTGTCTTTCCCCTCAAAACTGGGGTTCTGTAGCATCCACAGCCTTCGCTTTCACTTTTTTATAGGCCAGCGTGGCTTTAAAGTTTACAGAAACATCGTAACATTTTAGCCACTACATGCAACAATGGCAACGTAGATTTTTTATTCACATTAATTTGTGTATTTGTTTGATTTTCGTGATCAAACACCTTTCCATCGAGGCAGCGACTCTCAGACCACACAGGCTACAGAATGAAAATGTATACTGTCATAAGTGCTGTTCTAGGTCATATTTTGTGTCTGTCAATATTGTTACGATGCTATAGTTCTATTGATCATCATACAAATACTGGAAGCACTAGATTAAGCTGTAAATTACATCGGAACAGTATGGATCAGATGGCTGTACGTCATCAAGGGTCTGAGGTATCAAACGAGCCTCAAACCATCACTCTGCTGCCAGATATGCAGTATGGATGGATGACTTAAAGGGTTGTTTCTCCTAACTCATTTTCCTATTGAACTCCATGGAAAAATAAATACTGCATATCTGCCAGCAGAGTGATGGTTTTGATCCTTCTGATATACTTCAGTGGATATAAGAATTCACTCGATTGGCATAGACGGGCCTCTTCTGTCGTTGAATTTACCGCACACTTTCACCCCTTCGGAAGAGTTGTTGCGCAATCATTATTGTGAGGGAGTGGATGCAGAGGCATGCACGCACACACACACACACACACACACTGTGCATATGCACTGCGCACCCCGTCTGTTATTCAAGGGAGATATCAGCATGATGTAACAAAACGCAACATGCTGTGTTCTGTCTGGCGTCACCCGACTCGTTTGGCTTCTATGTCATATAACAGGATCTACTTTTTTAAATTACTTTACTATTAAAAGACAGAGAGACGACGAAGAGGAAGAATCAACAGAGGTAACAAAGATTTAATAGCAAGCCAATCCGATTTAGAGGCTTTCTTGTCAATAAACAAGTATTCAACTTGTTTTTATTGTAGTTTTCAATCTCACTTAAGACAGGTCTGAGTTTTGGACTAGAACAGGTTAAAATGCATTGTGATGGTTTCTGTATTGTCTACTGGCAAAAAGTTTTTGAATATTTTTAATCAGACCACGTTTCTGGTGGTCTGATGTTAGTTAGCTGTCTAGCCAAAAAAAAGTAACAAAAAGAAACTAGCCAAAACAATATGTGTCACATGTTCCATTTCCCACGTTCCAATCACAAAGAATTGTGGATCTAGTGTATAGATTTTAATCTCAAAGAGCACCAAATTGATACATTTAGCTGTTGAAATTGACAAAAAAAAAATAGTTTCAGAAAATCCTGTGGGAAACACTGCAACATATAATATTATTTTGTCTAACAGAAAAAAGCACAGCAGATCAGGCAGAGACACACGCCAGTTCAGCTTCTCTTTGTCATCAGGCGGAGCACAGGGCGAGGTTAGTATTGGTTAGTCCAAGGTCAATGTGTTGTTGTCATGTTACAGTCATCTTTAGGCAAATAACTTGTTTAAACCCAATAAATCAGATGCAGATGACACATGACCTTGTATATGGGCGGTTGAACTGATTTTTTTATTTTAAAGATCATATTCAAAGCAGCTGGAAGTCCATAGCAGTCCTGTACTAAGGCTATTACAAGAAAAAAATCAGCATGATGAGGTAACTGCCTCAATAGAATAGTGTTTAACATATCGTCTTAATGTATATGTTGCGTATCCTCCAAGAATTTCAAAAATAATGAGATCCAAAGATAACACATCAAATTGTAAGCAAGGGAAGGGTCAAGGGAGTGCACCCCATGGTATTTTTGACCTAAAAACATAAGTGATTACAGATTAATTAAAAACATTTGTCCACTGTGGTGGAAAGCATTGTGTGAAAAGGTTAAAGGTGACTATGAGAATTTTATTTGAGAAGCTATGGTGGTTCAGAGAGTAGCATACATGTCATGCAATTTGGAATTCTTCAAGTCGCATAAGTGAATCTGTATTGACTTATAAAGGTATAAAGTGAAATGTCTTGCTCTTTTGAAATTAAAGCAATGTAAAATATGCATCAAATATGCTATGAAAGAGTGCTTTTGGATTCGTTGTTTTTCGGAGTTAGGTGGTGAGTAAGAGGTTATTACGCTGTTTTCTGCCATACAACTTTCAGGCCAGTGGTGGCACCTCTGCACGCACACACACACACACACACACACACGCACACACACAGAACACTTAATAAAAAAGATTTCTGTTTTCTTGTTGGATTGTAACTTTACTCAGAAATATAAATGAATTAACCCATTTATGTATGTATTTTTTTTAAATAAAGTGACGTTGTGTTTAAAATAGTTTTACCAAGTATATCTAATGTTAAGAAAAACAAAAAGAAAAGAAAAAAGAAGATGAAACCGTCGCTTTACAGCGTGCGAACGTACGTGGGTGCGCCAGTTTAGGTTACGACGTGCTACGTTTTTTCCCCTTGTAAGTTAGTTACTCGGTAATGAAACAAACAAAAGTAGTCCATCATAAATACAATCAACACAGAAAAAATATATGAATAGCTATGCGTTCGACAAAATTGCATCTCCTACCGTAAGTTTACGATTTTCACTGACAGACCAGCCTCCAATTCTGCGCGCTTTTCCGAAGGATTACATGCACTGAGTGAGTGTCAGAGCTACACTGCCAAAATACACTGCCACACTCAAATATTCGTTGGACCGCCTTCAGCTTTGATTACTGCCCGCATTCGTCGTGTTTTTGTTTCGACGACCTTATGCAACGTCACAACATTTAAAAAACAGAATTAATCAATGGGCGTGACTGCCTTTTTTGTAAAGTGGGCTAAAGCTACCATATGGTCACGGGTCACTACACTTTCACTTTCATGATCGCGTTAATATTGTAATAGACTACAATTCCGAGAACCTCGTTCAGGTGGAAGTTGGTCTACTTGAATAGTGTAGCCTAACCTACAACAAACCGAAGGAAATATTGCCTGGTGAGTTTTACATTAGTTGTATGTATGTGGCTTATTAGCCTACATCCAATTCTTTTAATCAGTTCCGAAAGGGTTGTGTGTGGAAAAGGTTGTGTCTTATTAGGCTGTTGTTACTTTTATGTTATCAAAAAAGGGAACCTTTGATTTCCACCCAGCTATTGTAGCTTAAGTAAACGAACTACATCCTTACGATCATGATAAATTAAATGAAAATCCTGTCGGTTAGCCTAATCGCTGTTCAGTGAATGCCAACTTGAGAATCAACTTGTCTAAATTCAGTGCTGTCGAGTTAAGTTTATCAGATAGCGAAGCTAATAAGAAAACGGTAACCGAAGTCATGAGATGTGGAATAGGCTACCGTTATAGTTAAGTTTAAATATGCCACATAATATAACTATGGTAGCCTAAATTAATGGACCTTTCTACGGATAAATTATGGACCTTTACTTTCCATAGCACATTACTTTCAGTTTCGTAATAGCCGACTACGCCGTTATTAAATAGACCTGAAAAACATTGAACAAAAGAGAATCCCTGAAATTATTTTACAAACGATGTCGGCATATGGACTGTAGTAAGAAAATAAAACGGCCAGCACTCTCCAATATTAGTTTCATTTGTTTAACGGTTTCGTCCGTGACTGTTGCCATTAAATTAATTCAACTTACATTGGAGAGTGCTGGCCGTTTTATTTTCTTATTATATGTACCCTGGGCCACAGCACCCGTAAGCTCAATTATAAGAGCACGTCTTTTCTTAATATGGCATATGGATAGGCTACTCCATTATGTGACTGTGCAATTGAAAATTCTGTCAGCACGTGATTCCAAAATGGATAGATAGTAGCCTAATAATAGCCTATGTTCAGTCATTTTTGTTAAAGATTGACTATTGGAAGGCATAGACTACTGGTGTAGAATAAACTAAACTTTCCACTAGGCTGCGAACGAAAATTCGAAAGTCGTGTTTCCTCCCTTCCTGGTCACCTGATGCCATTCATTGCGTCACGATGCACTGTATCTGGGCCTGTGGGATTGAGGAGCATTTCAACTAGCAATCTTTTGCCTGATACGTAACCTATAAAAATAAAGGAAACATGAGTAGCCTAAACGAGTGGTACAAAGTATAGCCTAATGAAAGCAGGCATAAAAAAAACCTTTAAAATATTTTTCTCTCCATCCACACAGAGTTGTCAAAGCAGTCATGGCCAGCCGTTTTACCGTCATGGAGTCCCCACTGTGTCTGATAGAAAATGCGGGTGGAAACCTTTGTGTGAACCCAGAGGCCGTAGATATCTTGATGGGGATAAATCAGCCAGTAGTGGTGGTGGCGGTGGTGGGCTTGTACCGCACTGGAAAGTCTTACCTCATGAACAAACTGGCTGGGAAGAAGCACGGTGAGACAAGTGGCGACATTTTGTGTGAAATAATGTACATGCTGTTTATATTTCCTGTTGCTATTTTAAACTGTGTGTTGAGGGCCACAACTGAAGTAAATACATGTGTGCTCAGTCAGTTACTCAGTGTACTTACTGTTAATATACCAGTCATAAGTTTACTCTCTATGTTCGTAGTGTTTTCTGTGCTAAATGTTGTCTTCAATCAATCAATTCATACTCTGCCTGGGACTTTACTTTCTATTTCTTTGGTCATTCCTTTAGGATTTGCCCTGGGAGCCACTGTACAATCAAAGACCAAGGGTATCTGGATGTGGGCGCTGCCTCATCCTATTAGAGAAGGCCACGCCCTGGTGTTGCTGGACACTGAGGGACTTGGGGATGTTGAGAAGGTCGGACCCTTAAGTATCACAGACAGTCCATTCCATTACAAACAGTGAACGGGTCATTCCGGGGGGGAAATTGACCCTTTTTAACTTTGACCTCTCAGTGATATTTGGTGCCCATAATATAACATTGGGAGTAAAATGGCCATTGTTATACTTTTGAGGAAAAAAACCCACAAATCATCATTAAGGAAATGACAAAGGGACAAAGGGTCAATTTTCACTCCACTTTTCCCCCCCTCAAAAATATAGCAATGGTCATTACTCCAAGGTTGCATCATGGGTGTCAAATGTCAGAATGATTTGAAAGGTCAAGGTTAAAAAGGGTCAATTTTCCCCTGGAATGACTTGAATATAAGGCACTGTTTACATTCTTATTCCATTCAGTTGACAAATTTGATTTATATACAATATATGTGGATGTTTGTACACACTTGATTTAATTTGCTACTTATCCAGTTCTGTGCATTTAGATGGTTTGGTTTGGAATTTCTGAGTCAGAATATTCTGAGCTACTTGTATCAGAAGAGAAGTTACCTAGTTCATATTTTGCACTCATTAAACAAACTTTTCAATTGGTTCTTTAAACATATTAAACCATTAAATTCAGATAAAATCTGAGAGGAGATGAGAATGTTTACTGAGTAAAGCCTAAATGGTTGATCAAAAGTATGTTAAATGACTGTTTCCATAACAATGATTTAATGTGAGTAGATCTGTCCAGTGTTTTAAACTGTGGACTGAAGATTTGATGTTTTGATCTCAGAGACTAAAACAGCCATCGGCAGACATTCTGAAAATAGGTGGTTCATGGTGAACAAAATGTCACCTGAAAAAGTCTTCTTTTTGATCTGATCTGGCATTTAGGGCTGAATCCTGGTCATTTTTCATCTTTGTGATTTTCTGGAATTAATGTCAATGCATACAGTACTTGAGTAGTGTCAGTAAAACCATGGATCGGTCACCAAATTGTGAACATATATGTGTAAAGTGTGCATATACACTTGCTGGCCTGGGAATGTTGTGAGCTAGATTTGGCACTATTGCTCATACAAATCAGCTGAATTAACTTATGTTCTTTCATAAGTCACATGGGGTATTATATGAGAGTCTGCTAAATGAGGGCGTAATGTAATTAATTTTCATCTTCATATTTTAATCCCGGTGGAAATGGGGTTTGGCGTGGTGTGTGTTTGTTTTTCAGGGAGATCAGAAGAATGATGCCTGGATCTTCTCACTGGCCATCCTCCTGAGCAGCACTTTGGTCTACAACAGCCGGGGGACCATAGACAACCAAGCTGTAGAGAATCTCCAGTATCTTTTATAAAGTTACTTTTTATAGGGTCTTTTAGCTTTATTGGACAGCACAGAGAGACAGGAAGAATGGGAGCGAGAGAGAGAGAGAGAGAGAGACATGCGACAAAGGTCACTGGCCAACATAGCGGCTCACAGTGTGGACGGTGCTCTCACAGGCTACGGCACAAGACACCCCTTCGCTTCAGTATGTATTTAATAATGCTCAGCTGCTGAGAAGATACTAGAGAGTAGTTTTGGTCCTAATGGAATGGATTACAGCAGGGATATTCAACTGGCCCTTGCGGCTAATAGTCCTTCTGGTTTTCATTCTTCCCCTCTAATCAGGGATTATCAGTAATTACCTCTCAAGTAGAAAAGAAAGCCAGCAGCATTTTAGGCCTTGAGGGCCAGATTTGAGTATCCCTGGCTTACAGTGTTCATGTGTAAAGCTCCCCTCAGACCCACAAAACAGTGGAAGTATCCAAGTGGTGAAGGAACTTGTGTAGTCTTACTTGGTACTAATTTAATGTTATTTCAATTTTACTCATTTAACACTAAGGCCTGGTACATACTATAAGCAAGGAACTCCAGCGCAGATTTGGGACATACGCACACTCTTTGCTAACATACCATACGTGCGGTTACCAGCTTCCTTTAGCCTTGTCTGAGGTTACATACTGCTTATCCAGTATTTGGCAGCCTAGGCTAATCTGGTTGGAGCGAGTACCCTTACACCGGAAATGATTACTTTTTAATTTGCAGTTTTTCATAGAACAGCGGTTGAACATTATTTATATTTAGCGCCTCAAATGGAAATGTGTGGAATTTGCGCTACAAAATTTGGACTACACATTCCATACGCGAGAACGCGAGAAATGCCCCCTGCGTTGCTCATTGTATCGTTGCCCACGTTCCTTGGGTAGAGTCTGTAAGGTCTCTGGTGTTTGGCACTCCGAAGACTCAGTCCTCTGTCCTGTCCTACTGTGTTACGATAGCCTTTTAGGGTTTAATTCGTCCTTAGCTACTTCAGATACGTCACAGAGCTGACAGAACGGATCAAAGTAAAATCCCCCAGTGGCGATTCGTCCTCTGAGGATGATGACGATGGAGCAGACGCACAGTTTGTGCAGTTCTTCCCCAACTTCGTGTGGGCAGTTCGGGATTTTACGTTGGAGCTCAAGATTGACGGGAATGACGTGAATGAGGACCAGTATCTGGAACATGCCTTGTCCCTCAAGAAAGGTAAATTGCATGGATCTGAACTTAGGAGATGATACCCTACTTCTCATTTTACAACAAAAAGATGCAGTGAAATGAGAACTAGGGTATCAGCAATCAATCAATCAAATTTTATTTATATAGTGCATGTTACAACGGATTTGTCACAATAGGCTTCACACTTTACCCTGGGCTAAACCCCCACACAGCAAGCCCAAGACAACAGAGGCAAGGAAAAAGTCCCTTTGTAAAGACATGTGGGAAGAATCATGAGAAGGAACTAGACTCAGAAAGGGGGCCATCCTCTGGCCGGCTTGGGGCGTGGGTTCACAAATACAAAATCAGTCCGCTTCGGACTGGTTGCACGCATGAAGCATCTATAGGTGACAGTCCAGGGGTGGGATGGGAGGCTAGAGCGGTGGTCATATGGGGGATAGAGCAGGTTTAGGGGTAACTCTGGGAAGGGGGCCAGTTGCCCCATTGGTGAGAGCTCAGCTGGTGCATTGCAGTGTGGGAAAAATCAGTGGTTGGCAGAACGCTCCTTTGAGTGGAAGTCTCGCTTTTCCGTGCTCTTCCAAAACTACGGTAAAACAGGTTCATTTTTAAGTTTGGTGACAAGGAGAGTCCAGCGTAGAGTCTCTTTACTCACGCTGATATGTGAGTAGTGGGATGTAGTAGTTAAGGCACCGGGCTTGTACAGTAAATTCTCGTAAAACACAAACCTGAGCTTGCAAAAGAGGTTCCAGGTGGTAGCCCTGTAGTTTTAGCCTTAAGAATATCTGCATAAATGGATCATAATTGCGTGTAAATGGATAATATGAAAAATATGTGCTTTGCTCTGGATAAAGGTGTCTTTTGAGCTACCAAATTAAAAATATTAAATATAATATACAAACATTTGTACTATAATAATAACATATTTTTACAGGCAAGGACAGGAAAACTGCAGACTACAACCTCCCCCGGGAGTGCATCCGTAACTATTTTCCGTCGAGACGGTGTTTTGTGTTCATGACCCCCGCCAGCCCAGAGCACATGTCACGCCTGGAATCCCTGAATGAGAGTGACCTGTGCCCCTCATTTCTCACCGTCACCACCAACTTCTGCAATTACGTCTTCAAGAACAGCTCCGTGAAGACGGTTAAAGGAGGGCTGGCAGTCACTGGAAGGAGTGAGTGTACCCTTTCCTCCTTTACAGTTACAATTCTCCATTTAATCATTTAGCTTTTTCCTAAACGGCTTCCAAATGTGCAATTCACATGTCACGCACACCGCCACTTTAGCCTCTAATGCAGCAGGGAATCTAAGATATTTATTTTTGTTTCTTAAGATAATCACCGTATTAAATTTGTGATGATCAACGGGTGGGACCTTGTATGGGGGGGGGGAATAAACCCAAAGTCTCCTTGTACCTTTCAGGAAAATCCAGTTCGATGAGAGTTCCTGTGTGTTCCTCTCTGTTTAAACTTTTCCTCTGTATTTCTTTCTGTGGGAGTCTATGTTAATTATAATATGACTTTACTATCCTATTTATTAATTTAATTATTTGTTGTTTTGTCCACAGTGCTTGGCCATTTGGCAAAATCCTACGTGGACACCATTGCCAGAGGCGACGTGCCCTGCCTGGAGAACGCTGTGCTCACCATGGCGAAGATCGAGAATGAGGCTGCGGGGAGAGATGCCCTGAAGGAGTACCAGAATGGCATGCAGGAGCTGTGCTTCCCCGTGGACTTAGAGGCCATGTCCCGGCAGCACAGGCTTTGCGACACACTGGCCACCAAGATCTTCATGAGTCGCTCCTTCAAAGACGACGGTGGTGAACACCTGAAAGACCTGGCGGTAATCACTATTGCTTTCAGGACAACTCATGTATTCAAATGACTGTTTTAATGTTTTAATGAATGTGCTGCTTTATTATTTTGGTTTGGCGCTGAATGGATCTGCTATAGTGCTACTCTGGAGCACGGGCATCTTCCCCCTGCCAGTACGGAAGCGGTGGAGGGTGATGGTAAATTTGTAACACAGAAGCCACAAAGCAAACAAAAGGCAGCGTAGCAGTGAGCAGCACAAGATGGACTGATTCTCAGTTTAAAAAGGGCACATCATGAGAGGTGTGTGCAAGTGATTTGTTTAAAAAGAGCGCTCCATTAAAGGTGTTTGCATGTGATTGGTTGAGTGTGTGACGCATGGTTGCTAGCCAACCAATGGTCATCCACAGCAAGAGTTAACTGACAGAACTTGCTATGCGTACTTGAACGTTCGCGATGCTCATTTATGCTGGCAGTATTTTATGACTATTTCATTGCACAGCCAAATTTTATGTCAGAACATAAACAATCAATGGCCCTATCAAAACTGCACAAAAAAACATTTTAAAAACATACAGGGAACAGGGAAAAACAGTCACAGCTGCAATTCTCACAAGGTTTTCTGAAAGGTTACGCTGAAAGATGACGACTAGACACAGTATGTGACTAATATATAAAATAGTGTAGAAAAGTAACATGTTACTGTACCGAAAGCTGGGGAACATCAGTCCAAGATAATTGCAGTTGGAATGCCATTTGGAAACCAGACCCATATACTGCACATGAATTTAGCCTTTTTGAACACGTTTATGGCAGAGTTCAGCATGGTATTTAATCAGTCCTTCCAATGGAGTGAACCCCACAACAGAACAGGAATGTGAAATGGAGAATGATAGCCAAATACAGAGAGAGGGAAACAGAACTGTTATGTACTGTGTTTCAAATCTATCAGTTACCTTTGATATGTCTGTGCTTTCAGGAGGCCATCGCTAAGCACTACGCTGCTATTCTCTGCCAGAATGAGGAGGCATCTGAGGCTCTGTGCAGGAAGCTTCTTTCTGAACTCTCTGCCCCCATGGCCAAAAAAATGCAGGAGGGCTTCTACGCCAAGCCAGGGGGCTACGAGTTGTACTGCGCGGACAACGACGGCGTAGTGGCCCAGTTCCGCAGCAAGCCTAACAGAGGGGTCAGGGTAAGTGCCCACTTTCAGAAGTGGCTAAAAACAAACAACAAAAAGAAACAACACACTTACTAGCAGACAAGAAAGGGTATAATAGGTTTGATATTTACGTCATGCAGGTTTTCTAGAGACACTGCGACTGTATTGGACTGTACTAGTGGAGTAGGCTAGTGTGTGCATAGCTAGCTATAGGTTTGATATTTACATCATGCAGGTTTGCTAGAGACACTGCGACTGTATTGGACTGTACTAGTGGAGTAGGCTAGTGCGTGCATAGCTAGCTATAGGTTTGATATTTACATCATGCAGGTTTGCTCGAGACATTGCGACTATATTGGACTGTACTAGTGGAGTAGGCTAGTGTGTGCATAGCTAGCTATAGGTTTGATATTTACGTCATGCAGGTTTGCTAGAGACACTGCGACTGTATTGGACTGTACTAGTGGAGTAGGCTAGTGTGTGCATAGCTAGCTATAGGTTTGATATTTACATCATGCAGGTTTGCTCGAGACACTGCGACTATATTGGACTGTACTAGTGGAGTAGGCTAGTGCGTGCAGCAGGTGGTTATTTATTAGTCAGTGGTTGCTCCAGTTTTTTAGCATTTAGCGCATGTCTCATAACGTGGCATGATAATGGGCCGTGTAGTGTTTCGAATTATGGACGTAAAAAAAAAGAAAATTGATTTTTCTTTGGATGGGTCATAAAAGTGGGCAGGCCCATGCCCGTCAGGCCCAATGCTGCAGCTGCCACTGTGTAAGAGTGGCCGGGAGGAAGGCATGCATTTGAAGCACAGACTGACTACACTATTTTGTTTTCAGCGGATGGTCCAGGTTTTAAAGTGTGTGTGTGTGTGTGTGTGTGTGTGTGTGTGTGTGTGTGTGTGTGTGTGTGTGTGTGTGATTCATAGGCGGAGGAAGTCCTGGAACAGTTCCTCAAGGATAAAGCTGTGGAATCCAACTCCATCCTTCAGGCTGACAATAAACTCAGCGAGCAGGAGAGAAAGATTCACGGTAAGCCCTCTTCTGTAACCTGACAATGTTGTCGAACTTGTGTGCTCAGTTCTCTTTCACCGTGGTCATGTTTGGCAGCTAGATTAACCTTTTATCGCCCACATACTCAGAATGGCACGAGTTGAACCTGTTATTGCCCACATACTCTGAATGTTTGAAAAACTCTGAATACTGTTTCGGTATGAATTCATGTTCCAATGTTAGTCATGGGAACCTTAAAATAAGGATGTATGTGACAGTCCAGTTTACACAGTATGTGTAAATGTATGCAAGTCATCAAGGCTATGAGGTACCAAACTAGCCTCAAACCATCACTATGCTGCCAGATATGCAGTAGATGTGGATGGATCACTTTAAAGGTTGTTTCTCCTGACCTATTTTCCTATTGAACTCTATGGAAAAATGAGCCAGGAGAAACAACCCTGAAAGTGATCCATCCATATCTACTGCATATCTGGCAGCAGAGTGATGGTTTGAGGCTCGTTTGATACCTCAGACCCTTGGTGACTCACAACCATTTAACCAACCATGTATTCCATACTGTTCCAGTGTAATTTACAGCTTAATCTAGAACCACCCCCCCCAATTCCCATAGAGATCCATTCAAATGCAGAAAGATTATAGTATTGCGTGTAAGAGTACCTGAAAATAATATATCAAGAATATTTTGATATTGTTGGGTCACAGACATCAGGAAGTCATGGCATGCAAAGATATGTGACCAAATATTAAAAATGATTACTTTATTCTACATTATGATAAACTGTCCAATAGTTTTTGATGCCTGAAAATGGGGGGGACTATGTACAAAAGGTTCTATAATTTTGAAACGGTTCACTGGACGCTGTGAGAAGAAGCGCTCGAGTAGGCTACAGTGCGTTACCTCAGTAGCTAGTCACTATGGTAACATTCATTGCTACGGAAGGTAACTTGCCACTCAGTCTTTTTATGTTGTTGGGTCACAGACACCAGGAAGTCATGACATGCAAAGGATATGCAACCAAATATTAAATATGATAACTTTATTAAAGTTTATGTTTATTTGTCCAATTACTTTTGGTCCCCTAAAATGGGGGGGCATGTATAAAAATGGCCACAATTGCTACACTGTTCACCTGATATGGATGTAGAAACCCTCATAGTCACTGTTCCATTTCAAATCCAATGTGCCAAAGTACAGAGCCAAAACAACAAAAATTGTGTCACTGTCCAAATACTTATGGACCTGACTGTATATTTCCTTGTGTTTTTTATTGTTGCTGTGATAGGATAAAACTTTTTGGTGGTTAAAAATAACTGTAACCAACTCCTAAATATATTTAAATGTCCAGTAGTTTCAACCTGATTCACTCTCATGTAGATCACACTGTAGAGTGGTCGATATACTTTTATCGAATACGGAAGAACGGTGGCACGTAGGAACTTCATATTTTGCCCCATAATAGACTGACTCACACTGATGAAGACAATATGCAGGTTTCCATGGTACCTCGCTTTCTGACATGGTACAGTAGGATGTTTGTGATGTAGATAGACCCAAAGATCTACGCCACTAGGGTCACTGCACAAAAGGGTTAATAACTCCTAATAATTTTCTGTCTGCACACCCTGCCCCCCACCCCCCCTTCCCACGCCCCTTTATCTGCCACAATGGATGGAACAGAGCAAAACCAGAAAGCCGCGCTGCTGGAGCAGCAAAAACAGGCGGAGGAGGAGCGACGGGTGGAGATGGAGAGGACCCTGGAGGACGAACGGAGGGGCCATGCGGAAAAGATCCGCATGATGAAGGAGAAGATGGAGGAAGAGTGGAAGGTCCAGCGGGCAGAGGCAGACAAGGCCATGCAGTGTAAGCTACAGGAGCACAAGGAACTGCAGGAGAAAGGATTCAGAGAGAAGGCCGAACTCATGACCCAGGAGATCCAGATCCTCAAGGAGAAGAACAGCCAGTCCGCCAAATCTGGCAACTTTTTGACCGACACTGTCCTACCGTTATTCAGCACGGCGCTCGAGACAGTGTCCTCTGTTTTCCAATACAAGGCTTTTAAGAAATCTCTTTTCCCCCGAAAAAAAGGGTTTTAGTTAATGAAGCTGTTAGCTGAAGCGCAAGTGTGTTACTGTGTTTATATGTGACTTTGGCACTGTATATGTGACTGTCACACTTTACCCAGATAAATGACAAATAAAGCTCTTGGAATTAATTTTGAGTCCATCTTTTTAGTCTTTTTTTCTAATCGACTCATCGAAAGCAGCTCCTTTTAAAAAAAAAAAATTTATATTATACATTTAATTAAAAATGTCATTCAAACAAAGGCTGGAACATTACACATCCATTACACAGCTTATACAAAAAAAATATATATATTTAAGTGAAACTGTTTAAACGTTTTGGGCCTCAGGCTAGTGGTGTAAAGAGAAGAGCATAGTTGATTCTGACAACTTGGATTTCGGTTGGGTATAAAGACAATAAACTCAGCGAGCAGGAGAGAAAGATTCACGGTAAGCCCTTTTCTGTAACCTTACAATGTTGTCGAACCTGTGTGCTCAGTTCTCTTTCACCGTGGTCATGTGTGACAGCTAGATCAACCTTTTATCGCCCACATACTCAGAATGGCAGCTAGGTAAACCTGTTATTGCCCACATACTCTGAATGTTTGAAAAACTCTGAAAAACAGTTTAGGTATGAATTCATGTTCCAATGGTAGTCATGGGAACCTTAAAAGAAGGACTAGGCTAGATTATTAAAGGGCAATTCCAAAAAAAAATCCTTTGTAGAAGAGTAACTGTCCTCCTGATTAAAATGAGCTATATACACTCTCTAACTATACTGAGTGCAGAGATATAGCCCCAAACCTCACATGTTCCAGGTACCTACTTTAGACAACATCAGGTGCTTACAGTCTTTGGGCTGGCCTCAGACAATGCCTGGGCGTTATTACTTGGCATGGAAGCTGTTCTTCTACTCGCTGGCATGCTAGCCTGTAAAAAAAGAAAATCTAGATTTATGGTGTTCAGTTCCGTTTACTTTCATGCTTAAGTTCTTCTGAAGAAAAAAAAAGCCACTTTACTCTGGCAAATTGGAAGGGTTTGTTTTTTTCCCCACCAATGTTCATTAAAGATTAATTAAATAATAAAATTGGCCGTCTTGAGACCACAGTCTTCGGAATGAACAAGTGTCTGACGGACATGTTGTGCAAAGTAATGTTGAGTCTGCTTCATGTTCTTAATCCAAAACTGCGCAGTGTAACAACACCACATTCTACTTAAATTACATTACACTGCATTACATTCACTTAGCAGATGTTCTTATCCAGAGAAGCACCTGGGTTTGGGTGATTGTGATCGCGGACTGGGCGGTTGTAGATTATCTTCATGGACTGGGCGGTTGCGGTCGCAAATAGCACCTGTTTTTTGTTTTTGTTTTGTTTTTTTTGACTGCAGCCAAAAGGTGATAACGTACAGGGCTAAACAGGCACTGGTACATGGCTGTAACCACTTTGTTTGCTTTTTTGGTATATCATCGTAACCCATCCTCATGCAATTAAAAAGATGCTTGGATTTGTCAAATGAAATGCTGAGGCTAATCACACCTTTGATGTGATTGACTGCACTGTGCCACAGGGACACTCAAATCTGGCCACTGAGGCCAATAGTGCTGCTGGTTTTTATTTGTCCCCTCTAATCAGAGATTGATTTATATCAGCTGAGTGGAGTTTATGGCTAGTTCAGTGACATTGATCAATCATTGATGAAATATCTTTCATCAGACCTTAAATCTTTTGCACAGAGGCTAAATTTTACCAATTTTCATCCGTTTTGTATCGTTCTGTTTAAAGCTTTATAATTCCAGATATCAATGTAACACAAACACCAATAATGGATTAAATGAAAGAAGAACCTGGTACCATTTATTATGATAAAATTTTATCAGATGTAAATTATGGGCAGTGAATGCACAACCCCAGGTGAAAAACAAAGTTCCACCCCTCTAGTTTACAGTGAACACCTGAGAGTCAAATATGTGAATAAGGATCAACTTTACATTTTCTGGTTTGCAAACTTGCTGTCTGCATGTGTAAAAAATATGACATGATATGTATTACTGCTCAAATTATGATGGAGTCAGGAGCGGAGGACCAGACGCGACCATACGGGGATCAGAAAGTTACCCACAATAAGTGGAATAACCCCTAAAATACGGCGAAAAGGGATTCCGCGAACGGAACTGAGAAAATAGGCAAATGGGGGGAAAAACTCGGCGTGAGCCAAACAAAAAACAACCAACAAAATAGGGTGAGCTGACTCGAAGACACAAGCAGAGAAATAAAATGAAAAGAGATGCCTCTAGCTCAACCTATAAATGAGCTAACTAAAAGAGGCAAAATGAAACAGGAAAACAAAGGTATTCCTCAGCAAACACAGGTGGGCGAAGAAGAAAAGGCTTAGAACAGAGTAAATTAAAAGGTGAAAAGATGTCATGGTTTGTGGGTTTTTGTTTTCTTTTCCGTTTCTGTTCTCGTCCTGGTTTCCCAATTGAGAATCTATCAGATTTTTTCCACGTTCTGTTCCGGGGTTTGCTTTCCCTTACTCATTATTCTTTTCACCTCGGTGCTTCTTTGTCATTCGACATTGCATTGAGCCAGGTATAGCCAGGTACTAGCGACCTCGTGATATTAAACGTTGTTTATGTTCATGAGGGACTTGCTATTAGATTATTTTAGCATTAGCGTTCTGTGCTATTTATTTTGTTCTTCGCTGTTCTCTCTGAGACAGTTTTTTTTGTTTGTTTCGTATTGGTTTTACAACCTTTTGGCCGTCCAAACTCATGTGCCGAGGGTGTTCTTTTCTTTGCTAAGTTTCCCGTTTTGGCTCCAGTATTGTGCTCGGGAGATTTAGTTTGTGTTTCACTTGTTATTCGAATTGATTTTCGTTTGGCAGTTTAGCCACAAGGAATTAGTTTTCTGTCTTTTCTTTTTTTGCATTTATTATTGTGTTACTCCCTTTATTGGTCCTCACTGTGTGAGTGACTTGTTCTGATCCCCCTACCTTTGCCTTTGATTATCCGCCACTAAAATCCATTACAAAAGAATACTAAGAATACACCTATACTCAACTAAAGGAGTTTCTGCGTTACTTTAGAAAACAAAAGGAACACAGTCTCCAGCCTATACTGATACCTGGCTTTGTGCAGTTGCAATAAAGACACAGAAGCGAGGAAAGAGGAAATCATCGCATTTAAATAACACGCACACGCTAGCACAGGTGAAACAAATAAGTGCACGTAAGCGGAAAAACGCGGCAGGAGCACCGTCCCACGGAATAGAAAAACAACGTCTACAGGCAAGCTGCAAAACCATGACACAAATCCTATGAGGCCATTTGAAACGGTGTACTTTGGTGTCCAAACATCTACTCAAATTGGATAATTGTGCATCACAGTAATTCAGGAGATAATCTAAATGTTACGTCCGCTGGTTCCCTTACTTTCCTCCTCCCTTTGGTTTTTCTTGTTTTCCGCATTCCTCACGTTCCATGTCATGTTTTTATTTTTACCTCGTATGTTTATTCGTGTCTTTCAGGCTGGACATGATTTTCTACCCATTTCCTCATTGTCTCTCCAATCAGCTCACAGCCAATCTCTCGCATTTCCCACTCACATTCTGCACGCACTTTTCATAAGGTCATTACACTCGCCTACATTCCACACGCCCACACTCACCTGATCTCACACTCCACCTGCTTTTTCCCTATTTATATCGCCTTCTTTGTAATGTTTGTTGCAAGTTCCTTCCATTTGTCTTGTCATGATACTCGGCCCTTGTTGTGTTCTAATCAGTTTCCAGTCTGTTTTCAGTTTGTCTGTCCAGCCTGCTTCCCCGATTTCAGTCAACCTGCATTCCACCCTCTGCTGCTTCTCATCTCCCGTCCTGCTCTGCTTAACTCATCCAACCCCGTATCCTGACCATCACTAGTTTTCTGTTTGTTCGTTTGTCCTTTGCCTTCATTAAATACAGTCAAGATATGAAGATATGTAACCCCTAAATAACCTATTTTTGTCAGTAAAATAAAATTGCATATTTTCTAAAAACTTGTTTTCACTTCGTCATTATTGGCTGTTGTGTGTAGATGTTTGAGGCAAAAAATGAACTCAACCTATTGTAGTATAAGTCTGTAACGTAATAAAACATGGAGAAGGTGAAAGGGGTGTGTAGACTTTCCGGCTTGACTGTATACTCCTGCTGGAGTTTTTGCCTGAGTCTGTCTCCGAGTCCTGCTATTAGGTCCATTCCAGTTTTGGAAATCACAATACAAAACCTTTTAACATATAAACTCTTTTGAATCGTTGGAAATATATTGCATCTATATCATTAGATAATTTTCTACTTTTGCAAAAACTAGGGGAATGGTTATAGGTGTCCAAAAACCTACCCAAACCTTTCCAAACCCATGGAAACATATGCAAAGTATCCAATCGAATCTTCTTTCTCACTTCTCTCGTGCTTATTAGCCTATTTGCCCAATTTTCTGCGGGTTGCTTTATTTTTTCTTGTTTTCCCGGTCTCCCTCCTAATTGTTGTCTTTTGTGTGCGAGTGGGAGCCAGTTTGTTTTTTTCGCCTTCATTATTTTCTACTGAGATTTCTCTGTTCTAGTGGTCTCCACGAGTGGAGACTTTAAGATTCTCTGTGTAGTGGTTCGTGGCAGTTTGTTTTTCTTTTTTTTTGCGGCTCTCGTCCTGCCTTCACGGATCAATCGGATCTCATTATTGTTTTATGCCTGCAGGGTACTTAAGTTTCTCACTTCCACATCTGCTGTGCTTGTTTGTCTCACAACATTGCATTCGAGCCAGGTATAGCCAGGAACTAGCGACCCCCTGATATTAAACTCTAAAAAAGATACTTGCTATAGCTACTTAATCGGGTATAGGATTGTTTTCTACCTGGTAGTGTTTTGTGCCATCTATTTTGTTTCTTTGCTGTTCTCTTTGAGACAGTTTTTCTTTGTTATTTCGTTTTGGTTTTGCACTTTTCCGGCTTTGAGCTATTATTAGCCGAGAGTGTTTTACGAGGTTTCCGTTATTAGCTCATTACGTGAGCTCGGGAGATTTCGTTTGTATTCTACTAGTTTTAGTAGTGTGCCCGGTTTTGTGGGTTGATTTTCATTTTGTCTGTTAGCCTTAAGGAATTAGGTTCCTGTTTTTTCTTTCTTTCTTTATTATTTTCTTCCCCTAATTATCGGTCCTCACTGTTGTGAGCTGACTTGTTCTGATCTCCCCACCTTTGCGCTTGAATCTCCGAACACTCAATAAACCCCTTACACTCTGCTGTCGCGTCTGGTCCTCCTGAACCTACACTACATCTTGAAACGACCCTGCTGGCCATGTGTCAAAATACAAGAATTTATACAATTCATACAAAGAGTACTCTAAAACTAGGTGTATAAACTGCATTTTCAAAAAGAAAAAAATATTTTTTTGACTGTTTTAGTCATTATTCTTGATCATTCAAATCAAAATGCATTGGTTACTTTGATCATGAAAATTTGAAAGCAAGAGAATAGCATTGTGGTAACTAGATACTTACTAAAGCAATGAATGTTAATAATTGAATGTTTTTTACAATTATATTGTAAAGAAGTTCTGAAAAATGATTGGTTCCTGTCTTCACCGTCTCAGAGGATAACCAGAAGGTGACCATGTTGGAACAGGAGAAAAGGAGAAAAAATAGAATAACTTTTATTTTCCCATTAAGGAACTTCAGTTGTAGCCTCAGCAACAATAAAAAAGACAGACAGTGGGGCAGACCCACAACACACAAACAAACTTCAAATAAAGACATTAAATAGAATCATTGCATTGATCAAACTAATTAAGTTAATTCAAGTAAATTAAAGTTATACAGCCATGATTAAAAATAGCCCCCGCTGTCTCAAGATGTCCAGTGGCATTCAAACTCCGCCTCCACAACTCTCCTCCATACATGCAGCGTTGCAGTCTATGTACACCCTCGAAACTGAGCACCAAACTGCATCAGCCTTCCCAGTCGCCGCCTCACTCCTCCCCGGAATTATCATCTCCTTCTCTTCCGTGGTGTCCTTTGAAGATTGCCTGCAATCCTCGATCAGTCCCGACATCTTCAACTCAGGTGAAGAGCGATGGTAAACTTTGTTGCTGCAGATCCAACGGACATTCCCGAGCATATGTTGCGAATGCGTCTCCATGGTGACGGCCACAAACCAAGACAATTCGTCAATATTATCAAACCAAGCTGCAGGAGTGCCCTGAAAAATATCCAGCCCGCTTCTCTGTCCCACCACAGACACACGGCGCATGAAAAAATAAAAGACAGAAGCCCGACACAACAAAATACATTCAAATTAACAAACAAGAACACGAGAGACAGCTGGACTACATGTCGCCATTACAGCGCCACGTGAGGGAGACGGAGAGATGGGAAGTGGCTGAGAAGATGCTGAGGGATCAGAAAGAGGGTCACCAGGAGATTGTGCGTCAGTTAAAAGTGACTTTATCTTCTGAAAATGTAATTAATTCATTAATTCATAAACTGTAGATGCAGTTTAGGATTTATGTCAGACCTCAGTGCATGAAATGCTAGCTTTTATGGGGACCCACTGAATATGTTTGGTAGTGGTTCTAAATTAAACAATTCCTCTGACTTGTGTGTGTGTGTGCTTATATGAATGATGATGGATAGAATAATTAGGTGTGGTTGTAATAACTTATTATTATTCCACCACTTTTTGAGAACCTATCTCCTCCTTCACCATTCACACCATTCATACACCGTCCAGGTTGCCATTACTTTTTACCTTTAGACCATACACTTTTTCAGATAATTGACCTTTTATCACCAAAATAATTAATGGGAATTAATGGGCACATTTTGAAAACCGATGCAATAGAATGTGGATGCTGTACCATATTACACTGCTTATTATGACATCACAATGCCTTCCTCTACAACACTGTGTAGCAAGACCCAGGGTTGGCACATGTAACTTGAAGCAGTTGTGCAATGATGTCCCACACAAGGAGGCAAGCTGGAAGTGAGAAACCAGTTTTATACTGGTGCGTTTATTGGGGCACCACCCACAGTGCAGTTTTAAATAAAATAACAAACCACAAAATAAGCCTTAGCTCTCTCTTGGAGCCTATCTAAACATTCTTGGTGCTTTTCCCCCCTTTTATTTACCACCTCACTCTATACATTATTACCATTACATTATTACCATTTTATACCATTTCCAGCAATTGATACCACAGTGAAGCAACCACACCTACAATTTCTTTAGGAATTCTTAATCTAGTTATTAATAATATCCAGCTGTATACAGTATATGAACTGAGATTCTAATCAACATTTGATGAATGTAATGTTGGCATTGAAACACAAATGCTGATTGAAAACAGGCCTAAAACTATAACAGAAATGTCTAAACCAGTTTCTTTGGCAGTAGGCTGGTGCAGTTATCCAAAATGTACTTTAACCATTCCGCCAACATTCTAATCTGATATTCTTAGTGGAAATGGATTTTGAATCAATGGACAAACCTGGAGGCTTGTTGGCGATTCATGTTGCAGTTGAATGGAGGTGTAAATTGGATATACTCACACATATGCTCAAGCACAGTTGAGTAAGCCTTATTTTTCTTTTTATCTGTACAACAATAATTTAAGTAGAATCATACTATAATTTTATCAGAATTCCAAACTATTTAAATGGGTGTTATATTTAGCTGTATTGCAAGGTAGTTATATATGTAATATAACTGCCTTGCGATTCAAAAATGAGCACCTGTTTTGAATATTGTAAGAAAAAAGAAAAATAAAGCAGTGTTATATCTCCCCCTACTGGTGTAATGGGGATGATTTACTGTCATACCAACCGTCTCTATCATTGTGTCATTTTTGACTTATCAGATTGAAAAAATAAGACCATGGAAAATATAGAACGATACCCATAATTAAAGAAAATAATTTAACAATACAATACAATATAACAACCAATATACTCTGACCACAGTGACAAATGTTCTTGTTTGATCTCTAATGTGTTACATGGACTGTATAATATTAATTAAAACATTTAATATTACATTACATTACATTATAGGTATTTAGCAGACGCTCTTATCCAGAGCGACTTACACAACTTCTTATTACATTTATCCATTCATACAGCTGGATATATACTGAAGCAATTCAGGTTAAGTACCTTGCTCAAGGGTACAACGGCAGTGTCCTACCTGGGAATCGAACCTGCAACCTTTCAGTTACAAGTCCAGCTCCTTAACCATTATACTACACTGTTATACTACACATTATACTATTACATGCAGCAGTAATGTGTAAGCCTAATTTTTAGTTCTCAAAAGTAATATTATCGGCTTATGTCACAGCAACCATGTTTTAATTTTGGAAGTATCAGTGAGCAAAATCACTTAAAAGCAATACTCAGATCTTTAACCTTTAACTTTTTTCCATGCAATGAGTTCAGTTTTATGTTCAATGATTTATGAAGATATCTAGCAGCTATCTTTTAACGCTTTTTGTCAGAGTACTCTCATGATGGTACAGGCCAAATTTCATGGTGAATCATATTGACGAGTTTAACTCTGCACAAACTCAGTATAATGGTGACAAAAAACACAACTCTAGGGCCAACCGTTCAAAAGGTAGAAAACGGACACTTGATTTAAAACCTCAGAGAAGTGAGGCAGTGGCAATGCTAACTGAACAAAGTAGGCGAACGACACCAACACAATTTGACGTTGAGTGTGTGCAGCTTCTGGAAAATGTTTTTCAAACACAACTGCATTAAAAGTATTCTGCCATTCTGCAAGCTCTTTCTTTCTAGCCAGTAACCTTACATTTAAGAAAGCTTGTCACACATAAGTGTCTTACCCATTCAAGCGGAGGTCTGAATACTTCCTGAAGCCACTGCATTTCCAATTAGAGAGAACAATTTATGGTTAAGGTTTAAGGCAGAGTATCCAGAGAAGTCCTTTGTAAAATGATATGAACAGGGTTACAAAGATTAATATTTACCCTTACCTGGGTTCCACCAGTGTATAGATAGCAGGCCTATGTTGGTAAAAAGAATGGGAACGTTTTAAAAGAAAGAACAGCCAAACATTGTTGTGGGTAAAGACAAATCATTATTGTTTATTTCAGAAAAAGCTTTTCCAGTGTCAAGAATGTTTAGTTCAATTTATCAATTTATGAGTGTTTGTTGCTGTGTGTCTCACAGCAGTAATGGGTTACTGTATTGCAGAACCATTACCACCATCCAGCTATTCTCATTCAGCCTCTTATTTAAACAAGCGTGAAATAGCTGAGACACCCAGCCCTGCTAGCTTTCCCATCCCTGGCAAAAAAATGGTGGCAGCTTGTCCCACGGTATCCAAAGCATCAGCAAAAAATGAAGAGGACTCCGTGCTTTTGGCCTTTTCCTCCTTGAGGGAATCAATTTCAGCCTGCATGAGCTTTGCCTGCTCGTCAAAGCCTTGCTGGAGAAGGTCTTGCTGTTCCTGAAACAACAACAAGAACAAAGAAACCCATGCTAAAAAACCTTGGCACTGCACTAGTACATAAGAAACAGCTTGGATAAAACAGCTTAGATTTTGTATTGATAGTGCAGCAATCATGCCTGGCAGGAAGGATGACATCACTGTTGCAGGGACAATAAAATAGTGATATGTTTTTATCGTCACATTTTGCATAGAAACCAGAGAGACGCCACAAATAAAAAAGTATGCTTGTAACAAGAAGGAGAAAAACTCTGACTGTGATTGGTGGATGTGCTTCCGGGGGTCTCTAACTGCATCCAATAGCAATAGCCAGAAAGTGTCTTCCAGTCACTGTTGGTGCATAGTAAAATGTTCAGTGTTAAATCAACTTTAACAGTTGATCCCTATTGGACTCAAATAAACTCTTTTAGAGTTGAATTTGTAATGTCCCGTGTTCTGTTTCTGGTTTTCCATTTGTCTGGAAGTCCACCCCGTGTTTTCCCTCTTTCCCTCCACTTGTGTTCTCCACCTCCCTGCACCTGATTGTGTTTTTCTCTTGTGTTCTCATCCCACCTGTTCCTCGTCATCCTGTCGTCAGTGTTTGTATATAGTCTGCCTGTTTGTTCCTGTTTGTGACAAGACCGTCTTGTGATCTCATCATGTCCTGCGGTTTAAATTATTATTTTTTTAAATCTGTCACCGTTTGACACTTTCCCCGGCTGCCCCAGCCCTGTCAGTTCCCTACCCCCCTGGCAGCATCCCCCCCTGGCTCCCTGGTTCCTCCAAGGTCCCCCTGGTTCCTCCAAGGTCCCCCTCATTCCTCCAAGGCTCCCTTGTTCATTCTATGCTCCCTTTCTCCTCACAGGCTGAGTGCCTGGCCCTGACCGCGGCACTCGCACCTGTTCCCGTCAAGTCCCTGTCCCATAAAATCCCTGTCGTCCCTGTCACGTCCAGTTCCTGTAACGTCCAGTTCCTGTCTCGCCTAGTTCCTGTCACGTCCAGTTCCTGCCCAGTCGTTCCCGGCCTGTCTCCTGTCTGTCTGTCTTCATGGCCTGTTTCCTGTCTTGCCCCTGCCTGTTTTCCATTAAATGTACTTCCTGGCGGAGTTTTCCCCTGAGCTGTCTCTGAGTCTTGCATTTTGGTCCAGTCCCTCTCGGGAACGCAACAGAATTACTGGACATTTTACTGTGTGTCGGTCTGTTTGTTGTTACCAAGGTACTCTTTGATTATTAGAACCCCTCCTCTGATTTCTATGCAAAAAGCCATTTCCTATTTTTTATTTTATTATTCCTGCCTATTGTAGCAGGAGATTCTGCCTCAATAAAAAGCCTTTTGCAGGTGCGTAATGCAATGCCGTTGCATTGTGTGTGAGTGGGTGACCAGGTATCAGTTCCCATATTTGACAAGTAACCTGTTTTCCCTCCTCAAAAATCCACTGGTCGCCTCAATATGAATGCACAATACAGGAGACATTATACTATGACTATAGGGCAGTGGCGAGAATACCATGCCTTGCTACAGCATGGGGACATGGGGCAGATCCAGCAAACCTATCAACATTTAAAGAATATTTAATATTGACCAGCTGAGCCCACACAATTTAGGACTCTGAATAGGCTGGTGGAGAATGGGGATGGTTTGTTCTTCATTCCTCTCTATGTCTGATATCTGTGTTTTCCCTGCTCCCACTGTCTGCAGAAAATGTAACTTCTAACTCAGGGGTAGCGAACCCTGGTCCTAGAGAGAAACTGGGCCTGCTGGGTTTTGTGTTCACCTTAAAGCAACCAATTTCGACCCAAGTGAGGCGCATAAACTGTGTATTTGACTTGTGTAAATGAGGATTTGTTCTTAAGTGACCTGCCTGCTTAAATAAAGGTTTAATAATAATAATATTATGGAAATTAAAGAAATTATATCACTTTGAAAGCCTACAGAACATCTCGGATAAAGGATCTGGTGACAGGTCTACGAGGTTGTTAATTGCAAATGCCCACAGAAACTACCTTCAGTTTGCTGTTCAGTGTCATTTCAAACTCCTTTATTGCATTCTTCCTGTCCTCCTCCACCTTATTCTCCAGCTGTTTCATATTCTCTATGAAGGTTCGCTCCTGGTCCTTTATCTGCTTCTCCAAGATCTTTTTCTGCTCCTCATCAGCACGTCTCGCTTGCTCCATGGCCTCCAGTCTTGCCCTATTTTCTGGGGGAAGAAGCATGGCTCTGTCAGCTTTCAACAGTGATTCATCATGGGTCAATTGAACCAATTTACACAAGGAAAGACCATAGCTCAGGGGTCTACAACCCTGGTTCGGCAACAGCCTTCCTCTTGGTTTCCTGAAGGAAAGCTATTGCTGAAACACATTGTTTTTAATGATTGCAAAAGGATGTTTCCCCACAGGGAAGTACTTATAATGCTATAGAGAGAACCCATCGAATTAATCCATTGTGACATCACCTTCTTCCTTCCGCTGTGCTTCACTGAGAGATCGGTCAGCAAACATTATGGCTTGCCCAAAAGATCCTTTCTTGGCCAGATATTCCTTTAGACTTTCCTCACCCTGTAACCCAGCACTCATATTATGTATGCAGAACAGAGAGAACATTCATTTAAAAACATCCAATCCAGTTAAAGTACAGGGCTGTGTGGGTACTACAGCACATACCTACCGTAATTTCCGGACTATAAGCCGCTACTTTTTTCACACGCTTTGAACCCTGCGGCCTAAACAACGATGCGGCTAATCTATAGATTTATACGGGCTAACGGCCTCCAGGGGGCGCTCTAGCAGGAAGCGCAAGAGCGAGACAGACAGGTGGAAGAGATAATGCGCCGAGGAAGACGCTAGTTTGATTGTGTTTTGAACAGCCATTTTGCGCATATATATATATATATCAACACTAGATGACTCTCAGTATGTGTGAGGCAACGAGGGACAGTCATCATCTGACTCCGTAGCTAACTGCACCGTCTTTCATTTGCATTAATAAAAATATCTGTCAGCTAATTGTTTCTGTGGTAAAAATGTTTTTATTTTTAATATTTTTTGCATGTTTTCAAATAGTTGTTACAAGTGGTGTATTCCGATTCTAGCAAACATTGCAATGGACACCCATGATGTTGGTAAAGTACATTTTTGAAGGTTGTACGTTACTGCTCACCATATGCTATGAGATGCTATTTATCTCTGATAAAGCTAATAACACGGGCGCAGCCATACAACGTCATCTCTGGTCCAACCAAAGATGATAACGTGACAGGATAACTCACTTCCAGGTTAACTTGTTTGAGAATTGATATGGTTACAGTTGGGAGCAAGTGGAGCATCTCTTCATCATGTATCATCTTTGGTTGAATGCGGAAGAACAAGATGGCAGCGCCACAAACCAATATTAGCCTACTGCCGGATTATTTTTGAAAATGCGTTTTTCGAGTATTTCGTCAATTATTTTAATCACGGATGAGTTTACCCGTGATGTAAAACATTGTAAAGTGTAATCGCTATAAGATTGTGTATATTATATTTTCTGTCAGCCCGTAGTTAGCTCATTTTGACAGCTTGGTTAGCACTGACGTTAGCAAACTGTAGCTAAATCAACGTTATAGGCTAGGGGGTATTTGCTGCTTACATTACTTCTGTGAAAGTGTGAACGTCTGCATAAACAAATAAATGTAAATGTTGTAAAGATGTTTATTTGGTACAATGTTTTTGTGGAACAGTGTGTTTAGTCCTAGGGTTAGCCCACAGGTTTATTGTTGCGTCATTCGTAAATAGATGATTTGTGAATGCGCATGTAAGTGAGATCGTCGGTATAATACAGCTAGCTACGTAGTAACCCATATGCATACACTGCAAATTAAACTAGATGACTATTCGGATAACAACTAACGTTGACATAGTAACATTTGCATTTCAGTACAACAATAAACGACTAGGTACCGCACTGGAATCATGTTTGCACTTTTACATTAGGATGCAATTGTTAGCTTGTGAGGTTAAAAACCACCAAACTGCTAAGATAGCTCAGTGTTGATGTAACGAAGATATTCGATGCACAGCAATGTGTCATTTATCGTTAATTTCAGCTTCTGAAATCGCAAGTTGATGGTTTATTTTCCATAATATACACACCTCTGTGACGTGTCTAAACCGTGTTTAGCCGGCAGTAAACCATTGTGACCGCATTCTCAACGTTCCAGTGATACGTTCTAATCACATATTTGTGATGGTACGCGTTTGGGCCATGTCTGGAATGATCACATATTTGTGATGGTACGCGCGAAAGGGTTAAATGTAATCTCATGTTACAACGTGGACACCTGCGGCTTATAGACAAGTGCAGCCTATATATGTACAAATTTTTTTTTCTTTCTAAATTTAGTTGGTGCGGCTTATATTCAGGTGCGCTCAATAGTCCGGAAATTACGGTATATGGTAGATTATACATCAAATGTCCTCCAGATACCTAGTCCAGTGTACTGTACCTTTATTCCTTTTCCCTCTGCTGATCTGTATTTCAAGATGAAGTTGTCTAAATCCTTGCAGTACTGCTGATATCCTCCGACTGTCATGTATTTGCCAGATGCAATATTTTCCTCCAGAGGCCCGAATATGCGTTTGATGATGGACTCACACGCCTTCTTCGATTCAACAACATTCTTGTCACAGATTGCCGTATACTCTGCCTGCAGCAGTTTCTACAATAAAGAGGAGAAGGATGACACAGGTTATGGTCCAGATGCTGTCTACCCAAAATGCATCTCGGCCTTGAGCCATGTTGCCCGCTACAAAATACAATGAAGAGTGAAATCTTATCAATGGGAGATAGGGACTGACCATTAGCTCAATTTGGCATTTCTGATCCTCATCCTTGAAGCAGCGGTCCATGAAGATCTTCACAGCACTTTCCTCTAGTTTGCCATGTATGTCTGACAGCTCGGCCTGCGTCTCGGTCGGGAAGGCAATCCAATTGGCGATATTCTCCTTGTAGACCTTCACAGCCTCAGCTATGGCATTGGAGTTCTCAATCTGGGCCAGAGCTACAACTGCATTTTCCAGGCAGGGAATATGGCCACTGCAGATGGCATCCACATACATCTTTGCAAGGCTCCCCAACACTGCAAGACACAGTGGTGGGTCTATTTATTTTTTACACACAGTGACAAGATTCCTGGCATGAGTCTTATACCGTGACTAAGAGATTCATTCATTATTTTTTGCAACTTTCTCTAAAGAATAAATGGATAATAAAAGGCGATTGGTCAATACTCACTTCTGCCAGTCATATTGTAGCCCCCTTTCATGGTTTTGGTCTTGGTTTCGCCTAAGATGTAATCATAGAAGGTCTTGGCTTGCCGCACGAAGGAAGGTTCCAAGTCTTCGTCGCTCAGGTCATCCATGTGCTTCATCTTCTCTGCACTGGTTGGACGGTCGAACACAAAGCATTTCCGCGTGGGGAAGTAGTTCCGGAGGCAGTTCCGTGGCAAGTTGTAGGCCGTTACTTGCCTCCCATGGCCTTGTTTTTAAAAGACAAACCAGCAAGAAAGCTAACAAAAACATGTACATTCCTCTAGGAGCTTGTGGCTTGATCAAGTAACTTGATTAGCCTACTTTCTAACAAACATACAAGTCTGTATCTTTTGGAGTTAAACTGGAACTTTTGGCCATTTAACCGCACTCTATCAGCCAGACTTTGATCAAAATGCGGATTTGAGATTCTTTTAACTCTTGAACTGTTTTGATGGATGAAAATACATCCCTGAGAATTTTGAATGAGGCACATCACTCAACTAAACGTACAAATCATATAAAATTATAATTTTGGTTAAAATATATACTATGACATTGTAATAAATCCGTAGGTGTCTGGTATCTGTGACAAGGTATGAAGTGTTAAAATAATTATATAACCAAGGTCTGACACCACATGGAATGGGCATGTGTTTATATGTATATCTATTTGGTAGTCCAGCAAAAACAGAAATTTCATCAAATAATTTGAGAGTAGTTCATCATGGCTTCCCTACTACACTCCAAAAACAAGTCTTAACGAGTGTTTTAGTCTTGTAATGAGACTTTTATTTTTTATTCAAAAGTGGAGAATATTTGCTTGTTTTGAAATTCTCACCCCACTGGCAGTTTGTTTTATTTAGCAAAAAAAAGTAGCAGAAATAAGATTCTAAAGTCTAATATAAGATTAAAATTCTTAAGATTAAAATGGACTTCTTAATGAACCTCAAATATACCATTCACAACCTCCTTCTGTCTGATTGGTTTAGCATTCAAAGCGGTTGACTGACTGCTGATAACATCCATTCAGAAACAACTCTCATTGGTTGCTTGTACTCTGGAACTGTGTTCACTGGAAGGATCTTTTTGAGGCAGCGTCTACAAGCTTCCTCAGACTGCTTGATCTGACCACTCATTTTCTCAGCTACTGCATAGAGCCTACACCTCATGCAAACTTCTCAATAGTCATCAAAGCGGGGTGTACTCTGCAGAAGCAGATAGTCTCTTACCGACCAATAGCATGTGGATGTCACATAACTTTTTACAATTGAATAATGAAAAAACAGAGAATCTTGTATTTGGTGCAAAGGCTCAAAGACAAAAGATTGTTGACCACCTCAGTTCTCTGTCTTTTAAAAGTAAAGGTGAAGCCAGAAATCTTGGTATCATTTTAGATACTGATCTAAATTTTAACAGCCACATCAACAATGTGACAAGAACAGCTTTCTACCACCTTAAAAACATGTAAAAAATAAGAGCATTTTTATCAAAATCAGATTTAAAAAACTAGTTCATGCCTTCATTACGAGTAGATTAGACAACTGTAATGGTCTTTTTACTGGCCTTCCTAAAAAAGCCAAGCGACGACTGCAGCTGAATCAAAATGCTGCTGCAAGAGTTCTCACAAGGACTAAAAAGACGTACCACATACAGTCAAGCCGGAAAGTCTGCCCACCCCTTTCACCTTCTCCACATTTTATTACATTACAGACATATTCTGTAATAGATTGAGTTAATTTTTTGTCTCAAATTTCTACACAAAATAGCCCATAATGACAATGGAAACATGTTTTTAGAAATTTTTGCAAATGTATTAAAAATCGAACACTGAAATCTCTCATTTATATAAGTATTCATACCCTTTGCTTTAACATATTTTTAAAGTATCATATTTAATATTTGGTCGCATATTCTTTGCATGCTGTTACTTCCTGAAGTCTGTGACCAATCAACATCAAAAGCTCGATATCTTATTTTAAGGTACTGTTACAAGCGATACTATATGCTCTCTGCATTTGAACTGATCTCAATGAGAATTAGGGGGTGAGACTAGATTCAGCTGTAAATTACGCTGGTACAGTATGGAACACATGACTGGCGAAATGGCAGTACGTCATCAAGGGTCTAAGGTATCAAACGAGCCCCAAACCATCACTCTGCGGCCAGATATGGAGTAGATGTGGATGGATCCCTTTAAGGGTTGTTTCTCCTGACTTTTTCCCCATAGAGTTCTATAGGAAAATTATGTGGGGATGTTTTTCAGCAGCGGGAATGGGGCGACTAGTCCTGATAGAGGGAAAGATGAATGCAGCTAAGTACACCGAGATCCTTGAACAAAACCTGCTCCAGAGCGCTCTGGACCTCAGACTGGGGTGAAGGTTTACCTTCCGACATCACAACGACCCGAAGCACGCCAGAGCCCAGACCCGAATCCAATTGAACATCTGTGGAAAGAGCTGGAAATGGCTGTGTACCGACGCTCCCCCTCCAACCTGACGGAGCTTGCAAGAACAAGAAATGGGCAAAAATGTCCAGAAACAAGTGTGCCAAGCTCGTAGCGTCTTTCCCAAGACGCCTTGAAGCTGTAATCGCTGCCAAAGGTGCAGCAACCAAGTATTAGGCTAAGGGTGTGTACAGATATGTAACCCCTAAATAATCTATTTTTGTCTGTAAAATTAAATTGCATATTTTCTAAAAACCTGTTTTCACTTCGTCGTTATTGGCTATTGTGTGTAGATCTTTGAGGCAAAAATGAACTCAATCTATTGTAGTATAAGTCTAATGTAATAAAACGTGGAGAAGGTGAAAGGGGAGTGCAGACTTTCCGGCTTGACTGTATATATCCATCCATCATCTAACCTGCTTATTCCTGGTCAGGGTCGTGGGGGGGACTGGAGCATATCCCAGCATGCATTGGGCAGGATTTCAACTTGGTACCTTCTTGCTGTAAGACAACAGTGCTCCCCACTGCACCACCGTGCTGCCCCTATATATTCAAACTGCTTTCTGACAACAAATTTGTACTGCTATCAAACTCACCAGGCCTCAGCTTGAGAGCATTGTCCAGGTATTGGTCAGCGGTTATCTGCTCCCCATCATACTCTAGCTGTAAGGTGAAATCCCGAACTGTCCAGACAAAGGAGGGAAAAAAGCGCGTAAACTCGGTGGATTCGTCCTCGTCATTGGCCTGCGATTTCACCTTGATGTGCTCAGTCAGTTCCGTCACATAGCTGCAGGTTCAGTCATTCAAGGAATAAAATCAACAACAGGGGTACACTTGCAAAGCATTCATTCATTTTATGAAAATCACGCTCCTGCTCGACCATTCGCTCTGCTGCTGCAGGGCGACTTGCACTTCCTTCCCTCCGTGTTGACGGCTCTCGCTCGTCCCGACTGACTTCAGTCCACCACTAACTCCCCAGTCCACTGCGCTCAGCTCAAACACTGTCTGAAAATAGTATTAATTGGTGTAGCCTATATTGTTCTGATATTTTATATAATTTTTTTGTATTAACTTTTAACGTGCTGCATGAAAAGAGTTGCATAGGCTAAGCAGAACAGCTCTCATTTGATTTTAACATTGTGTATTTCAAACTCTAGTGATGGTTTGCTTACTAAGTTAAATGCACCTTTTGTAAGTAGTTTTGGCTGACAGCATCTACTGAATGCCTAAACTGTAAACTATAAAGCTATTATTATGATTGCTATTAATGATGCTATTTTTTGTTATATTGTTGTTTTTCTTATTTTTGTTCTCATATAGCCTAAGCAGTGGGAAGACCACATAAATAGTAGCTAAGTGCAAAGTGCCCACAGTAAAGGATACTGAAGCTGCTGTAGAGCATCATTGTTGATGGTCCCGATACTGTTGTACACCAGAGTGCTGCTCAGGAGGACTGCCAGAGAAAAGACCCAGTTGTCGTTCTTCGTATCTCCCTGGGTATATAAAAATGGTAAATTCCAAGAATCAGACCTTGCCCTCTGTCAACTGCATGTGAGAGGACCCATTACGTGACTAAGCAACATCACAATACATTCATTTAGCAGGCACTCTTATCCAGAGTGACTTGTAAGACAATGTAATCTTATCTAGAGTAACAAGGTAAGATATGAATATGAGCCACAAGCTACAAAGGTGAAAGATTACTGGCTAAAGCATATATCTGTACATTCTGAATTAACAATCAGTTATTACATACATATTGGTTTTGAAGAAACTTTAGAAAATCAATATGTGGAAGGACAATGCTTGAGGAGATTGTGACGCAACAAATGTAATGTTTATTCAAAGAACGGGTCATATTTTTGTATCTGTCTATTCCTGTTTGGAGACAAAAAACATTGAATCGCCCACCTTCTCCACATCTCCCAACCCTTCAGTGTCCAACAACACCAGGGTGTGGTCCGCTTTCTTTGGGTGGGGAATGCACCACATCCATATGCCCTTGGTCTTTGACTGTATGTTGGCTCCCAGGGCAAACCCTTAAGTGGAAGAAAGGACAGGACAAAGTTCAGGGCTGAACCAGATACTATATAACTTCAGGAATTTATTTTATTAGATTTATTTCTTCTCTTTTCTTTGAATCTCTTTTTTCTCTTTATGACATTTTGGGGTACTTTCTTTCCATTTCTTAAAATATTCTTATTTAAATGAATATGCATGAGCTTGTCAGGGAGGAATACCACTGTTGGGAAAATGTGTGACGGTGTGACTAGTTCTGATGGAAAATGACAGTCTCACCCTTTCTTTTCCCAGCTAGCTTGTTCATCAAGTATGATTTCCCGGTGCGGTACAGACCCACTACTGCCACAACCACCACAAGCTGATCGATCTGCTTCAGGATCTCTACAGCCTGCGGCAGGACGTGCAGGTTCCCGTCGTTGCCGTTTTCGATCAGACAGACTGGCTCAGCCATTGAAACGGTTCCACTTGACATGATGCTCTGCACAAACACACATAGAGGGAGACATACAGTGTAGTAGCAAGGGGGACATTTGGGATGGGTAGAGTAGAGAGACATACAGTGTAGTAGCAAGGGGGGCATTTGGGATGGGTACAGTAGAGAGACATACAGTGTAGTAGCAAGGGGGGCATTTGGGATGGGTACAGTAGAGAGGCATACAGTGTAGTAGCAAGGGGGGCATTTGGGATGGGTACAGTAGAGAGACATACAGTGTAGTAGCAAGGGGGACATTTGGGATGGGTACAGTAGAGAGACATACAGTGTAGTAGCAAGGGGGACATTTGGGATGGGTACAGTAGAGAGACATACAGTGTAGTAGCAAGGGGGACATTTGGGATGGGTACAGTAGAGAGACATACAGTGTAGTAGCAATGGGGAAATTTGGGATGGGTACAGTAGAGAGACATACAGTGTAGTAGCAAGGGGGACATTTGGGATGGGTACAGTAGAGAGACATACAGTGTAGTAGCAATGGGGACATTTGGGATGGGTACAGTAGAGAGACATACAGTGTAGTAGCAAGGGGGACATTTGGGATGGGTACAGTAGAGAGACATACAGTGTAGTAGCAAGGGGGACATTTGGGATGGGTACAGTAGAGAGACATACAGTGTAGTAGCAAGGGGGACATTTGGGATGGGTACAGTAGAGAGACATACAGTGTAGTAGCAAGGGGGACATTTGGGATGGGTACAGTAGAGAGACATACAGTGTAGTAGCAATGGGGACATTTGGGATTGGTACAGTAGAGAGACATACAGTGTAGTAGCAAGGGGGGCATTTGGGATGGGTACAGTAGAGAGACATACAGTGTAGTAGCAAGGGGGACATTTGGGATGGGTACAGTAGAGAGACATAGAGTGTAGTAGCAAGGGGGGCATTTGGGATGGGTACAGTAGAGAGACATACAGTGTAGTAGCAAGGGGGACATTTGGGATGGGTACAGTAGAGAGACATACAGTGTAGTAGCAAGGGGGGCATTTGGGATGGGTACAGTAGAGAGACATACAGTGTAGTAGCAAGGGGGGCATTTGGGATGGGTACAGTAGGGAGACATAGAGTGTAGTAGCAAGGGGGGCATTTGGGATGGGTACAGTAGGGAGACATAGAGTGTAGTAGCAAGGGGGACATTTGGGATGGGTACAGTAGAGAGACATACAGTGTAGTAGCAAGGGGGCATTTGGGATGGGTACAGTAGACTTCTGAATATTTAAAAAGAGTGCTGGTCATTGAGCTGTGGCCAGCTAATTAGGGACTCGGGATTGCTACAATTTTGATACCACTACAGGTCGGCATAGCTTACCTACTCATCATTCATCTATAAAATTCCTTCCTCAAAATACCAAAATTTTACTTAGAATACAGGGGTAACCAACCCTGGTCCTGCAGGGCCACGGTCTCTGATGGGTTTTATTCATACCTTTAAATCAACATCCATTTAAAACTGTGGTAGGGGGGCGTGGTTTTAGGCGCAGCTAGCAAGAGAGAGAGTGAACGCGGGTGGTTTAGGGAGCCGGCACAGCTGTCTGCAATTGGGCAATTGGTGACGATTGATTATATGATTGTTGTTATCAATTAACCAATTGCCTTGATTGTTCAACAGTGAGCCTGAGATCCTTGAAAAGGAGTCCTCGGCGAGTGGAAGAAAGGAGGAACGGGACATAGCCGTGTGTCCATTGTATGAGTGTGTGTGTTGGAGAAAATATAAATAAACGCCACGTCTCCTTCAACTCTGGACTGTTTGCTTATTATTCCACGAGCGGTACTAGCTCACTTCGCTACAAAAACCAAATAAAGTAGGTTTAACTGAGAGTTTAACTGTATAATAAATTGCCTTCACCAACATTGCCAATATGTTGTAATTGATCTATTTAACCAGGAACATGTCCAGGAACATCCTGTGGACATATGAGGTAAAACAATGTTTGTGTAATAGCGAAGTTTACCGTATGCCACATAGTCCATTTTTATTTGGGTCTTTACATAAATGAGGGTGCCAGTCATTTGGTGATGCAAAACAATAACTGTTACAATAACATTTCTATTCAACTTGCAATGTTTTCTATGTAATTGCACTGACATGTACTGAAACAACATATATTATGATGGAAAAAATTGCATTATATATATATCAAACGGGTGTTTCAGCCTTTTATTGCCTGGATGCTTTGAAATATTTAGCGAGAAATGTGTGACATAAAATCATACCTGTCTGTATTTTCCCTCATATCCCCTCATAATATGAGTTAAACGGGGGTTCTGTAACTTCCACGACCTTCACAACTTTTGTTCACATTAAATCATACGAGTTACGGATATAACCCTGGTTCTATGAATACCAGTCAACACGCCACGATATAGATCATCCTCGCAGAGAGGAGGAGCTGCTAGGAGACTGTTTATCAAATTACCACCACTAAGGGTGGAACCACGTCACACCATAAATATGGCCCTTGTACGCCGCCTGACGCATGTCATAGCATGAGTGCGAGTCAAATCAATAAATTACACCATTGACTGCTGTTCTACCAGAAGAGCAAGCTCAAGTAGGGACATGGAACATAACCACTGGGTGATAAAAACCCTGAATCATCACTAATTTACATACAAGGTTGCTCCGCTGCCGCAAGAACAGAGGAGGCAACTGATGCCGATGACACTATGCCCAAGTTATAAAACCTGGCGAAAGTGTGTGATGAGGCCCAGCCCACCGCTGTGCAAGTGTCAGCGAGTGGGGCGCCATGTAGTAAGGCCCAGGAGGTAGCTGCGCCCCGAGTGGAGTGAGCTACCACGCCTGTGGGAGGGGGCACGTTAGAGCTGCTGTAAGCTGTGGAAATCGTCTCTACGATCCAGTGGGCTAAGCACTGTTTAGACAGGGCAAGACCCTGCGTGGGGACTGCGTTAGATCTAGGCGGCTGAAGCCGCCTGGCTCCTCTGAGGAATTGGCTGGCGAGAGGGTGAGCTGCCACCCTCTGGCCCTCAATACGGTCATGGTAGTCTGATATGACAGACAGATATCCCCTTAGCGTGGATTCTGCCAGACCTTCTTCAAAAAAGGACTGGAGGAACGCCAAAACGACTGATACATCACACCGGGTCAGGCTAGACCTGTTCGTTTTGCACCATCGGCTGAACCTGCCCTACTTCCCGGCAGACAGTGCCCTCGTGGAGGGGGCCTTGGACACCTGAAGTGTCTCCAGCATTGCTGACTCTAGGCCCTGTGGGCAACTCCGACCACGGGCTAAACATGCAGGTTGTAAAACTCTGGGTTCGGATACCACAGCAGGCTCTGGGCCTGCGACAACATATCCGCCCTGGTTGGGAGGTGCCATGGGGTGCCCTGTAGGGATTCCCTTATGTCCGCCATCCATCTCTCCTGGGGCCAGTTGGGGGCAATCAGAAGAACTTATGCTCCTGATTCTAACCAGAACTGTGGGCAGGAGAGGCAAAGGGGGAAAGCATAAAGCAGGGCTGGAGGCCACTAGTGTGCCAGTGCGTCCACGCCCAATGTCCCCGCTGTGCCCACCATTGAGTACCACAGGGGGCAGTGAGCATTCTCCCTGGATGCGAAGAGGTCCACCTGTGCTTCCCCGAAGCGGGACCAAATGGACTGCACGATCTCTGGATGCAGGTGCCATTCCCCTGGTCTCGGGCCACCCCTGGAAAGCATATCAGCTGCCACATTGGTTGTGCCCGGCATGTGCACTGCCCTCAGGGACATCCCTAGGGCATGTGCCCATAGCAGGATTTGATGTGCTTTCGCATGCAGGGTTTGGGATCGAACCCCACCCTGGCAGTTTATGTAGGAGACTACTATCTGTCTGGATGAGAATGTGTTTGTGCCAGACCACTGGAAGAAAATGGTACAATGCCCGAAGCACTACCTCCATTTTTAGCAGGTTGATATGTTTCCCTGCTCATGAGGGGCTCCACGACCCCTGCACGGACTGGCGCTCTCTGAAGCTCCCCAGCCAGTCATGGAGGTGTCCGTGGTGACTGTCACCCTCAAACCTACTGGCTCCAAGAGAACACCCTCCTAGAGGCCAGGGGTGGTGAGCCACCAATCAACCAATTTCAGGCACTTCAGGGTAATAGGGAAGAGTTGCCGCCCGTCTTTGTGCGGGCTCACTCCCTGTGCCCTCGCCCAATGCTGTAACGGGTGCATATGCAGCAGCCTAAGTGGCACAACCTGGGCATAGTGGCCAGCAAAGACCCCAAAAACCAGGCCCAGAAAAACTCTTTCTTTGGAGGGGGTGAGGTGGCTCTTTTCCCTGTTCAGGGTCAGGCCCAAGCTGGCTAAATGGTCCAGTATCAACCTTGTGTCCCTTCTCGCTTGCTCCTCTGATGGAGCACAGATCAGCCAGTCGTCCAAGTAGTTCGCAATGCAAATACCTTGGCAACGGAGTGGGATCAGCGGGGCGTCCACGCACTTCGTAAAAGTGCGTGGGGCCAAGGCTAAGCCAAAGGGGTGGACCGAGTACTCGTACCCTGTGCCCTGTGCCACTCATATCCTGTGACTGCTCCAAGGCAGCCTCCGCAGGCGGCCCGAACACCTGCACTGGAACTACTGGAGCAGTAAAGACCGTTACCTGTTCCTGGTCCGCTAGACTGGACTGAGCGAGCCACACCTGGCGGCGTGCCAGGATGAGTGAGGACATGGAGTGCCCCAGGGCTTGGGCATGAGCACTAGCCCCACGCATCATAATGTCCACCACATGCAGCATCTGTATTGTTGAGTCACTGGGGGCAGCGGAGGCCATGTCCTGCAGCATAACCCCCCTGCCCTGGGCCGATGAAGGCCGCGGCTGAAAAGTGAGGGAGCAGGAACCCTGAGAATCACCGCCCGGTTGGAGGGATCCAAGAAGACTTGTTCAATTGATACTCTGGGTCCGTGTGGTTTAATCCGAGAAACAAAGAACCTAGTTCATTAGTTTAGGACTCAAAACTACGGACTTGCTAAATGAGCCGGTCCGATCTGGCTACATTGAGTGACGTCACTGGCAACTCAACGTAACTATAGCGGACTATTTCAAGGGGGAATAGAGTAAACCAACTGGTATTCACGTAACTACTAGCTTTGTACTAGTCTTTTAAAAGTGGTAACTACTTAGAGCGAAGTGCTATTATGGCAGGGGGGTTTAGTCAGCCCTTATAGGTCGTTCATACAGCGGGCGGTAGACGGCAGGACAAAACCGGATGCCATTGTTTTCAATGAGACGACAGCAAGACGGCAGTCGACGGCAAAATCACAGACGACAGGACGAACTTGCCGCCGGAATAGAAAATATTCTTAATTTTGCCGTCTACCACAGCGGTAAGGTCATGTGCCGATTGAACGGAAGTGGTCCTTTTCAAAATGAATGAGAAGTTCCTGCAACTTCGTGGTAGAGAACGAGAGATATGGGAGGAAATATCGAACCAAAAAGTTAAAGAAATACAGAGATCTTGACAGAAAGGCTGCAGCATTGAGTGTTGTAAGCACTGACATGCAGATTCCAGGTACACATTATTATTAGCTGTATTTTCAGAAGCTTTTCTGTGTATGATCTGAGGTGTAACTAACTAGCTAGCGAAGCACCTAATCTAGCTGACATTATGATACATGCACACACACTGAACACAGACTGAAACAAGGCAGTAATACACACACAATGTATAAATACACTTTCGGTCGCGGTCTATTTTGCAAAGGTGCTCTTCGGTACACCGGTAATGTGTTTCGCGCGGACCGTAAACATGGCAACGGATATAAACAATACGTTACCGCGACGGACATTTCTGTACCGTCAATTGTATTGCTGGAAGATCCTATGTTTATATCCACATTGTAATAGTCAAATACAATTATTTACTATTTACTCATTTACTTAATTATTTACATGAGAAACGTGGCGCTGTAATGGCGACATGTAGACTAGCAGTTTCTCATGTTCGTGTTTGTTAATTTGAATGTGTTTTGTTGTGTCTGGCTTATGTCTTTGTTTTTTTCATGCGCTTTGTGTCTGTAGTGGGACGGGGCAGCGGGCTGGAGATTTTTCAGGGCACTATTGCTGCTCGTTTTATAATATCGACGAATTGTCTAGTCGATATCATTTTGTTTGTGGTCGTCACCATGGAGACGCATTCGCAACATATGCTAGGGAATGTCCGTTGGCTCTGCAGACTGCAGCAACAAAGTTTACCATCGCTCTTCACCGGAGTTGAGGATTTCGGGACTGATCCGAGGGTGCAGGCAATCTTCGAAAGGCAGCCAGGGAAGGAGAACATAATGCGGGGGAGGAATGAGGAGACGACTGGGAGGATTGACGCAGTTCGGTGGACAGTGTCACTGCTTGGTGACACTGGACATCTTGGGACAGCGGGACTATTTTTTAAATCGTCGCTGTATTGCACTTTCACTTGATTGATGTAATGATTCTGTTGGATGTCTTTGTTTGATATGTTTGTGTGTTGTGGGTCCCACTGTCTATGTCTTTTTTGTTGTTGCTGGGGCTACAACTGAAGTTCCCTAGCGGGAAATAAAAGTTATTATATTCTCTTCTAATAATACCAACATACACAAATATTATAAGGAGTATTGGGGGGTATACCTACGAAGCAGGATTAATTACAGAGTAAACTCCGGAACCCTCCCAAATCTGGAACATGCATGGACTGAAGTAAAGAGCTGTTCTGGGTTTTATTGAGTTATCCACCGAGCTACAGGGCGCCCATTATCGGGCGGCGCCCTTTATATATATATATATATTTTATTTTAACTTCGTCGAAAGCCGATTTGCCAATGGAAAAAAAGAAAACCACTATTTTCCACCCACTTCAAACCAAATAAGGTATGTATCCGCTCAATTTAATTAATATTTGACCATAATTACACATTTTGTGAGCATTTTTATCACGACCCCTATCTGAAAAAAATGTCCGAAATCTGATTCTAGTTCCGCGCTGCTGTACTACGCCGCATAGTCATGTTTACTTCGGGGGATTTAATTAAATAAAATGTCGCTAAAACTTTAGCTAGATAGCGATATTTCCAAGTGTTGAGAGAATGTCATATTACCCTGATATGAAGATACGACTATTATAGACAATCTGTACAACGAATATGAACCGACGTTGTTCATGTTTCCTATCGGATTTTTCACCCATCTCGAATAATGTTTACAAGCACCTGCTGCGTTGAGCGATATGTCTGTTATTTCGCCCATTAACTCTGTTAAACCTTAAGCTACAAATCGTCATTGCTGTATATGTATACACACCTTACTGGTATGACTGAGCTTGCATGCACAATAATGATAAATTGCTCTTTTCTAATAGAGACAAGACATTAGCCTATTACCATCACATCATGCCCACTATGAACATGTGTGTCCCCCCCTATATATCAATAATCTTTATCAATAAAGACAGTGCAGTATCTAAATCAGTTATATGTTATAGCCCGAGAAGAGGAAGCCGTGGAAGGAAGAGGACATGACAGCGGCCATGGAGAACTGTGAGAGGGGATGGCTGTCCGTAAGGCTGAGGGTTAGTTTGTGAATGAATACACGTAAGTAAACCATCACCAACAGCAGAAACAACGACAACCAAAGTCAACATTCTTTGTTAAACGATAACCAAATAACAAGCATAAATGTGCATCAAAATATTGTTTTATTTCCTGTAATATTCAGATCCATCAGGTGCCAAGGCAGACCCTGCAGGATGGGGTCAGTGGCTGGCTTGGCTACGGGAGCCGTAGTGGGGGGCCCACAATGCTGTCACCAGAGGATGAGAATTCTCTGGTACAGTATTGCCTCTACTGCGCGCCCCGTGGCTTTCCCTTGACCCGCCACATCCTGGCGGCATTTGTAACAACGCTGCATCGGAAGAGGCACCCGGGGGGGAATATCCCAAAACTGGAAAAGACGTGGTGGAGAAATTTCAGAGCCAGGTACACTGATGTCCTGAGCATGAGAAGGTCGGACAACCCTGACAGGGCACGGGCAGCTTGTGCTACGCGGGAGGTGGTGGTCCAGTTTTACACCCTGCTGGACGGGGCACGGGCAGCTTGTGCTACGCGGGAGGTGGTAGACCAGTTTTACACCCTGCTGGACGGGGCACGGGCAGCTTGTGCTACGCGGGAGGTGGTAGACCAGTTTTACACCCTGCTGGACGACCCTGGAGGCCCTGAGGTTGAAGGACAAACCCAGTCAAATCTACAACTGCAATGAGACTGGGTTTGCAATGGAGAGGGGTAGGGAGAAAGTTCTGTCACATAGAGGCGCTAAACATGTCTGGTAAAAATATTCAACATCCCATACAAGAACTGCAAGGAATAGAAGATTGCGGTGGCAGGCTTTAGGAACACGGGCATTTTCCCTTTCGACCCATCCGTAATGGATGAGTCACACTTGATGCCATCTGACGTGCAACCAGATCCTGGCACCAGCACCACCTCTCTAAGCTCCTCCACAACAACATCCACTCTGCCTGCAGCCGCACAGCCATCCACCAGCTCGACCACCAGTACAACTGCCTGCACCTGCAGCCTACACTGCCTGCCCTGTCAGACAACACCATAGGACCGGCCTCCTCTAATGCCACCACCCCCCCGGGCAAATCAACATCACAGCCACAACATCGCCTCCTGTCTCTTCCGACACCAACCCCCTCTCACATAACACGCGGCCCAACAACCATAGAGGTAGTTAACATTATACACAAATTGTTACCTATTCTTGTTTCATTACTTTGCCGCCTGTCTTGTTACTTTCTATTATTTGTATCAACATTTAATTTTTATTTTTTTTGTGCAACGAAGGCTGGTAAAACGACCCTACTCCGCGGTGTCCTCTACCCGCACTGTTCCACTTCCGCATCTACCTCCACCTCTGAAAAAGGACAAGGAAATGGCAGGCAATGGAGGAGGAGGAGGAAATGGCGGTGTATAGCGTCTGCGGCCTGAGAAACCCAGAAACATCAGGGGAGGTGGTGTCCTGGGTGCAGTGCAGCCACTGTGGCAGTGGTTCCACACTGTCTATGTGCAGTGGTTCCACACTGTCTGTGTGCAGTGGTTCCACACTGTCTGTGTGCAGTGGATCCACACTGTCTGTGTGCAGTGGATCCACACTGTCTGTGTGCAGTGGTTCCACACTGTCTGTGTGCAGTGGGTGTTAGACAACCTGAGGGAAAACGAGGACTATTTCCGCAGCTACTGCAGCTTAAAATAAATTAAAAAACAATAAAAATATATATTTTTTATAGAATTCAAGTACTCTGCGTTTGTGCTTTCAGATATACAGTATGTTTGATAATAAGATTATTGTTTACAATACAGGTATATTCATAATAAAGTAAAAATATATATTAACCATTAATAGACTGATATCTGTATAGCACATTTACAATATTAGCACTCAACTAGCCTGAACTAGCAAGCGCCAACATCAATAAGTGCCATGTCCACTTGAGGGCGCGGTAGGTGAAGAAATAAATCCAATGAGATTGACAACTTTAGGACTGCCAGGTAAACAATCCAGTTAGCCAGCTATTTTGCCAACATATTGGTTATTCAAACAGTAGCTATCTTTCTTGATGATTATAAAATATTAATTGGTTTTTAAAACAACAAAAATCGTGAGCTTCTTTATGGATTACAACAGCCGCCCGATAAAGGGCGCCGCTTTTTTTTGCAGCACTTCTAAAAGACGTTAAAACAAAAAAACTACCGGTCATGTCTAACGTTACATGTTTATTGGTTTTAAAGTTAGTTTATCGTTTTTGTGAAGAAATAAATCCAATAAGATTGAGCTAATAAATGATAATGGGTGCCCCTTTTTGGACAGTACTGTCTCATCTAAAAGACGTTAAAACAAAAAAAAACTACCGGTCATGTCTAACGTTACATGTTTATTGGTTTTAAAGTTAGTTTATCGTTTTTGTGAAGAAATAAATCCAATAAGATTGAGCTAATACATGATAATGGGTGCCCCTTTTTGGACAGTACTGTCCCGTCTAAAAGACGTTAAAACCAAAAAAATACCGGTCACTTCTACATTGGCTTAAAAGTTAGTTTATCGTTTTGTGAAGAAATAAATTCAATGAGATGGACAACTTCCGGACTGCCAGGTAAACAATCCAGTTAGCCAGCTATTTTGTCAACATATTGGTTATTCAAACAGTATCTTTCTTGATGAAATAAACTATTCATTGATTTTTAAAACAACAAAAATCGTGAGCTTCTTTATGGATTACTCCAGCCGCCCGATAAAGGGCGCCGCTTTTTTTGCAGCACTTTCTCTTATAAAAAAACTACCGGTTATATCTACATGTTTATTGGCTTAAAAGTTAGCTTATCGTTTTGTGAACCTAATAAAAATAATATGTCCAATGGTATGTGCCCGAGTAATATCAGTATTGTATGTTGAACACAAAACTTTCTGTTTTCCGCCCGATAATAGGGTCCGGTACGCTAGTACTAACTCAGTAATCCTGCTTCGTAGTATACCACCTTGGTAAGTAAAGTGCTCGTGCAGTTAATATGGGAGTAAAGTGCTTGTGCAGTTAATATGGGAGCAAAGTGATACGTTACATGTTAAAGTATTAACGGTAGGCTACAGTAGCCTACTTCAGCAATAAAACATTTTAGCTCGATGGATAGAATATAATAACTTTTATTTTCCCGATAGGGAACTTCAGTTGTAGACACCATAATACATTGTTATTTGGTGCTTAATATCGTAACGTTACATTTTATTTTCGCCCTCTTCTGGATTCTCTCATATTGCTCGCACGCTGCCTGGTTACAGGTAGCTAATGTTTACAGTTTATCCAATCTATTTGTGAGACATCGTACAACGTAGCACCCCTAGCAATGTAATAATAGTTCAAATGAACACTGTTTTGATGTTTACAATATGCTTGACGTATCGCATTAGGTTAACATTAATGTTTCGCAGGCGTAGCAGTCGTTCACACAAATGATATAGCTACTAACGTTAGCTAAGCCTAGCGATTAATTCACTTTTAACTTTCTAACATTAAAATAATGCACATAAATGTACATTAGGCCAGCTAGTTATGTATATATTAACAGGCTAACTTTATAATTTGTTCATAAAACGTAATTTACCATTAATGATCCGAGCCTGGTTGCTGTCTAAATCCAGCTCACTCCTCACTGCTTTCAACCACCAGTCTCTTCTTTCGGTCGTAAAATGTAGTTTGTTCACCCTGCCTGGTGGTTTAGCTACTATGGCGAGTACTCAGATTATCATGTAAAAGGACATTTTCACCTTTTCCCAGCTTTATTCGCACATCAGTACGCAGTGCAGAAGTTCGTCATTGTAGGACAGCAATCATAGTTGCGTTAGCATGAAACTCGTTTCATGGAGTAGCGAACACTACTAGTTCAGTGACGTTAAGCGTCTCTGTTAGTGTTGGTCCTCCAAAATGGCGGCGCGTCCCTGTAACCATTGGTAACGACAGTTCTAGTTCTATGTGACAGGCCTCTATTGTGTATTATTGATTAATATTGAGATGTCAGGGCTGTACATGACATTCCTGATCATCTCTCTCAAACACACACATATACGGACCCCCGCGCCTTCCCCCCAGTCACGATCAGCCTTTTTCAAATTAGTTCCTCATATCGGCTATATATTTCTGTTTTCTTTCTGATACACTTCAGTGGATATAAGAATTCACTCAATTGACATCGACGAACCTCTTCGGTCGTTCAATTTACCGGACACTTTCAACCCGTTGTGAGTGCGTTTTCAGACAGACAGACATTTCTGTCTTATTGGATTGAAAACAAAACATATGAATTAATGAACCTATTTATTTATGTAATTTTTTTAAATAAACTTGCGTTGTGTTTAAAATTGTGTTAGCCTACCAATTATTTGTAATGTTAAGAAAAACAAAAAATAGGTTTTAAGTAGGCTAGTAACTGCCATTTGGACGATCAGGTCAGAAAACGGTATCAGAGACACATTGTGTTACGTTCTGTATTTCTGTCTGTCTGTTTGTATATTTATTTCGTTATTATTCCTGGATTTATTATTTTTCATTCATCAGTGCATTCCCCTCTGTTCGTGGGTTGTCCGAGTCTCATCTGTGTGTTTGTTTACCCAGTCTCGTGCATGCACTATTCGGGTGACTTCGGGAGTTTTCGTGGGTTAACGCTGTATTTCCGTAAGTCTCGTTTTCTGCTACGTCCTGCTTAAGTTCCCGTGTATAATTGTATATATTACTAACTCGCGCTAACAATCACTCGGGTGCTTTATTAGTTACGTGCACTTTACTAAACCAATTAACATAAATGTATACTAACAAACGAATTGTCTGTCTTATAGTTAGATACTAACATTTAACCAGCTTCCCCGCTTTATCTTTTCTACCTGCATTTCTAACTGCTCCTGAGCTACCTGTTGTAATTGTTCCAGCTGTTAGTACTTAGATATCTCACCTCCTCTGATTACTGTGCACACTCCGCTCCTACTCGAACCCGTTGTTTGTCATGCATGTTTTCCGAGTCCCTTCTATGTTTTCGTTATTTTCTCGTGATTGAATTATTGTTTCCCTAATGTGTTAACCGCACGTTGTTTGTTATCCCTCCATTTCATATGTGTATTTTAAGACCCACAGTTCCGCTTAATCTTTGTCAGAACGTTGATTGTATTTCCTGAGCTTGTGATAGTAAAATCAGTGATTTATCGAGATTCCTGAGACACCCTTCTGTTTCCCCACTCCGAGTTTGGCTATCGATTCTGTTTGTTTTCTTTTGTTATTTTGTGGTTTAGACTTTTTTATTGTGTTGTGACTGCCTTTGCCTGCCGTTTTTGCACCGTTGCCTGCGATTTCCCGGTTTAGATTTTTTGGATTTCTTGACTATTCTCCTGCCTTTTGATTTCGTACTGTCTCTGCATCTGATTACCTGGCTTTTGATCGGGACTGAAAATAAACAACGTTCTTTGCCTTATCCTGTCTGCGATTGGGTTTTCTGAGTCCAGACGTTTCACATTTGGTTTATCCATTACACAGGGCCATGTATGTTATCTGACAAATTTAAGTCAAATTCTGCATACAACAACCTTTTTTCCTGAAACTATACATGCTAAGCTATGTAACCTACTACACACTTGTATAGCCTATGAATTAAACCACTTTGAAATTGACCACTTTGGCCCTTTCATTTATGTAAAGACCCATTTATGACAGAATGTACATAATTCAGGAGTGAACTTTTAGACTATGTTGATTCTAAAATAAATGTGCTTGTATTCCCGAGAGACCGGGTATGAAGTGCCAGCTATTACTTTCGTGTGTGGGAATACATAATGCACATTTCTAAACAAAATACAGATACGTATAAGATAAGTAAAAATAAATATATACAATTGTGGTTACTGAAACTGATTTAAAAAAAACGGGTTGCTTTTTCAGTTCACGCTTAACCTTTCTAATTGTAATGTTTGTGTTTCCGGACCTACTACAATGATCTATTTTCATTATACAGCGCTTGGAATAATGGACTTTCATTTTAGTTCGTTACATTATGTTTTGGTCTTTGTCAGAATTACGCAGTTCTCAAATCGCTTGGTATTTCAAATCAGCCCAGCCGAAAGCAAGAAGTTGTACGAGGGTGCGACATGAGCATAACTACTCGGTAATCAATCAAGACAAAACAATTGTATATGAAAATACGTTCGACAAAACTGCATCTCCTACCGTTAGTTGACGGTTTACAGGCTCCAATTCTGCGCACTTTCCCTGCGGATTACATGCACTGAGTGGCAGAGCTATAGCCAAGCTTTGTCAAACAGAATGAAAGGACAACCCACATGAGGGTTAGTTTCACTTTCGATCGTGTGGTGCTAGTGGGGTGTTCAAGAACTGCTTCTCACTAACATCAGAGTCGCGTGTAACGTACAATGGTGCAGCTAGTCCAGGGGTAGGCAACCCTGGTCCTGGAGAGCTGCAGGGTCTGCTGGTTTTTGTTGTTACTCGCCATTTAATTGATCAATTAAAGCAGTTGATTACACAGTTAACTCACCTCACCTGGTTTCTTTGGTCTAAGTAGTTGCTGTATTTAAGGTGAAAACAAAAACCAGCATACCCTGCGGCTCTCCAGGACCAGGGTTGCCTACCCCTGAGCTAGTCTACTTGTGTTGTTGGGTTTATAGATGGTGAAAATACAAAGATTAACTGATTTAATTGACAAAGGATACTCCGCTGTAAGCCAAGTAGTCTATACACGTTTCAATGATTTGGCCATGCAGACATGACCACTAAAATAAAGAAACAATACAGGGAATAGATAGCCTACATTTAACATTAGGGCATCAGTTGTATAAATTCAGTATGTTCACAATAATATACAGTGAACACCATAATTGGTCAGTGATAATTTTTTTTTGTTATTTTGGTTATGTAGGCCTACTCTAGCCTTAAACCATTACTCTGCTACCAGATATGCAGTAGATATGGGTGGATAACGGAATGGTTTCTTCCCCTGACTTATTTAAATAGAAAAAATTTGTCAGGAGAAACAACCCTTAAAGCAGGGGTGTCCAAACTTTTTTCACTGAGGGCCAGATGGAGAAAAATGATGACTACCACGGGCCACAGGCTATTATATATATATATATAGGCTATGTGTGCGTGTGTGTAAAATAAATACAAGTACGCTCAGACATGTGGCCAACATCACTTAGATTTCTATTTAAATTAGGCGAATAGTATTATAGCCTATTAAAAGGCGAGCTTGAAGAGATTTTAAGAATTTCACTCACCAGTGACACTTCTAATGAGAACAGTGTTGTTGTGCCTTGGACTGAAGAATCGCTGTGATGTCGGGCGTGAGGTTTGTAGATGCTATTCGCAGGACATCGCAAAGGTGACTGTCTGTTATCTTTGATCGCAAACGGCTCTTGTTTAGCGTCATCAGGGAAAATGTTTGCTCACATATGTATGTGGAGCCGAACAGACTCAGCATTCTTTTTGCGTGGCGCCTCATCTGTGTAAATTTGGACTTTTCCAAACTCTTGTAGAACTCTGGCAGTGGAAGCTGCTGGTGCCGACTGCGAAGCAGGTCATCGCATTGCATCTCGATGAGTTCCAACTGTATGTCCCCTGGTGCTTCATCCACGTTAACATGCTGATGTCCTTCTCAATAGAAGCAAAATCATGAAAGCGCGTGTTGAACTCTGTGATCAATGACGTGATTACTGTCACATATTTCCCCATCTGCTCAGGGCTGTTGGCATTTGGGAAAGTGTCGATTACCTCCCGGAGAGAGGGGAAGTGTGCGCCATTGCGTTCACTGACTTGTCTCTCAAATAGACGGAGCTTCACGACAAATGCTTTCATGTGTGAGTACATTTGTGACACGATTGTGTCTTTCCCTTGCAAGGCTGTGTTCAGGACATTCAGCTGTCCGGTCATGTCAGTTAAAAATCCCAGGTCTTCCAACCAAACAGGGTCACTCAGTTAATCGACGGACAATCGTTTTTCTCTTAAGAATTTCTCGATCTCAGATTTGAGGGAGAAGAACCGCTTGAGAACGGAGCCGCGGCTGAGCCGTCGCACATCAGAGTGGTAGATCACGTCCCCATATTCTGTATCCATTTCAGACAGGAATGCCCGAAATTCTCTGTGATTGAGTGCTTTCGCACAAATTATGTTAATAGTTTTCACGACTGTATTCATGACATCGCCCAGTTTCGTGACTTTGGCGCATAATGCTTCCTGGTGTATAATACAGTGCAATTTAACAGCCTCGCCCCCAGACTCATGAACTTTTCTGCAAACCAGGGAAGCCATTCCGTTACGCTCACCTATCATGGCTGGAGCACCATCTGTTGTAACTCCACACAACTTGTCCCAAGGGAGATTCCGATTTTGAATAGCAACTGGCACAGCTTCAAAAAATATCAGCTCCTTTCGTTGTTCCAGTCAGGCTCCGAAGGTCGAGGAGCTCTTCAGTAATGCAAAAATCATCGTCAACCCCTCGCAAAAACATTTGTAGCTGAGCCGAATCTGTTGGGTCGGTACTCTCGTTACACGCAATTGAATAAATGAAACAACGGAGCTTTGTCTGATATTTGCGCCTTGATGTTAGCTGATAAATCCTCGATTTGCCGGGCCACTGTGTTTCTCGCAACACTAACATTGCAGAAGTCTTGTTTCTTTTCTGGGCATACAATCTCCACAATTTTTGTGACGCACTCTTTTAATAAAATCACCCTCTGCAAAGGCCTTTCCATACTTCGCTATTAGCTTAGCCACCTCGTAGCTAGCCCTGGTAGCATTCTGCTGCGTTTGATTAGCACGAAAAAACTGGGTTTGTTGCAATGATAGGCTTGCCGCCAACTGCTTTGATTTCTCTTCTCTGGCTGCTCCAGTATACGCCTTAAAAGACGCATCATGTTTCGTTTCATAATGTCTCTTAACGTTAAATTATTTTCATCACCGCTACTGATTCCTGGCAAATTAAACAGACACACTTGCCTCTGTACTCAGTGAAAAAGTATTCATTTTTCCATCGTGGCTGGAATTTCCTACATTCACTATCCTATGTGTAATGTAATGTAATCTAGCTAGCTAGCTACATGCAATCTGATAGGAGTTTTGTGCAATGACTGTTTAAAAAACTTGCCATCGCAAGATTAGCGTGGGGTTAACTTTACAACCTAAATAAACTCAAAACTCGGTTGTTTTCATTAAATTTACCATGAATCCACTTCTTAAAGATAATGTGCAATTTTGGCCACTTGTTCTAAAAGTGGCGCTGATGAGCCGACACAGACACACCGCCGTGTTATGTAGCACCAAAGAAGAAGAAGTTTAGTTTACGAATCGCAAGTTAAGCGAGCGTGAATCGACACGGTGAAAAACAGCGGAATATTTGTCTCAAAATTCTGTCCGTAAATTCAAGCACATCAAGCGTGTCCTTCGATCGGAAAAAGTAGATTCGCCAGTTCGCAAGCAAAGCTTTTGATTTGTACATGTGAAAATTGGAAACATATCTGTAAATGTTATTTGCATTTGTGAATATAATTTTTGCATTCGTCCAAATTATGATTTACGAAACACAAGTTGAGGTGTGTGTGTGTGTGTGTGTGGATGGAAAACACATACTTGTGGATTATTTTTACGAAACACAAATTGAGAGGTGTGTGTGTGTGTGGATGGTAAATACAATTGTGGATTATATCTACGAACACAAATTGAGAGGTGTGTGTGTGTGTGTGGATGGTAAATACAATTGTGGATTAAACTTTTGTGCTTGTTTATTTTTGATAGAAATCTACCTCCATACTATCCACCTTTCGATTCTTTGCAGTCGCCATGTTGATAAGAATACGATTTGTAGGCTACAGGAACGTTGGCTAGCTAATGCATAAGATAATTGTTTGTTTGGGGGGGCGTAAACTGCTGATCTGTTTTTAGAGTTGGGCTTTTACTATGCTGCCCCCCTAGTGTTAAAAAAACAACAGCATTTTTTTTCACATTTGTAGCAGCGGGCCAGATTTAATAATTCTTCTGAAATGTTTCGAGGGCCGCTTTAAAACGCTTCAAGGGCCGCAATTGGCCGGCGGGCCGTAGTTTGGACACCCCTGCCTTAAAGTGATCCATCCTATCTCCTGCATATTTGGCAGCAGAGTGATGGTTTGAGGCTCGTTTGATACCTCAGACCCTTGATGACTTACAGCCATTTCGCCAGCCATGTATTCCACACTGTTCCAGCATAATGTACAGGTAAATCTAGTCCCAATTCCCATAGAGATCCATTCAAATATAGAGAGAGATATCATGAGTCTTTCGATGTTGTTGGATCACAGACATCAGGAAGTTTTTCAGGAACACCAAGTTTTCTATCAGAATTATTTTTTGATCTTTTTTACAAAGAGACAGATTTGTAAATTGCTGCAATATATATATATATATATATATATATAATACTTTTTATTATAATAATTACATTTATCCAACGGCGTGTAACTTGCTCTCAGCAAACTGGAATCTATCGAATGAAAGCAATTGACTAAGTGCTACGAAAGGTTTATGAAAAGTTCCATCCACGCACTATCCCCAAACCTGTCACAATGCAACTCCGTACATGAGTTTTCTTTTGGAGAACCCCCCCGCTAATTCACAGTTAAGAAGCTGCGCTGTAGCCTATGCAAGGAAGGAAATGTTTTTTTTTTTTTTTAATGCAAGGAAATGGTTCGTTTCTCGGAAAGCGAGAACATTATAGACTACGTAGAAGGCCAAACCGCATTCTCACTTGACCAATCGCACAGCGCCTCTCAGACGACATAACTCAGGTGACATAACGCCGTTCTTGTGAAGTCTACTGTCGAATAACCCTTATTTTATTTCAGACTCGAACGTCGGAAAAATCCAGATTGTTCATCGGTGGGTTTTTAAAACAAATATGTTGTGTAAAACAACACAAATGTATATCATAGGCTAGCCTACTTGCTTTGTTATGAGCCTAAATGCCTAAACATATTAAATGAGAATTCAATACATTGAAGAGTGACTAGCCTATGCGAAAATAGCCTACATTTAAGCAAATAATTTATGGAGAGGAAAAAAAAAACACGTTTTCAGTCAACTGAACTGATAGCAAAACAGATGTAGTTGACTGTAACACAGGCCAGATAGCCTAACCGCAGGACCGAGTTTTAAAATCACGACCCCAGCAACATATAGCCTAGCCCAGGCTATAAGCTACACATCGCGCATGCAGACTACATTTACTCATTCGACCAAAGTCCAAACCTGGGCAACATTGCGACAATAAATGGGCGTGACAGCCTTTTTAGTAAAGTCAAGCTACGGTCACTTACACTTTCACTTTCATAATCGCGTTAATATTGCAGCAGCCAAACCTACAACAAACTGAAGGAAATATTGACTGGTGAGTTTTACATTAATCGTTGTATTTGTGTGGATTATTAGCCTATACTCAGTGCCGAGGTGCACTCTCAGAAGAAATGGTTCAAAAAGACTACTCATTGTCTCCATGGAGGAATACTGTCTAGTTCGCTATACTGTCTAGGTTCGCCATGCAGACAAGCCAAATAACCCTTTTTTCTGAGAGTGTGGGGGAAAAGGTTGTCTTGTTACTGTTAGTTTTATGTTATGAAAAAGGGAAGTTTGATTTCCATTCGTATGCAAAAGGTCTGTAAAAATCATATTTGGTTCATACTTGCAAAGTTTTTGTAAAAATCCTATATGTTTATTATTTATATATATTTATATATATATAACATGTTTGTATACGATTTTTATACAATCTTTTAAGGTTTTTATAGGGAGTAGCCTACCATGTATGTTAGGGAACTATTTAATTCTAGTATGAAATGTATGCTAGTTCTCTACCACATATTTATTTTATAAGATTTGTATAGGATTTTTACAGACCTTTTGCATATGGGCACCCAGCTCATGTTGCCTAATTAAACAAACTGTGCCTGCTTACGATCATGAAATGCAAATTCTGTCGGTTAGCCTAATCTTTGTTCAATAAAAGCCAACTTGAGAATCAACTAGGCTAGATTCAGTGCTATCGAGTTCAGTTTATCATAGCGAAACAAAACAAGTTAAACAAGAAAACGGTAACCGAAGTCATGAGATATGGAATAGGCTACTGTTATAGTTAAGTTTAATTGTAATTACATTAGGCTATATGGTCTATTAATTGACCTTTGTACGGATCGACAATGTTTTGTATGCACAAGGGGAAGTGATCAGGCAGTAGTGTTTTCAGTTAGTTTAGCAACTAGCCGGATTTAAAGTTGGTTTTCGTTGGATAGTCAAAATCATAATGGGTTGTAAGTAGTAGTCATATGTCAATTTTGAGATTATTTGATATTTTGCTTCTATAACTTCTATAGTTTCATAAAATAAAGAAACGGAAGGTAAATAATTATTATAAATAGTTAATGTAGATGATTATATAACAGCTTCGTCAATACGCAAAGCATAGAATTAGTTTATGATAGTATATTTTATGATTAAATGCCTCCGCGGCTTTAAAACGGACCTGGTTGAATCAGATTTCGTTCAAAAGCTGTTTCCTGGAGTGTATTGCAAGCATGGCCATATATAGGTATTTCCTTTGCTGTCCCTGGGATGATGGACGAAAGACAAGCAGTCAATGGAAACCATTTTTTAAATGAGCAAATCTTTAACGGCCATTTTTTTTAAAATCATATATTGACCATACGGGATACGTTTTTTTTTAAACTTTCACAAACTGCAAAGTTAACTGCACATACTGCTTCTTAAATGTTTTATCTAAGGATTTTCAGAGGGTTTTTTAAATATGTTTTGTCATTTTAATTTTATGTGGCATTTTATCTGTAAAAAAGCGCAACTGGTTTTATGCAAATGAGCGCATATTTAATGAGCTATTAGCTCATTTGCATATTTTCAAAATAAAATAATTAAAAGTCATAAAACAAAAAAGTCTTGTATTTCTGTGTTTATTCAACTGGTAAAATTTCATTTTGATATGAGTAAAGGAATTTTGTTTTCCTATTCAGGGGTGGTGCCTCACCTTAATGTCACACTGGAAAAATGAGAAATATCCCACTTTAATTGAATATCCAACTTTTAAGTAAATTTATTATGAGAGAAAAAAATTTCTCATCAAGAAATAATTATTTTTAACAAACCCACATGTGCCACAATTATTGGCACCTTTGCATTTATATGTAAGTGATGATTTAAGGCTTGTTTGATTCGTCAGACCATTGATGACTGACAGCCATTTAGCCAACCATGTGTTCCATACTGTTCCAGTGTAATTTACAGCTAAATCTAGTCCCACCCCCCAATTCCCATAGAGATCCATTCAAATGCAGAGACGTTATAGTATCGCTTGTAAGTGTACGAGAAAGATATCAAGAGTTTTTTTGATGTTGTTGGGTCACAGACATCAGAAAATCATGGCATGCAAAGGATATGCAACCAAATATAAAAAATAATTACGTTATACTATATTACATTACAGGCATTTAGCAGACACTCTTATCCAGAGTGACTTACACAACTTTTTAGCATTTTTTTTTAAACATATTATTAATTTATACAGCTGGAGCAATTCAGGTTAAGTACCTTGCTCAAGGGTACAATGGCAGTGACCTACCTGGGAATCGAACCTGCAACCTTTGGGTTACAAGGCCAGTTTCTTAATAATTATTTCTTGATGAGGGATAATTTTTTTCTCATAATAAATTTACTTCAATTAAAGGTTGGCCTTTTCTCATTTTTTCAGTGTAAGATTACGCTAATTCACCAAACGGTGAATTTTTTATAACTCTTTACTCATCTTTACCAGGGGTGCCAATAATAGTGGAGGGCACTGTAGGTAACTTACAAAATAAAGAAAACTTGAGTAAATGAGGGATACAAAGTAGCCTATTGCCTAATGCTTCCAGGTATGGTTCCCTGAGTTAATTAAGAAAGAGACTGTGTATGTTTCCTGCAGAATAGAGGCCAGCTAAAGTCGTAAATTTATTTGAATTAGGAGTCTAAAATTACCAAATAAAATTTTAAGGAGATTGTAAGGAGAAAAAATGTGAAATGTAACAGCCCCCCTCACAGTACAATTGCCCAACTGCCCCCCAAGTTGAAATGGTCGAGAACTGCTACTACTCTTCTAACCTTTCCTTTACCAGTGCGTAGCACAACAACGGTAGGCTTAAGACTTTACTTGGATAGGATGTATGAATTAAGAGAAATATGATTGTAGATTAGTGGCATCTATTTCTTTAACAGTGTAAAATATTCTGACATGGGTAAAGACATGTGAATTTGGAAATGGGGGGTCATAAATATTAATAAATATTTTTCTCTCCATCCACACAGAGTTGTCAAAGTAGTCATGTCCAGCCGTGTTGCCGTCATGGAGTCCCCACTGTGTCTGATTGAAAATACGGGTGGAAACCTTTGCGTGAACCCAGAGGCGGTAGATATCTTGATGGGGATAAGTCAGCCAGTAGTGGTGGTGGCAGTGGTGGGCTTGTACCGCACTGGAAAGTCTTACCTCATGAACAAACTGGCTGGGAAGAAGCACGGTGAGACAAGTGCCCCCCCCCCCCCCCACACACACACACACATGCATACACACACGCACACACACACACACACCCTCTTTCATAAGCCCACTTGTTCAAAGGATACAGGTCTCAGTAGGGCAACAGGGTGGTCTAATGGATAGGGAATTTACTTTTTATTGTTTATTTATGTATTAGCATAGTATTATTAATATTAGTAGTACAATGGTTTGGGAACTGGACTGGTTCGATTCACTGCCATTGTTTCCTTAAGCAATGTACTTAATCTGAATTGCTTCAGTCTATATCCAGCTGTATAAACAGATACTATGAAATATGTGGCTCTGGATAAAAGTGTCTGCTAAATGCTTGTAATATAATGTATTATGTTCCAAGATGGGACACTACCATTGTACCCTTGAGCAAAGTAATGAATTCTTTCAGTATATTTCCAGCTGTATAAATTGATGCTACCCTAAAGTAAAATAAGCTGTGTAAGTGACTAGATACATGCAATTTCCTGTTGCTATCTTTACCTGTGTGTTGAGGGCCACAACTGAAGTAAATAAATGTGTGCTCAGTCAGTTATTAAGTGTACTTACTGTTAATATAGCAGTCATAAGTTTACTCTCTATGTTCATAGTGTTTTCTGTGCTAAATGTTGTCTTCACTCAATCAATTAATACTCTGCCTGGGACTTTACTTCCTATTTTTTTGGTCATTCTTTTAGGATTTGCCCTGGGAGCCACTGTACAATCAAAGACCAAGGGTATCTGGATGTGGGTGCTGCCTCATCCTATTAGAGCAGGCCACACCCTGGTGTTGCTGGACACTGAGGGACTTGGGGATGTTGAGAAGGTCGGACCCTTAAGTATCACAGACAATCCATTCCATTATGAACAGTGAACGGGTCATTCTGGGGGGAAATTTACCCTTTTTAACCTTGACCTCTCAGATCTTTCTGATATTTGGTACCCATAAAATAACCTTGGAGTAATGGCCATTGTTATACTTTTGAGAAAAAAACACAAACCATCATTAAGAAAATTAGGGACAAAAGGCCAGATTCAGAGTTGAGATAAGCATGCGCAAATGGGATTTATCCCCGAAATTCCGCATAGCTTAAAGCCCCAGGGAACACATTTTCGTGATTGCCTTCTAATTAGGTTAATTTCGGTCTTGTGGACATACAATATGCATATACTTTTTCCAGAGATACAGGTGTTTTTTGCCCTTGTTTTTCAGTTGGGTGGTACTATAGGTGGGATGTGATGTCACTAATCCCATACCAATCACAAGACTGAGTCGCTTGTCCCTCCCACCAGCATTTGTCAAAACGAATGCGTCCTTGCATTAATGCCTTATTCGAACACGGCCAGTGTGTTTGCTAGCCCTGTGGATTTCAGTAACGTTACGCGTATCTTAACGTTAGCTAAGAATGTCACATATGCCTTCTCATCGCTGTGGTCGCGTTGGGTGCGTTTTTTTTAAGGCACAGAGCTGAAGCGGAGCTTTAGTTGACAGGGTAACCAACCAAACAATTCCATGGCATTCAACCATAGACTGTATAAAAATGCATTCAACATGTGAGCTACCCAACGTCAACTAGCTAGCTAACTAGCAGCAATACCCATGTCTTTATTGGAAGAAACAAATGTAATAACAAAGTTAAGAAGTGTGGTTTATTATTATATGGAAACTTACTATGTTGAAACCCACGATGCCGTCACCATCTGTGAAGCCAGAGAACGCGGGTTATCTGGTTGTGGAATTTCTACACTCTCAAATTCAGTGTCGGTAGGTTCGTACATATGGTTGTACAACTCCGATTCTCCCCGCTATTTTGTATTTTTGTTATGTGTGATGTCGAGTGTCTTCTTGGACAGAAATCAAGCGTTTACGACCACGCCCCGACCATCCTAATACAGGTCTGATCAGCTAATTCAGCTGTTTTTGAGCAGTGTTTTATAATATTTCTATATATTTTTTTTCATTCAATCATTGGTGGATGCTTAATAACACAGTCAAGTTTCATATCATATGGACATTTTAACGATTTTAGGCTTTGTTCCCTGGGGCCTTAAGCTATTTGTGATTCAGACATTTGACTTATCCGCTGTTTTAAGCGTCTCTCCTGTATATACGCGGCATTACGTGCATTATGTGTGCGGGGTGGAGATTTGATGAAAAGGAGCCATGTCTGCAACATACACATATTCAGAGTTCTCACTTAATCATTTTTTTCCACGCAACATTTTTTGGAAAAAGGTGGTTTATGTCTAGCGCCGCCAATATATTATTATGAAAAATACAGCATCTTTCGCATAAATGGATATTAGAATGAGTGCATGTTATTTGAACATAATATTGGTCATATTTTCCTTTACATAGCTAACTTGCAAGTATCAAAGAGCTGTCATAAAAAGAAAAATATGGAAAAGTAGCGTATGATTGACTGTCTGGTATATCATACCAGACCAATATTAGATGGATTAATTGATAGACAGCGTCTGGATCATATTCGCTTTGACAGAGAGATAATTTTGTAGCCTACTTGTGTCAGCACAGCTTCTCCAAAATTATTGAGTTGAAGACATCGCATATAGGCTAGGCATATTGTGTTCAACCACCGTAAGCTACATGACTTTATTAGGTAAATCATAAAAAAGAATTTGATTTAAAAACAAAAATTTTCAGTAAATCCAATGATTTATTTGTTTACTTAATAATATTGCATGCAACCACTGTCCAGAGATTATTTATTTTGATTGTGTAATGGGTGTATCCCAAGTCGTCAATAGGAGCTATGATCAATTTATCAATGTGACGGATTAATACGTTCACTGCCTTCCCCTTCACACAAGAGCAACTACGATGCACGAAGGTAGGATTTTACAGGCAAATGCGGTTATTAAAGGCAATGTCACAGACACCCCCCCACAAACATTTATTTTAGTAGAAAGCTGGCAACCCAGGGGACAGGTACAAGAAACAGGTAATTAGAATATCATGCCCTGTGCCACCCACATTTTGAGAAACGCAGCCGCGTAGCACAGGTTAGAATACGGAGTATCTCAGTACACGTTAAATCTGCGCAGGAGAGGCACTTAAGCGCATGAATTAAGTTGGCCGTCTCTGGATCCGCCCAAAAGTGTCAATTTTTTGGCCTACCCACCCACTACTTTCTAGAATCTTTTTCTCATTGTAATCACAATGACTAGGATAGCACAAGAAAGGCTGATCTGTTTCAGGATTTTGTGCCATCTTCTGCTCTTAATAATTTAATTTGCTCAATCATATCTTCATCTTACGTTTGTACAAGCACCAGCAATAACCGTAAACTGCAAGTGTATCCTACATATTTTGCTGTGTGCTCAAGTAGGCTACAGGAGTGAACCAGCATAGTTTATAGAGGTGACAGAAATCTAAAACTAAGGTCATTGGTTGGAACAAAAACCAGGACAGGAGTGGTGCACCCCTGCTTTAACCAATCGATCACTCCTTGTAATAGTCCTGTAAAACAAAAAGTACAAAATATCCCACTTAATTAATAAATGCAAATAATAAAGTCAAAGTATTCAAACATGACCCATGTTGTAGAGCAGGGGTGGCCAATTCCAGGCCTCGCGGGCCGGTGTGTATGCAGGTTTTTACTGCCACCAGTTACCACGGTTCAATCAGCTAATTAGTCGTACACACAATCACCGATTCACTTGTAAATTACAGAACGATAAAATGCTACAATACACGCATTGACGCATACCGGCACAAGAACATTCATCAGCTGCTTTTCATATCGCGGATATGTAGATTAAAATATCAGATCGTGTAAACGATTGGGCTAATTAAATAATTGTTAACTGGCGGCAGCAAAAACCTGCATACACACCGGCCCGCGAGGCCTGGAATTGGCCACCCCTGTTGTAGAGCAAGTCTTTGCGATTACAAAGCGTCCAAGATGTTGTTTACCATTAATGGTTGTAAAACTTCAGGTCTTGATAGTAGAGGAGGGTAGGCCAAAAGTGGACTGAAAATGGACACTTTGGCCCTAATATTCTTAATCATGGTTTGTGTTTTCCCCCTCAAAAGTATAGCAATGGTCATTACTCCAAGGTTACATCATGGGTGTCAAATGTCAGAATGATCTGAGTGGTCAAGGTTAAATAGGGTCCATTTTCCCCTGGAATGACTTGAATATAAGGCACTGTTTACATTCTTATCCCGTTCAGTTGACAAATTTTATTTATATACAATATATGTGGATGTTTGTACTTGATTTTATTTGCTACATATCCAGTTCTGTGCATTGAGATGGTTTGGAATTTCTGAGTCAGAATTGTCTGAGCTACTTGTATCAGGAGAGAAGTTACCTAGTTCATATTTTGAACTCATAAAAGTAATCACACATTTTTTGCATAGTGCCCACTGTATAAGCCTCTGGAGGCAGTATTATGATCTGGGGTTGCTTCAATTGGTCAGGTCTAGGCTCAGCAACATTATACAGCAATAAAATGAAGTCAGCTGAGTTCCTGAATGTACTGATTGAACAGGTTATCCCATCAATGGGCATATTCCAGGATGACAATGCCAAGATTAATCGGGCTCAAATTGTGAAAGAGTGGTTCAGGGAGTATGAGGAATCATTTTCACACATTAATTGGCCATGAATCCTGCCCTTAACCCCATTGAAAGTCTTTGGGATGTGCTGGAGAAGACTTTACGGAGTGGTTTGACTCTCCCGTTGTCAGTACAAGATCTCGGCCAAAAATGTATGCAACTCTGCGCGCCGTAATCAAAGCTAAAGGCGGTCCAACGAAATATTAGAGTGTGCGACTTTTCTTTTGTAGGTTTGGCACTTATTGCTCATATAAACCAGATGAATTAACTTATGTTCTTTCATGAGCGTCTGCTAAATGAGGGCATAATGTAAGGTAATTCATTTTCATCTTCATATTTTAATCCCGGTGGAAATGGGGTTTGGCGTGGTGTGTGTTTGTTTTTCAGGGAGATCAGAAGAATGATGCCTGGATCTTCTCACTGGCCATCCTCCTGAGCAGCACTTTGGTCTACAACAGCCGGGGGACCATAGACAACCAAGCTGTTGAGAATCTCCAGTATCTTTTATAAAGTTACTTTTTTTAGGGCTTTTTAGCTTTATTGGACAGCACAGTGTAGAGAGACAGGAAGAATGGGAGCGAGAGTGAGAGAGAGAGAGACATGCGACAAAGGTCACTGGCCAACATAGCGGCTCACAATGAGCATGTGGACGGTGCTCTTACAGGCTACGGCACAAGACACCCCTTTGTTTCAGTATGTTTTTTAATTTTAATTTTTTTTTTTTTTAATTCCAGATTTTTTCCCCTTTTTCTCCCAATTTAGTAGCCAATTGAACCCCTATTCTAATTCAATTCCCCCCATGTAGCAACCACTAGAGAATCGCCGCTATACAACCCTGTCAGCCGGTAGTAGGAAAGAGGGCGCCACGTCCTCTACAGGGCGCGACTCCTCAAGCTCCTGACTGTGATTCCAACTCTCCCAGGGCCATTTTGTGCGATTCTCTCCGAGGCCCTCCCCCCACCCGGAAGCAGCCGCCAATTGCTGCTTCCACAGGGCACCGGCCACGCTCGGATCTGGCAGGACCGGGGCGCGAACCCCGATCCTCGGAGTACAACTGCGCTCTTACCGTTGTACCACTGCGGCGCTCGCTTCAGTATGTATTTAATAAAGCTCAGCTGCTGAGAAGATACTAGAGAGTAGTTTTGGTCATAATGGGATGGATTACAGCAGGGATATTCAACTCTGGCCCTTGCGGCTAATAGTCCTTCTGGTTTTCATTCTTCCCCTCTAATCAGGGATTATCAGTAATTACCTATCAAGTAGAAAAGAAAGCCAGCAGCATTTTAGGCCTTGAGGGCCATATTTGAGTATCCCTGGCTTACAGTGGTGAAGGAACGTGTGTAGTCTTACTTGGTACTAATTTAATGTTATTTCAATTATACTTATTTAACACTAAGGCCTGGTACATACTATAAGTAAGGAACGCCAGCGCAGATTTTGGACATGCACAAACTCTTTGCTAACATACCATACGTGCGTTTACCAGCTTCCTTTAGCCCTGTCTGAGGTTATATACTGCTTATCCAGTATTTGGCAGCCTAGGCTAATCTGGTTGGAGCGAGTAAACTTACACTGGAAATGATTACTTTTTCAGTTGCAGTTTTTCATGGAACAGTGGTTGAACAGTATTTATATGTAGCGCCTCAAATGGAAACGTGTGGAATTTGCGCTACAAAATTTGGACTACACATTCCACACGCGAGAACGTGAGAAACGTTGCTCTTTGCATGGTTGCACGCGTTCCTTGGGTAGAGTCTGTAAGGCCTGTGGTGTTTGGCACTCAGAAGACTCAGTCCTCTGTCCTGTCCTACTGTGTTACGATAGCCTTTTAGGGTTTCATTCGTCCTTAGCTACTGCAGATACGTCACAGAGCTGACAGAACGGATCAAAGTGAAATCCCCCAGTGGCGATTCGTCCTCTGAGGATGATGACGATGGAGCAGACGCACAGTTTGTGCAGTTCTTCCCCCATTTTGTGTGGGCAGTTCGGGATTTTACGTTGGAGCTCAGGATTGACGGGAAGGACGTGAATGAGGACCAGTATCTGGAACATGCCTTGTCCCTCAAGAAAGGTAAATTGCATGGATCTGAACTTAGGAGATGATACCCTACTTCTCATTTTACAACAAAAAGATGCAGTGAAATGAGAAGTAGGGTATCAGCAATCAATCAATCAAATTTTATTTATATAGTGCATGTTACAACGGATTTGTCACAATATGCTTCACACTTTACCCTGGGCTAAACCCCCACATAGCAAGCCAAAGACAACAGAGGAAAGGAAAAAGTCCCTTTGTAAAGACATGTGGGAAGAATCATTAGAAGGAACTAGACTCAGAAAGGGGGCCATCCTCTGGCCGGCTTGGGGCATGGGTTCACAAATACAAAATCAGTCCGTTTCGGACTGGTTGCACGCATGAAGCATCTATAGGTGACAGTCCAGGGGTGGGATGGGAGGCTAGAGCAGTGGTCATACGGGGGACAGAGAGCAGGTTTAGGGGTAACTCGGGGAAGGGGGCCAGTTGCCCTATTGGTGAGAGTGGGTGAGAGCTCAGCTGGTGCATTGCAGTGTGGGAAAAAGCAGTGGTTGGCAGAACGCTCCTTTGAGTGGAAGTCTCGCTTTTCCGTGCTCTTCCAAAACTACGGTAAAACAGGTTCATTTTTAAGTTTGGTGACAAGAAGAGTCTCAGTGTAGAGTCTCTTTACTCACGCTGATATGTGAGTAGTGGGATGCAGTAGTTAAGTCACTGGGCTTGTACAGTAAATTGTCTCGTAAAACACAAACCTGAGCTTGCAAAAGAGGTTCCAGGTGGTAGCCCTGCAGTTTTAGCCTTAAGAATATCTGCATAAATGGATCATAATTGCGTGTAAATGGATAATATGTAAAATATGTAAGTTGTGTGCGTTGCTCTGGATAAAGGTGTCCTTTGAGCTACCAAATTAAAAATATTAAATATAATATATAAGCGTTTGTACTATAATAACAACATATTTTTACAGGCAAGGACAGGAAAACTACAGACTACAACCTCCCCCGGGAGTGCATCCGTAACTATTTCCCATCGAGACGGTGTTTTGTGTTCATGACCCCCGCCAGCCCAGAGCACATGCCACACCTGGAATCCCTGAATGAGGGCGACCTGTGCCCCTCATTTCTCACCGTCACCACCAACTTCTGCAATTACGTCTTCAAGAACAGCTCCGTGAAGACAGTTAAAGGAGGGCTGGCAGTCACTGGAAGGAGTGAGTGTACCCTTTCCTCCTTTACAGTTACAATTCTCCATTTAATCATTTCGCTTTTTCCTAAACGGCTTCCAAATGTGCAATTCACATGTCACGCACACCGCCACTTTAGCCTCTAATGCAGCAGGGAATCTAAGATATTTATTTTTGCTTCTTAAAATAATCACTGTATTAAATTTGTGATGATCAACGGGTGGGACCTTGGGGGGGGGATTCACCCAAAGTCTCCTTGTACCTTTCAGGAAAATCCAGTTCAATGAGAGTTCCTGTGTGTTCCTCTCTGTTTAAACTTTTCCTCTGCATTTCTTTCTGTGGGAGTCTATGTTAATTATAATATGACTTTACTATCCTATTTATTAATTTAATTATTTGTTGTTTTGTCCACAGTGCTTGGTCATTTGGCAAAATCTTACGTGGACACCATTGCCAGAGGCGACGTGCCCTGCCTGGAGAACGCTGTGCTCACCATGGCGAAGATCGAGAATGAGGCTGCGGGGAGAGATGCCCTGAAGGAGTACCAGAATGGCATGCAGGAGCTGTGCTTCCCCGTGGACTTAGAGGCCATGTCCCGGCAGCACAGGCTTTGCGACACACTGGCCACCAAGACCTTCATGAGTCGCTCCTTCAAAGATGACGATGGTGAACACCTGAAAGACCTGGCGGTAATCACAATTCTGCTTGCAGCGGCACAGATCGATCGATCAATCAATCAATCACTCAGTCAATCAATCAATCAATCAATCAATCAGTCTTTAATGTCCCTTATGAGTATTTAATTGCACAGCAAAATTTTAAGTCAGAACATAAACAATCAACGACCCTATCAAAACAGTGTGCAAAAATTTTTTTTAAAAACAGCGGGAAGAGGGAAAAACAGCCACAGCTGCAATTCTCACAAGGTTTTCTGAAAGGTTATGCTGAAAGATGAGGACAAGACACAGTAAGTGACTAATATATTAAATTATGTAGAAAAGTAACGTCTGGGGAACATCAGTCCGAGATAATTGCAGTGGGAATGCCATTTGGAAACCAGAGATGGCCCATATACTGCACATGGATTTAGCCTTTTTGAACACGTTTCTGGCACAGTTCAGCATGGTATTTAATCAGTCCTTCCAATGGAATGAACCCCACAACAGAACAGGAATGTGAAATGGAGAATGATAGCCAAAGACAGAGAGAGGGAAAGAGAACTGTTATGTACTGTGTTTCAAATCTGTCAGTTACCTTTGATATGTCTGTGCTTTCAGGAGGCCATCGCAAAGCACTACGCTGCTATTCTCTACCAGAATGAGGAGGCATCTGAGGCTCTGTGCAGGAAGCTTCTTTCTGAACTCTCTGCCCCCATGGCCAAAAAAATGCAGGAGGGCTTCTACGCCAAGCCAGGGGGCTACGAGTTGTACCGCGCGGACAACGACAGCGTAGTGGCCCAGTTCCGCAGCAAGCCTAACAGAGGGGTCAGGGTAAGTGCCCACTTTCAGAAGTGGCTAAAAACAAACAACAAAAAGAAACAACACACTTACTAGCAGAGAAGAAAGGGTATAAAACTGGGGTTACTTTGGGGAAGTAAGTATCTTCCCTGGGGGAGCCCAACCGGGCCGGCCAGCGAAGGATGGGCCCCCCCTCTTTTTTAGTTTAAACCGGGCCGTAGCGAAGGATGGGTCCTCCAGCGAAGGCTGTTAAGCCAGGTTTCTTTCCAAATTTCTTCTCCACACCGGTTGAGTGCTTTCTTCCCACTCAGTTCTCTGTAAAAAGCGCTATACAAAATGAATTGAATTTAATTGAAGACTTTAGCTCAACCCATTTGATTAATTGCTGTGATAGATCCCTCATTATACATTTTGTTACCATACATCCCACCTTTAGTTAAACCAGGCCGGGCCAGCAGAGGCTTCCCCTCTCTAGTTAGGTTCCTCCTGAGATATAAATTAAATGATGAAACGCAGAACCTTGTCTGACTGAACCCTCCCATACCCTGGGCGATGCAGGGGCCAATTGTGCGTGGCTGTGTGAAGCTACCGGCCACAGTCGGCATTGGCATGGTCCGGATTCGACCCAAGGCAACGAGGGCTCATCCGTGCACCACAGCATGGTGCCTTAACCGAGTGAGCCACCCGGCAGCTCTCATTACATCTTGATGTAATGTAATGCTGAGAAACTTGATTGACATTCACATGACTTTGGTTGCAGGAAGAATAGGAGGGGTTTCAAGTTTCAAGGTGAGAGCGTGGCAGACCCCTCACCAGCCCACAATTTAATTGCACCAAGTTGCACAGTGAGACTGCCACCTGTGAGAAAATGTCATAATCCATTATTGAATAAAATCATTATACACTGTAAGGGTGGCCAGGAGGAAGGCATGCATGTGAACCACAGACTTTGTTTCACCCCTTTGTTTTCAGCGGATGGTCCAGGTTTTAAAGTGTGTGTGTGTTTGTGTGTGTGTGTGTGTGTGTGTGTGTGTGTGTGTGTGTTTGTGTTTGTGTATAATTCATAGGCGGAGGAAGTCCTGGATCAGTTCCTCAAGGATAAAGCTGTGGAATCCAACTCCATCCTTCAGGCTGACAATAAACTCAGCGAGCAGGAGAGAAAGATTCACGGTAAGCCCTCTTCTGTAACCTGACAACCTGTGTGCTCGGTTCTCTTTCACCGTGGTCATGTGTGGCAGCTAGGTGAACCTTTTGTCACTCAAATACTCTTTGAAAATCTCTGAATACTGTCTCGCCATGAATTCATGTTCCAATGGTAGTCATGGGAACCTCAACCTCTTCGCGCAGGTGCTTAATTTTGCCCATTTTCGTCAGTTTTGTACCATTCTGTATAAAGCTTAAAAACTCCAGATGTCAAACACCAATAATGGCTTAAATTAAAGAAGACCCTTGTACCATTTATTTTCATAATTCATATGCAAATTATGGGCAGTGAATACACAACCCCAAAGTTCCACCACTCTAGTTCACAGTGAACCCCTGCCCTGAGAGTCAAATATGAGAATAAGGTTTTTCTGGTTTACAAACCTCCTGTCTGCATGTGTACAAAATATGAAACTTTTCTCATGGTACTTGTTCCCTGTGTTTTCTTGTCTAACTGTTTGATGCTATAGTTTATAATAGTATTTAGAACAGAATTATATAACTGATTTACCCACAGCTTACTGTGAACTACATTCAATGTTCATTACTAGGGATAGCTGCTACGTTATGGGAAGGATGTGCTTTGTTTTACCTGTTTTCTGTTTGCACTTACTGAATGTCACTTTGGATAAAAGCATCTGCTAAATAACTGTAATGTAATGTAATGAAACTGATATGTATTACTGTTCAAGTCCTGGGTGGCAATTTGAAACAGTGTACCTTGGTGTCAAAAAATCTATCCAAAATGGATAATTGTACATCAAAGTAATGCAGGAGATTTTTCAACAGATAATCTCTTTTGACTGATATTGGAAATATATTTGCATCCATATCATTAGATATGACGAAGACGAAGGAAACCTATCCAAACATAACCACAGCTTTATTGTCCATTTGAAGTACATTATTACCTATGAGGAGGCAATTAGACAGGGCCGCATCTACGGGGGTTAATAAGGGTTGATTGCACCCTTTAATGAACATTGTGCATCCTCATCCCCTGCCAGACAGTAAAACTAACATTTATGTGCATATTTTGCAGCCAGTCAGCCACCAATGTATTTATTCGACATTGCCATTGTATCTATGTGTATATATATATATTTAACTAAATACTTAGCTAAATGTTTCATACATTTAGTTAAATGTTCATACATATTAGCTAAACTATTATACAGTTGTGTTAAAATAAATAGCAGTACAACATCAGTAACCTGATGAACCACTGTTATTAGTAGTAGTGATATTTCTGCATGGCAAATAATTTACTTGTAGATGTAGTAGTGTAATAGAAAAACAACAGACCCAACTGTCATGACATGCACGCTGCTTTTCTGAGTAATTGACTCATTCATTGAAAGGGGCGTGTTCAAATTAATTAATTAATTAGAGAATTCATTCATTCTGTGAAAAAACAGGTGTCATTAATTGTACTTTATTAAGGAAGAAGGGAAGCAAATGTTTTACACATTGTTAAAAAATATATTTACTTCTAAATTTCCTTCTAAAAGTAAAATGGGCCGTTCCAAACATTGTTCGGAGGAACAACGTAATTTGATTAAAACATTGATTGGAGGGGGGAAACGTATAAAGAAGTGCAGCAAATTATAGGATGCTCAGCTAAAAAGATCTCAAATGCTTTAAAATGGCAACAAAAACCCGAGAAACACGCAGAAGAAAATGAGCAACTACTGTTAAAACGGATCGAAGAATAGTCAGAATGGCAAAGATTCAGCCAATCATCACCTCCAGAAAGATCAAAGATGATCTAAAATTACCTGTAAGTGCTGTTACAGTCAGAAGACGTTTGATCGAAGCTAAGCTATCAGCAAGAAGCCCCCGTAAAGCACCATTGTTGAAAAAACGGCACGTGCACAATCGGTTAAAATATGCCCAGGAACACATCGCTTGGCCCAAAGAGAAATGGCGTAACATTCTGTGGACTGATGAGAGTAAAATTTATCTTTTCGGGTCTAGTGGTCGTTGACAGTACGTCAGACGACCCCCGGGTACTGAATTCAAGCCACAGTACACTGTGAAGACAGTGAAGCATGGTGGCGCAAAAAATATTGTATGGGGATGTTTTTCATACTACGGTGTTGGGTATTCATTGTATACCAGGGATCATAGATCAGTTTGAATACATCAAAATACTTGAAGTGATTATGTTGCCGTATGCCGAAGAGGAAATGCCCCTGAAATGGGTGTTTCGACAAGACAACAACCCCAAACACACGAGTAAGCGAGCAACATCTTGGTTCCAGACAAAAAGGATTGAGGTAGTGGAGTGGCCAGCTCAATCCCCCAACCTCAACCCCATTGAAAACTTGTGGGGTGACATTAAAAATACAGTTTCTGAAGCAAAACCCAAAAATTCACAGGAACTGTGGAATGTAGTGAGTTCATCCTGGGCTGAAATACCTGTCTCTAGGTGCCAGAAGTTCGTTGACTCGATGCAACGCAGATGAGCAGCAGTTATCAAAAACAATAGTTATGCAACTAAATATTAGTTCAGTAATTTAAAGTGAAGTTAAATCTAGAAACATTTCTTTAGTTTATACAGTAAGTGTTTGAGTTTGAAGAGAAAAATGTTATGTCAACACTGCTATTTTTTTTCACCGATTAATATTCCTTTTCTTTGCTTCTTGTAAAAGATAACGCAGACTTGATAAAATTTGTTAATGCTTTGATTTGGAATTGAATGTGTAATGTATCCACTACATTTGAAATATGGAACTAAAAGCTATTAAAAAATATTTGCACTTTATTCACTTTTTTTAACGCACTGCTATTTATTTGATTACAATTGTACATTTAGCTAAATGTTAAAAACCACTAAATAATAAAATATTTAGCTTATATATATAATTTTGGGATTGTACATTTAATATTTACACCTGTTGTTTCAAAGATCATAAATGTAAGAATAGGGGAAATTGTTTTATTTAAATGTGAAAAAAAATGCAGAGTAAAATCATAGCGTTTATTGACACATTCGGCTCCCCATACTAAACAGGCACTTGTTTTTTTGGTATATCGTCGTAACCCATCCTCGTTCAAAGGCTGCTTGGATTTATCAAATGAAATGCCTTTAATGTGATTGGCTGCACTATGCCACAGGGACACTGAAATCTGGCCACTGAGGACAATAGTACTGCAAGCACTATAGAGATTGATTTCTACCAGGTGACCTCAGGTGAGTGGAATCTATGGCTAGTTCAGTGACATAGACAATCATTGATGAAATATCTTTCATAAGACCTTAATAACTTCTAATAACCCCCCCCCCCCCACCCACCCACCCACTTCCCCCTTTATTTGTGCCGCAACGGAACAGAGCAAAGCCAGAAAGCCGCGCTGCTGGAGCAGCAAAAACAGGCGGAGGAGGAGCGACGGGTGGAGATGGAGAGGACCCTGGAGGACGAGCGGAGGGGCCAGGCGGAAAAGATCCGCATGATGAAGGAGAAGATGGAGGAAGAGTGGAAGGTCCAGCGGGCAGAGGCAGACAAGGCCATGCAGTGTAAGCTACAGGAGCACAAGGAACTGCAGGAGAAAGGATTCAGAGAGAAAGCTGAACTCATGACCCAGGAGATCCAGATTCTCAAGGAGAAGAACAGCCAGTCCGCCAAATCTGGCAACTTTTTGACCGAAACTGTCCTACCATTATTCAGCAAGGCGCTCGAGACAGTGTCCATTATTTACCAATACAAGACTTTTAAGGAATCTCTTTTTCCCCGAAGGTTTTAGTTCATGTAGCTCTTAGCTGAAGCACAAGTATGTTACCGTGTGTATATATGTGACTTAACACTGTATATGTGACTGTCACACTTTACCCAGGAAAATGACAAATAAAGCTTTTTGAATGAACTTTGAGTCCATCTTTTTAGTCTTTGTCTAATCAAAACTTCTTAATAACCACATGTGCCTTTGTAAAATCCTGCATCGTAGCCTAGCCTAGTTTCTCTTGCGTGATGGGGAAGGCAGTGAACATATTAATCCGTCGCATTGATAAAATGATCATATTGATGACTTGGATATACGCATCACTCAATCAAAAGAAATAATCGCTGGACAGTGGTTGCACGCAATATTATTAAGTAAACAAATAAATCGTTGGATTTACTGAAAGAAAAGATTTAAAAATCTGTTTGTTTTTTAAATGATTTACCCAATAAAGTCATGTAGCCTACGGTGGTGTAACACAATAGCTTATGGCCCTGTCACACTATTGCGTATCGTACTAGCGTATGCCAGCGTATGACAAATATCACTCATACGCTGATATACGCTAGGGGTACGTTAGGCATAGGTTGTATACGTTTCAAGCACGGTCGCATACGATGGCATACGCTGGCATACGGCGAGGCACAAAAAGTTTTTAAAGTTTTTTAAGCATGCTTAAAAATTTGGTGCGTATTCAGACATATGGTTTATACGCTAGGCATACGCTAGCCATACGCTGGCCATACGCTATTTTCAAGGGCTTTTTGTGCGTATGAAAATTATTTTATGAATTTACATACGCAACTCATACATTTCTCTCATACGCAATTGTGTGACAGGGCCATTATATGCGACGACTTCAACTTCATTTCACCAATAATTTTGAAGAAGCTGTGATACAAATCGTCTCTCTGTCAAAGTGAACATGATCCAGACACTGTCTATCAATGAATCCACCTATTGGTCTGGTATTATATACCAGACAATCAATCATAGCCTACTTTTACATATTTTTATTTTTATGACAGTTCTTTGATAATTGTAAGTAGGCTAGGCAAAGGAAAATAAAACCAATAATAATGCCGCATATGTACTCCAGAGACGCTTAAAACAGCGGGCAAGTCAAGTGTCTGAATCACAAATAGCTTAAGCTTGCTCGTGCTTATCTCAACTCTGAATCTGGCCCTTTGTGATTATTCCTGATCAGTCGAATCAAAATGCATTTGTTACTTTGATCATGAAAATTTGACAGCAATAGGATAGAATTGTGGTAACTAGATACTTACTAAAGCAATACATGTTAATAATAATTGAACATTTTTTACAATTAAATTGTAAAGAAGTTCTGAAAAATGATTGGTTCCTGTCTTCACTGTCTCAGAGGATAACCAGAAGGTGGCCATGTTGGAACAGGAGAAAAGGAGGGAGACGGAGAGACGGGAAATGGCTGAGAAAATGCTGAGGGACCAGGAAGAGAGTCATCAGGAGACCATGCGTCAGTTAATGGTGAGCCCTTATCTTCTGAAAATTTTATTAATTAATTCATTCATTCATTCATTCATTCATTAATAAACTGTAGATGCAGTTTAGGATTTATGTCAGACCTCAGTGCATGAAATTCTAGCTTTTATGGGGACCCACTGAATATGTTTGGTAGTGGCTCTAAATTAAACAATTCCTGTGACTTGTGTGTGTGTGCTTGTATGAATGATGATGGATAGGATAATTATTAATAATATCCAGCTGTATACAGGATATGAACTGAGATTCTAATCAACATTGAATGTAATGTTGGCATTGGAGCACAAATGTTGATTGAAAACACGCCTAAAACTATATCAGAAATGTGAAAAACTGTTTGTTTGGCATTAGGCTAATACAGCCGATGCTTCGTTTCCCATGTACCTTAACGATCCCCGCCAACATTCTGATCTGATATTCTTAGTGGAAATGGATTTTGTATAAATGGATACGCATTTAGGCGTGATTTTCTGAATTGCTTCAGTTAATATCCAGCTGTATAGATGGACGGTATGTGAAGAGAAAGCTAGGTGTGCACGGTACTCTGGATTAGTAGGTTAAATGCCTACAAGTGTAAATCTGTCTCTTAAGGTCAAGAAGAAGAAGGAGGCGGCTGAGGCCCAGGGAGAGATGGAGCGAGCGCTAGAGAGCAAACTGCTGGAACAGGAACGGCTGATAGCCAGGGGGTTCCAGAGGAAAGTGGAGGCCATGAAGGAGGAGATGCAGAATCTGAAGGAGAAAATAGAAATCACCAGGCAGAGGGAGCAGGCTGACCAGCAGGAAGCAATGATCAGTATGGGCCAGGTCGTCTCTGGTGGAGTCCAAAGCTACATGGACTACATGAAAGCCTACGAGGGCTGCAAAGTAGAGAAGTACAGGATCCAACAAGAGTCAAGAGTCCGCAGAGAGGTCGCTCAGCTCGTCCACGGCTCTGGGCGCGGCTCACGCCATGGTGGGGGGTCAAAGAGAGGTCCAAACTCAAGCAAGCACCAGCAAAGGAATCCCACGCAGAGGAGCTCTTCAAATTCCAGTGTGAGCCCTAAGAAACCAGCAGATCCACAGAATGAGGGCAGTGCAGTCTAATAAATTCCATATTGTAGCATGTTGCTCATTAAAAATATCAGATTTTCACTAATTATTTCTTATTTTACACTATTAACATACAATATATCTGTTTTACCTGGAGGCTTGTTGGCGATTCATGTTGCAGTTGAATGGAGGTGTAAATTGGATATACTCACACATATGCTCAAGCACAGTTTGAGTCAGGCTTATTGTATTTACTTATTGTCTGTACAAGAATGATTTAAATAGAATCATACTATAAATTTATCAGAATTCCAAACAAATTAAATGGGTGTTATGTTTTGTTGTATTGATAAATAGTTATATATGTAATATAACTACCTTGCAATTCAAAAATCTAGCACCTGTTTTGAAAATTGTAAGAAAAGAAAAAAAAGCAATGTTATATCTCCCCCTACTGGGGTAATGGGGAAGATTCACTGTCATACCAACAGTCACTATCATTGTGTCATTTTTCACTTATCAGATTGAAAAAATAAGACCATGGAAAAATATAGAACAATAGCCATAATTATAGAAAATAATGACAATATAACAACCAATATACTCTGACCACAGTGACAACTTTTATTGTTTGATCTCTAATTTGTTACGACATGACCGTGTAATATTAATTAAAATATTTAATATAACATGCAGCAGTAATGTAAGCCTATTTTTTTGTTCTCAAAAGTAATATTATTGGCTTATGTCACAGCAACCAAGTTTAAATTTTAGAAGTATCAATAAAATCACTTAATCAAAGCAGTACTGAGATCGTTAACCAAAAACTTTATTTAACTTTAGAATTTTCAGAGATGAGATCGGCATGAAGCAGTGTCAATCAAACCAGACCCAGTAAGTGATATTGGTGGTTGCTTAGGGCCCTGCGACCACCAGGGGGCCCCCTAATTATTATAAAACATATACAGTTGGATTGGGGGGCCCCAGCTTCTGCAAAGCTATTCAGTCATTGCAAAAGGTGCCCACTACAACAAAGCATTGCAGAGATATGGCTCAGTCATTACCTGTTTGGTGCCTTCACCATCAAATTAGTTTGTTTACAGCGGCCATATTGTTTGACCTAGCAACTATCTTTTAACACTTTTTTCAGAGTACTCTCATGATGGTAATTTAAAAAAAAAAACTTTTATTGCAATTAATTCATTAATCAGTACAGCACAAAATGTCCAGTATATCTTCATGTCCCTGCAATTATTTGTATTTGATTGTTTATAAACTAAGTGTACTAATTAAGTGGGACCGACAAAAAGTAGGAAAATAAAGAGAGAGAGAAAAAAAGGTGTATGTGTGTGTGTGTGTCTACTCCTCCTCTAAGCTGTGTGCACGAAGTATGATATGTTTATTTATTTTCCCAAGATCTGCCTCTGTCCTTTTATAAATTATTTTGTTAATCTGAGTTTAAGTAATTTCATAAATTAAGTAATGGCCTCATATCATCATATAATCCACTTAAACCAATGTATTTTATACTGTGTCTCTTCATTTCTAACTCTATAGGTTATTCTCTCCATTTCTGAGATTTCCTGTATTGTTACTTTCCATTTTTGAAATGATGGTATTTAGCCCATTTCTAGTTATTTGCTTCATGGCTGCGATTCTAAGTATTCTATATCCAGTGCCCTCCACTATTATTGGCACCCCTGGTAAAGATGAGTAAAAAGTGTTATACAAAATTCACCGTTTGGTGAATTATCTTAATCTCACACTGAAAAAATGAGAAAAATCCAACCTTTAACTGAAGTAAATTTATTATGAGAAAAAAAAATCCCTCATCAAGAAATAATTATTTTTAACAAAACCACATGTGCCACAATGCATTGGCACCCCTGCATTTATATATAAAATAAAGTAAAGGTTGGATTTTTCTATTTTTTTCAGTGTGAGATTAAGCTAATCCACCAAACGGTGAATTTTTTTATAACCCTTTTTGCTTATCTTTACCAGGGGTGCTGTAGCACAGCTAAACCAATGAGGGTTGTAGCTGGAGGGGAAGGTGCGGCGTGTTTTTCCTCAGCTGATGTGACGCAAACAAGATACGTTATTTATTTATCTTCCGTTCATATGAACAGAGCACAATTACATTTAAGAATATACTGGGTCAGTCGCCACGAGTCAGATATGAATTGCGCGGCTCCATATCTCGCTTAAGACTGGCCTGAAACGGATCAGTGAGATTATTGTTATACTCTGTTCGCAAACGGGGCCATGTTGTCATCAAGGATATATCCGATCTGTCGTCATAATACCAATATTCTAATGGGAGCATCAGAACATTCACAAAGGAGCTGAACAACACATCAAATATATCTATGATCACAGAAAATAAGCTTAGCAGTTACTGTTGTTTTACTCTTAGTTATCTGACTCCAAATGAAACTAGAATTTAGAATTTGGTTTTAATCATGCGTGGAGCTCGGAGTGGTTACACTCGACTCTTCCTTGGGTACCACCACTACTCAGTATATGCTCCCGGGATTAGCACTATTGCTGAATCTCAGTTCGTTGGAGAACACAGAGGTTGGGGGTCTAGCCAACACAATATATACATTATCTTTTACATAGATAGTTGGGAGCCCAGGTCAGCGTGCATTCAGAGGGCTCCTTAAGGCGAATTTGACAAGAACCGACGTAGAACGTCCAGGGTTTCTCTTCACATCAAATCACCAGAATCATGCACCACCAATCCCGTTTTGCTGGCAGAACTTGGCTGCCTTTCCCAACTTGAGGATGCCACTAAAGACTTTTTCTGTACCAGGCCACTGATCAGTTGGTCCTTGGTCAGAATTGTCCCCCTGAGTATTCAGTCGTAATTTAGACTAGAATAATTTAATAACAGGCAGGTAGGTTATTAGTTTAGAATTAGCAGTCAGAGATTTAATATAGAGATTTAAAAAATAAAATACAGAGTAAATATCTTACCCAGCCTGTTCAGCTACACAAAGACACAGAATATGCACAGTGTGGGAAGACTGTTACAAACTTCCCCGGTAGGCTTGTCTCCCTTCCTTTTATGCCAAATTATGCGTTTGAACCAGGCGGCAGTGCCATAAATTAACCTGTAGGGGTGGTCAAATCTGGAATTTAGACCCCCATCTTTGGGGGATGTTGAGTAGGGAGAGGGGAAAAGGAGATGATCACCAGAGAGGACATTCCACTGTTATAGTTATAGAGTTACTGAAACTATGCTTTATCTAACTTAATTTGGTATGAAATGTATTTCATTCAATTCCTTGATTTTACCTGAATACATACATACCACACATGTTAAGGTGATGTAATATTATGGTCCTGATCCAGGAGAGAAGTAAAGGGTGTAATGACAGAGGTGCCCACATGAGGGCACTGTGGTATTGTCCAGAGTTTTTCCCATAGGAAATGGCCAGGGGCTTGATGACCTTTCCGCCCTTAATGCCCCTAGAACACACATACACAACCATTACAAACAGTCCAATTTCCCCTTATCTAAGTCTTTCCCAGACGGGGACATTTTTGGGAGCAAATGGCCTGAAAGGCCAAAGGAAGTCCGAGTAGCCTATTGTTTTATTACAAGCAGTTCTCAGGTTTTTTCAATTGGCAGCCTTTCCTGATTCCCACTTTGACTACCCCCTACAGTGCCAATAATAGTGGAGGGCACTGTAGGTACTGGTCCATTTCCTGCATTAGCACTGGGGGTGATTTTCCAAGCATAATATATACAGGGTTGATTGTTTTTTTTTCATATTAAAGGACAGGTACCCATAATACCTGCTGTGACTGAATGCCAAAATGTTTTTAAAACGGGGCAGAAAAAGAAAACGTGCGAGTGGTTTGCCTTTGTCTCATCGCATTTTCTCCAAGCAGTCTGATTTCATTGATGTATTAATTTTAGAATGTACATTTGGAGTAAAAAAAAATCTTGTATATAGTTTCCATGCAAATTCCCTCCAATATTTAGAATTTGTTGTTTTATGAATTTCTCTGCATACTTGCTTCTAGTCTTAATTCAGCTGATCTCCAGTTTCAGAGATCCTTGGTGTCCATATTGTTCTCAAGAGTTTTATATATTTTTGACGGAGTTTTTGATGACCTTATTATGGTTTTTAAGGGTGTATTTCTTTAGTAGTTTTTTATTTTTATTTTGTTTAAAGATAAGTCCTTACTTGCAGATATTTATCAAAATTACTTTTTACCAAATCATAACTAGAGACTAATGACTGAAATTAGTTTACAGTATTGTTGGTGAGCATTTGTGAATATGTTTTTAATCCTTTTGATGCCCATAGTTGCAATATGTTAACTGTGATTACTGATGAGTTCCAAGTTGTTTCCCAGATTCCCGAATTAAATTCTTGGTAAAATTCATTTGTATATCCATCGTCCCCTGGAGTCTTACCCTTTTTAAGTTTCTTTATTTGTCTTGATATTTCATCTATTGATACCGCTTTTATACGGGATGCATTCTGATGTGAAGATACTTGTTTAGTTTTCCCAGATGTATCGATTTTTGTTATCTCCGTTTGTTCTAGTTCATCCTTATATACATTTTCATAAAATTTAGCAAATGTCTCCGCTATCTCCTCTTTCTCAGTTATGATTTTAGTATTATCATCTTTTAATTTATTAATGTAGGATTTACAGGTTTTTAAATTTTATACGCCAGAACTTTAATTGAGTTTGGTCCATCGTCGTAATGTTTTTGTTTTGTAAATATAAGTGATCTCTCTATTTATTCTGTCAACAGTTTATCTAGTTCTGAGTGTTTCTTTTTTAGTTATATGGTAGTAGTGGTGTTAGGGTTAATCCTCCAGGAGTTTGATTTGTGATTCAAGCTCCTTTTTAGCTTGCTCCCGCTGTCTTTTATTTACAGATGCATAAGATATTATTTCTCCTCATAACACAGCTTTGGCTCCTTCCCATAAGATGATCTCATTGATTTCCCCGTGTCGTTTAGTTCAAAGTAGTCATTAATGCATTTTTTTCTCGTTAAACTTCAGGTCCTGCAAGAGGGAATTGGTCACTCTCCATAGATTTCCCTTTTTTAGAATTTAGCTTCACCTTTAGGGTAACGGTTACATGATCTGATAAAGTCATTGTTCCAATAACACATTGATTAATAAGTGGAATATCTTTTTTGAACATAAATAAGTAATCCAATCTACTATAAGTGGAATGTCTACCTGAGTAATATGTATAATCTTTGTATGTCGGATTTAATGTTCTCCATCTATTAGTCCTGTCTCTGCACATATTCCCAGCAAAGTTTTGTGGTGATTCATGTTGACAAGTGTGAGTGAGTTTAACTCCGCACAACCTCTGTATAATGGTGACAAGAATCATGACTCTGGCAAACAGTTCAAAAGTTACAAGCAAAAAATCTAATGTCAATTTTGGCCTGTTGGAGGCGCTAGATTGGGGGATGAACTGATCCGAAACTTAGTGACTGGATACCTTAGCCTGTCCTGTCCCAATGTGCCAAATTACGGAAAAATGGCCTGCCATAGACTCCCATGGGAGAAACTATAATAATAGATAAGTGCCTACCTATTGTAATTGTACTGGACACCCAAAGCACTGGATGCAGACAATTGTTCTAACATATAGTGTATCAAAGATGATCATGTGATCAAAGATGGCTGCCACTGTTTTTCTCTGCTCAGAGGCCTTCTATAATCCATCAAAAACCACCAAAATAAGTTGCCATCCTGTCTAAATTAAATCATTGCTGTGAGCACAGTATTGATTTCTATCTATACGTTTGGAAATTTTTGAAAACCAGAGTTTTGAATGCAAGGACTGGGTCCTGGGAGTAACTGGTGGTTGGCAACAGAGCAGTGTTGAGCCTACCCAGAGTATACTTTTTATTTTTGTGATATACTCAAAACAAAATGTCAACTAGCACCAAAAAGCTGGCAGAGGAAATGGCAGAGATTAAAAACTCTCTCAACTTTATGTCTGAGGAAATCAGCACAGTAGTAAAGCAACAAAAAACCCTCACGGGCCTAATGGAGGAGATCCGTGAGCTGAAAATAATCATCAAGCAAAGGGACCAGAGGATTGAGATCCTGGAACAAAGGGTTGACGATTTGGAGCAGTACTCCCGAGCTGACGACCTTATAATCACTGGATTGAAGACTAAACATCAGAGCTATGCCAGGGTTGCTGGCCCAGCCGCAGACCAACGAGGTGAGGATGCACCATCTGAGGAGCTGCACACCCTGGAGAAGCAAGTTGTTCAATTCCTGTCTAGTAAAAACATTCATCTGGAGCGTCACCAAATCTCAGCCTGCCACACTCTTCCACGTAAGGACAACAAAACCAATCCCACAATTGTGGTTAAGTTCGTAAATAAGAAGCACAAGGTGGAAGTGTTGAAGCAAGCTAAAAAACTTAAAGGCACTGGAGTGTATGTAAATGAGAACCTGACGAAGAAAAATGCTGAAATAGCATGGAAGGGCCGTATCCTCAGAAAGCAAAGCAAGATCCAAGCAACCTGGACAAGGAATGGAAAGGTGTATATTCGGTTAAATGGACCCCCAGAGCAAGCTAAAGTGGTTGTGGTAAGAAATTTGAGAGACCTGGATCAATACAAGTGATAATGAACTTTTTGTTTTTTTTGTTTTTTCCGTTTTCTTTTTCTTCTGCGAAGATTTCTTTAAAAAATCTGTGTGGTGGAATAAGAAAAATGACAGGATATAAATTACTTCTGTTTAATGACTGATACACTTAAGAGTCAGGCTTTTTTAAGATCTGAATACACAGAATATAGAATTTATGATTTTGAAAATGATGTCGACCCAGAGAATCATGTTTTCAGTAACATCAGTGACTCTTGTAGATATTATACAGATGAACAGCTTAATGACAGTGTTGAGCTTGACAAGACCTTTTCATTGATACATTTCAACTGTAGAAGCTTACCTAAAAATTTCATAAAAATCAATGAATTTTTGGACACATTTAAAAATAAATTTAAGTTGATAGCTCTATCTGAGACATGGATAAATGAAGAGAAGGATATTGATTTGCTTATTAATGGTTATGATTTATATGTCACCAATAGAGCTAATAGGAGTGGAGGGGGCGTGGCTCTTTATATTGACAGTAATTTAAAATGTAAACCAGTGGAATGCTTAACAGTTGTAATTGATGATTTAATGGAGTGTATCGCTGTGGAAATCGAATTAGAAAGAAGGAGAAACATGGTTGTTGCATGTGTTTACAGGAAACCAGGATCAAATATAGAAACCTTTAAGGATAGTTTAGATGAATTAATGAAAGATTTGAATGTCAATAAAACAGTAATACTCTGTGGCGATTTTAATATCGATCTTTTAAAGGTATCAACACATAAACAAACTTCAGACTTTTTGGATACATTATACAGTAGAGGGCTATACCCATTGATCACAAAGCCCAGCAGAGTAACCTCGTTCAGTGCAACATTAATCGATAATATTTTTACAAATGTTCTTGAGAATAGTATTAATAGTGGCCTAGTGATAAATGATATAAGTGACCATCTACCTGTATTTGCAACATTTAATTATGAACTACAGCGAAAGAATACAGAGAAGTGCCGCAGATATAAAAGGGTGAGGACAGATGACCGAATAAATGCCTTTAGAAATGATCTCTTAAAACAGGAGTGGAATGGGGTTTACACAGATGAAATAAATACAGCATATGATTCATTTTTAAACTGTTATGTAGCTCTTTATGATAAACACTGTCCAATAGTTTTATGTAAGCATAAAACGTATTATAACAAAAAAGCCTGGATAACAAAGAGCTTACAAAATGCATGTAAAAAGAAAAACAAACTCTATAGAGACTTTATAAAATCTAGAACAGAGACTGCTGCAAAAAAATATAAGGTGTATAAAAATAAATTAACTAATATATTGAGACAGGCAAAAAAGGAATATTATAATACAATTCTACAAGAAAATAAAAACAACATTAAGGGTACATGGAATATTCTAAACAGTGTAATAGGTAACAAATCTAGAACAGATTTACCCAATCATTTTATTAAGGACAATAGGGTGATTAAAAACATGAATGAATGAAGTGGCAAATGAATTTAATTCTTTTTTTGTAAATGTTGGGCCTAATTTGGCAAATGACATTACAAAAAATTATGGTCATAAAGAAAGTGTCTGGAAAGGGGAAAATAAGGTGATGCAGTCAATGTTTCTTGGTGAGGTTAGTGAAAATCAAATTATTTCTGTGGTAGCTAAAACAAAAAATAAGATGTCAACTGATAGTGATGGAATAGACATGAAAATAGTAAAAATGACTATTGACTGTATTATTAAACCACTATGTTATGTTTATAATCTTTCATTTAAAACAGGTGTTTTTCCAGATAGGATGAAAACAGCAAAGGTTATTCCATTTTTCAAGGCAGGAGATAAACATAGCTTTAACAATTATAGACCGGTATCATTACTTCCCCAATTTTCAAAAGTGCTAGAAAAGTTGTTTGTTCAAAAACTAGATAACTTCATTGAAAAAAATAAGATATTAAGTGAGAGTCAATATGGTTTTCGGACAAATCGATCTACTGCTCTGGCAATAATGGAAATAATAGAAGAAATCATAACAGCTATTGACAGAAGGAAATATACAATAGGGGTATTTATTGACCTAAAGAAGGCATTTGATACAATAGATCACTCGATTTTAATTGCTAAGTTGAATACATATGGTGTGAGAGGAGTTGTTCTAAATTGGTTAACTAGCTATTTACATAATAGACAACAATATGTGCATTTTGCTGGTAATACATCTGAATGTTTGAAGATTGAATGTGGGGTCCCACAAGGTTCGGTTTTGGGGCCGAAACTTTTTATTTTATATATCAATGACATTTGTGAAGTTTCTAAATTGTTACGGTTCGTTTTGTTTGCAGATGACACAAATTTCTTCTGTTCAGGAGATAATTTAAAAACATTATCTGGAAATATTGAAAGTGAAATGGTGAAACTCAAAATTTGGTTTGATGTAAATAAGTTATCGTTAAATCTGTTAAAAACTAAGTATATGGTTTTTGCTAAAAGAAGTAAAGAAGAAGTCTTATTATCCATTGATGGAGTTAATATTGAGAAGGTATCAGAGTTTAGGTTTTTGGGAATCACAATGGATGAAGATTTGACATGGAAATCACATGTATCATATGTTAAAAAAAAGCTGTCAAAGAATATTTTTATTTTGAACAAAGCCAAGTATGTTTTAGATTGCAAAACAATGAGAATGTTGTACTGTTCACTGATACTGCCTTACTTGAGTTATTGTGCAGAAGTGTGGGGTAATACATATATGAGTAATATAATGCCTTTGTTCTTATTGCAGAAAAGAGCAATTCGAATTGTCCACAAAGTTAAATTTAGAGAACATACCAATAGTTTATTTATTAAATCAGGGTTATTGAAACTCACAGAGATAATAGAACTCCAGACATTGTTAATTATGTTCAAAGCCAAAAACAGAGTTTTACCAGAAAACCTGCAAAAGCTATTTGTGTTTACTTCAGAAGATGAGAATCATAGAAGAAGATTTGATTTTAAGCACCAAGTTGCTCGGACTACTTTGAAACAAATGTGTATTTCGGTTGTTGGTGTAAAAATATGGAATTCCCAACTACAGGATTTAAAAGGTTGTACAGATATTCATCGATTTAAAAAAATGTACAAATCCAAAAAAAATTGACAATATGCACTCGAATCTAAAATTGGATGTTAATGATAAATTGTTTTGAGCTTGTAAATTTGTACTTGTATGGGTTATTTTTGTTTTGTTTTTGTTTTGTTTGTTTGTTTTTGTTGTTGTTATAATCAAAGTGTTGTTGGTGTAGGCTATTGAAAATCAACTATGTGAAGTCAGACCATCTTTCTTCTCTTTTTTTATTGTTCAAGTAGGGGGCAGACAAATATAAGAAATGTTTTCTTCTTACTGCTCCTTTCCAATCATGGAGGTGTTGATTTGAAAATGTAGTGTGCATTTTTGTACAAATAATGTTGTCCACTTTCATGAAAGGAACAAATAAATAAATAAATTGTAACAATAGGCCCCTAGGAGTAATAATAATAATAATAAAAAGGCATTTTATTCATGATGTGCTTTTCATACACCCAAAGCACTGGACACCCAAAGCACTGGATGCAGACAATTGTTCTAACATATAGTGTACAATTTTTAAAAATGGTTATAACGATTTGCAGATTATTCCCACAATAAATGATTGGCATTTAATGTAACAGATAAAGTTTGAATGACCACATTCTCTTCAGATGGTAAGATGAAAAAACACAGGGCCAAGTTACGTGAAATAATTTAGGAAACATTGACTAGCATTTCTTTGGAGTAGAGCTTGTTTAATGTGTGTGAGCTAAGATAGCTAATATTGTTTGTTGTAACTTGGCCTTATTTTGATATCAATACTTTTTTAATGGCATGCAGACCTCCATTATGCAAGCTTTAATTCATGACTTGTAGACAGTCCTTTCTATGCCTGAGTAACCTTGCATTTTTGCATGTTGAAAACGTTTTTTCTTGAGATTCAAGTTAAATTGCATATTATTTTAATGTATCTGCATTGCAACTTATCCCTGGTTGTCTGTATGTGTATATACTGTATATAGAATAAGAAAGGGTGAGTAAACAAACGTAACCCTGGTTGTGTGTATGTGTATATACTGTATATAGAATAAGAAAGGGTGCGTAAACAAACGTAACCCTTGGTTGTGTGTATGTGTATATACTGTATATAGAATAAGAAATGGTGAGTAAACAAATGTAACCCTGGTTGTGTGTATGTGTATATACTGTATATAGAATAAGAAAGGGTGAGTAAACAAACGTAACCCTGGTTGTGTGTATGTGTATATACTGTATATAGAATAAGAAAGGGTGAGTAAACAAACGTAACCCTGGTTGTGTGTATGTGTATATACTGTATATAGAATAAGAAACGGTGAGTAAACAAACGTAACCCTGGTTGTGTGTATGTGTATATACTGTATATAGAATAAGAAAGGGTGAGTAAACAAACGTAACCCTGGTTGTGTGTATGTGTATATACTGTATATAGAATAAGAAAGGGTGAGTAAACAAGCGTAACCCTGGTTGTGTGTATGTGTATATACTGTATATAGAATAAGAAAGGGTGCGTAAACAAACGTAACCCTGGTTGTGTGTATGTGTATATACTGTATATAGAATAAGAAAGGGTGCGTAAACAAACGTAACCCTGGTTGTGTGTATGTGTATATACTGTATATAGAATAAGAAAGGGTGAGTAAACAAACGTAACCCTGGTTGTGTGTATGTGTATATACTGTATATAGAATAAGAAAGGGTGCGTAAACAAACGTAACCCTGGTTGTGTGTATGTGTATATACTGTATATAGAATAAGAAACGGTGAGTAAACAAACGTAACCCTGGTTGTGTGTATGTGTATATACTGTATATAGAATAAGAAAGGGTGCGTAAACAAACGTAACCCTGGTTGTGTGTATATACTGTATATAGAATAAGAAAGGGTGAGTAAACAAGCGTAACCCTGGTTGTGTGTATGTGTATATACTGTATATAGAATAAGAAAGGGTGAGTAAACAAACGTAACCCTGGTTGTGAGTATGTGTATATACTGTATATAGAATAAGAAAGGGTGAGTAAACAAACGTAACCCTGGTTGTGTGTATGTGTATATACTGTATATAGAATAAGAAAGGGTGAGTAAACAAGCGTAACCCTGGTTGTGTGTATGTGTATATACTGTATATAGAAAAAGAAAGGGTGAGTAAACAAACGTAACCCTGGTTGTGTGTATGTGTATATACTGTATATAGAATAAGAAAGGGTGCGTAAACAAGCGTAACCCTGGTTGTGTGCATGTGTATATACTGTATATAGAATAAGAAAGGGTGAGTAAACAAACGTAACCCTGGTTGTGTGTATGTGTATATACTGTATATAGAATAAGAAAGGGTGAGTAAACAAACGTAACCCTGGTTGTGTGTATGTGTATATACTGTATATAGAATAAGAAAGGGTGAGTAAACAAACGTAACCCTGGTTGTGTGTATGTGTATATACTGTATATAGAATAAGAAAGGGTGAGTAAACAAGCGTAACCCTGGTTGTGTGTATGTGTATATACTGTATATAGAATAAGAAAGGGTGCGTAAACAAACGTAACCCTGGTTGTGTGTATGTGTATATACTGTATATAGAATAAGAAAGGGTGCGTAAACAAACGTAACCCTGGTTGTGTGTATGTGTATATACTGTATATAGAATAAGAAAGGGTGCGTAAACAAACGTAACCCTGGTTGTGTGTATGTGTATATACTGTATATAGAATAAGAAACGGTGAGTAAACAAACGTAACCCTGGTTGTGTGTATGTGTATATACTGTATATAGAATAAGAAAGGGTGCGTAAACAAACGTAACCCTGGTTGTGTGTATATACTGTATATAGAATAAGAAAGGGTGAGTAAACAAGCGTAACCCTGGTTGTGTGTATGTGTATATACTGTATATAGAATAAGAAAGGGTGAGTAAACAAACGTAACCCTGGTTGTGAGTATGTGTATATACTGTATATAGAATAAGAAAGGGTGAGTAAACAAACGTAACCCTGGTTGTGTGTATGTGTATATACTGTATATAGAATAAGAAAGGGTGAGTAAACAAGCGTAACCCTGGTTGTGTGTATGTGTATATACTGTATATAGAATAAGAAAGGGTGAGTAAACAAACGTAACCCTGGTTGTGTGTATGTGTATATACTGTATATAGAATAAGAAAGGGTGAGTAAACAAACGTAACCCTGGTTGTGTGTATGTGTATATACTGTATATAGAATAAGAAAGGGTGAGTAAACAAACGTAACCTTGGTTGTGTGTATGTGTATATACTGTATATAGAATAAGAAAGGGTGAGTAAACAAACGTATCCCTGGTTGTGTGTATGTGTATATACTGTATATAGAATAAGAAAGGGTGAGTAAACAAGCGTAACCCTGGTTGTGTGTATGTGTATATACTGTATATAGAATAAGAAAGGGTGAGTAAACAAACGTAACCCTGGTTGTGTGTATGTGTATATACTGTATATAGAATAAGAAAGGGTGAGTAAACAAGCGTATCCCTGGTTGTGTGTATGTGTATATACTGTATATAGAATAAGAAAGGGTGAGTAAACAAACGTAACCCTGGTTGTGTGTATGTGTATATACTGTATATAGAATAAGAAAGGGTGAGTAAACAAACGTAACCCTGGTTGTGTGTATGTGTATATACTGTATATAGAATAAGAAAGGGTGAGTAAACAAACGTATCCCTGGTTGTGTGTATGTGTATATACTGTATATAGAATAAGAAAGGGTGCGTAAACAAACGTAACCCTGGTTGTGTGTATGTTTATATACTGTATATAGAATAAGAAAGGGTGCGTAAACAAACGTAACCCTGGTTGTGTGTATGTGTATATACTGTATATAGAATAAGAAACGGTGCGTAAACAAACGTAACCCTGGTTGTGTGTGTGTGTATATACTGTATATAGAATAAGAAACGGTGCGTAAACAAACGTAACCCTGGTTGTGTGTATGTGTATATACTGTATATAGAATAAGAAAGGGTGAGTAAACAAACGTAACCCTGGTTGTGTGTGTGTGTATATACTGTATATAGAATAAGAAAGGGTGAGTAAACAAGCGTAACCCTGGTTGTGTGTATGTGTATATATACTGTATATAGAATAAGAAAGGGTGAGTAAACAAACGTAACCCTGGTTGTGAGTATGTGTATATACTGTATATAGAATAAGAAAGGGTGAGTAAACAAACGTAACCCTGGTTGTGTGTATGTGTATATACTGTATATAGAATAAGAAAGGGTGAGTAAACAAACGTAACCCTGGTTGTGAGTATGTGTATATACTGTATATAGAATAAGAAAGGGTGAGTAAACAAACGTAACCCTGGTTGTGTGTATGTGTATATACTGTATATAGAATAAGAAAGGGTGAGTAAACAAACGTAACCCTGGTTGTGTGTATGTGTATATACTGTATATAGAATAAGAAAGGGTGCGTAAACAAGCGTAACCCTGGTTGTGTGCATGTGTATATACTGTATATAGAATAAGAAAGGGTGAGTAAACAAACGTAACCCTGGTTGTGTGTATGTGTATATACTGTATATAGAATAAGAAAGGGTGCGTAAACAAACGTAACCCTGGTTGTGTGTATGTTTATATACTGTATATAGAATAAGAAAGGGTGCGTAAACAAACGTAACCCTGGTTGTGTGTATGTGTATATACTGTATATAGAATAAGAAACGGTGCGTAAACAAACGTAACCCTGGTTGTGTGTGTGTGTATATACTGTATATAGAATAAGAAAGGGTGAGTAAACAAACGTATCCCTGGTTGTGTGTATGTGTATATACTGTATATAGAATAAGAAAGGGTGCGTAAACAAACGTAACCCTGGTTGTGTGTATGTTTATATACTGTATATAGAATAAGAAAGGGTGCGTAAACAAACGTAACCCTGGTTGTGTGTATGTGTATATACTGTATATAGAATAAGAAACGGTGCGTAAACAAACGTAACCCTGGTTGTGTGTGTGTGTATATACTGTATATAGAATAAGAAACGGTGCGTAAACAAACGTAACCCTGGTTGTGTGTATGTGTATATACTGTATATAGAATAAGAAAGGGTGAGTAAACAAACGTAACCCTGGTTGTGTGTGTGTGTATATACTGTATATAGAATAAGAAAGGGTGAGTAAACAAGCGTAACCCTGGTTGTGTGTATGTGTATATATACTGTATATAGAATAAGAAAGGGTGAGTAAACAAACGTAACCCTGGTTGTGAGTATGTGTATATACTGTATATAGAATAAGAAAGGGTGAGTAAACAAACGTAACCCTGGTTGTGTGTATGTGTATATACTGTATATAGAATAAGAAAGGGTGAGTAAACAAACGTAACCCTGGTTGTGTGTATGTGTATATACTGTATATAGAATAAGAAAGGGTGCGTAAACAAGCGTAACCCTGGTTGTGTGCATGTGTATATACTGTATATAGAATAAGAAAGGGTGAGTAAACAAACGTAACCCTGGTTGTGTGTATGTGTATATACTGTATATAGAATAAGAAAGGGTGAGTAAACAAACGTAACCCTGGTTGTGTGTATGTGTATATACTGTATATAGAATAAGAAAGGGTGCGTAAACAAACGTAACCCTGGTTGTGTGTATGTGTATATACTGTATATAGAATAAGAAAGGGCGAGTAAACAAACGTAACCCTGGTTGTGTGTGTGTGTATATACTGTATATAGAATAAGAAAGGGTGAGTAAACAAGCGTAACCCTGGTTGTGTGTATGTGTATATACTGTATATAGAATAAGAAAGGGTGAGTAAACAAACGTAACCCTGGTTGTGTGTATGTGTACATACTGTATATAGAATAAGAAAGGGCGAGTAAACAAACGTAACCCTGGTTGTGTGTGTGTGTATATACTGTATATAGAATAAGAAAGGGTGAGTAAACAAGCGTAACCCTGGTTGTGTGTATGTGTATATACTGTATATAGAATAAGAAAGGGTGAGTAAACAAACGTAACCCTGGTTGTGAGTATGTGTATATACTGTATATAGAATAAGAAAGGGTGAGTAAACAAGCGTAACCCTGGTTGTGTGTATGTGTATATACTGTATATAGAATAAGAAAGGGTGAGTAAACAAGCGTAACCCTGGTTGTGTGTATGTGTATATACTGTATATAGAATAAGAAAGGGTGAGTAAACAAACGTAACCCTGGTTGTGTGTATGTGTATACTGTATATAGAATAAGAAAGGGTGAGTAAACAAACGTAACCCTGGTTGTGTGTATGTGTATATACTGTATATAGAATAAGAAAGGGTGAGTAAACAAACGTAACCCTGGTTGTGTGTATGTGTATATACTGTATATAGAATAAGAAAGGGTGAGTAAACAAACGTAACCCTGGTTGTGTGTATGTGTATATACTGTATATAGAATAAGAAAGGGTGAGTAAACAAGCGTAACCCTGGCTGTGTGTATGTGTATATACTGTATATAGAATAAGAAAGGGTGAGTAAACAAACGTAACCCTGGTTGTGTGTATGTGTATATACTGTATATAGAATAAGAAAGGGTGAGTAAACAAGCGTAACCCTGGTTGTGTGTATGTGTATATACTGTATATAGAATAAGAAAGGGTGAGTAAACAAACGTAACCCTGGTTGTGAGTATGTGTATATACTGTATATAGAATAAGAAAGGGTGAGTAAACAAGCGTAACCCTGGTTGTGTGTATGTGTATATACTGTATATAGAATAAGAAAGGGTGAGTAAACAAGCGTAACCCTGGTTGTGTGTATGTGTATATACTGTATATAGAATAAGAAAGGGTGCGTAAACAAGCGTAACCCTGGTTGTGTGTATGTGTATATACTGTATATAGAATAAGAAAGGGTGAGTAAACAAGCGTAACCCTGGTTGTGTGTATGTGTATATACTGTATATAGAATAAGAAAGGGTGAGTAAACAAGCGTAACCCTGGTTGTGTGTATGTGTATATACTGTATATAGAATAAGAAAGGGTGAGTAAACAAACGTAACCCTGGTTGTGTGTATGTGTATATACTGTATATAGAATAAGAAAGGGTGAGTAAACAAGCGTAACCCTGGTTGTGTGTATGTGTATATACTGTATATAGAATAAGAAAGGGTGAGTAAACAAACGTAACCCTGGTTGTGTGTGTGTGTATATACTGTATATAGAATAAGAAAGGGTGAGTAAACAAGCGTAACCCTGGTTGTGTGTATGTGTATATACTGTATATAGAATAAGAAAGGGTGAGTAAACAAACGTAACCCTGGTTGTGTGTATGTGTATATACTGTATATAGAATAAGAAAGGGTGAGTAAACAAGCGTAACCCTGGTTGTGTGTATGTGTATATACTGTATATAGAATAAGAAAGGGTGAGTAAACAAGCGTAACCCTGGTTGTGTGTATGTGTATATACTGTATATAGAATAAGAAAGGGTGAGTAAACAAACGTAACCCTGGTTGTGTGTATGTGTATATACTGTATATAGAATAAGAAAGGGTGAGTAAACAAACGTAACCCTGGTTGTGTGTATGTGTATATACTGTATATAGAATAAGAAAGGGTGAGTAAACAAGCGTAACCCTGGTTGTGTGTATGTGTATATACTGTATATAGAATAAGAAAGGGTGAGTAAACAAACGTAACCCTGGTTGTGTGTATGTGTACTGTATATAGAATAAGAAAGGGTGAGTAAACAAACGTAACCCTGGTTGTGAGTATGTGTATATACTGTATATAGAATAAGAAAGGGTGAGTAAACAAACGTAACCCTGGTTGTGTGTATGTGTATATACTGTATATAGAATAAGAAAGGGTGAGTAAACAAACGTAACCCTGGTTGTGTGTATGTGTATATACTGTATATAGAATAAGAAAGGGTGAGTAAACAAACGTAACCCTGGTTGTGTGTGTGTGTATGTACTGTATATAGAATAAGAAAGGGTGAGTAAACAAACGTAACCCTGGTTGTGAGTATGTGTATATACTGTATATAGAATAAGAAAGGGTGAGTAAACAAACGTAACCCTGGTTGTGTGTATGTGTATATACTGTATATAGAATAAGAAAGGGTGAGTAAACAAACGTAACCCTGGTTGTGTGTATGTGTATATACTGTATATAGAATAAGAAAGGGTGCGTAAACAAACGTAACCCTGGTTGTGTGTATGTGTATATACTGTATATAGAATAAGAAAGGGTGAGTAAACAAACGTAACCCTGGTTGTGTGTATGTGTATATACTGTATATAGAATAAGAAAGGGTGAGTAAACAAACGTAACCCTGGTTGTGTGTATGTGTATATACTGTATATAGAATAAGAAAGGGTGAGTAAACAAACGTAACCCTGGTTGTGTGTATGTGTATATACTGTATATAGAATAAGAAAGGGTGAGTAAACAAACGTAACCCTGGTTGTGTGTATGTGTATATACTGTATATAGAATAAGAAAGGGTGCGTAAACAAGCGTAACCATGGTTGTGTGTATGTGACTGTATATAGAATAAGAAAGGGTGAGTAAACAAACGTAACCCTGGTTGTGTGTATGTGTATATACTGTATATAGAATAAGAAAGGGTGAGTAAACAAACATTTTGAAAAGAGAGGGAAGTATGCAGCAGGCTCTCATTAATACTTCAGTTAACAATTTTTCCCACTCATAATTACCCAGACAGCACAGGCCCGATTTAGGCAATCTGTCGCTTTCCATCTGTGGGAGAAAGTCACGACTTACGTTAAAAACAACGTTTTTTAACCCTGGGCTGTCAGCACTGTGCAACCTGCCATGCACTGTTAGACCTGAAACATCCCCTACGTAAGTCCGTGAGTGCAAATGATAACGCCTGGCCTACACACTGCAAACACACGGCCCGGTTGTACAGACTCAATCTGCGTTATTTTTTTTAATTGAAAATCACATAATATACAAATACAGCATTACAGTATTCAGCCAACAACTAATTACCAAGCTAAACAATCAATGTATAAACACACCAAAATAAATAGATTAAAAGAACATAAAAAATAAGATAACAAAAAAAAGAAAAAACTAACAAGTAAATAAATTAAATAAGTATAAATATATATATATTTTAAAAAGGTTCTAGAGTTACAAAGGTTTACAGCCATTTCTACCTTGGCTGCCGTAGGCTGCGATCACACCTAATCCATTGTTGCATATCCATACAACGGAAGGATGTGGTTTTCAAATGGAAGGATCTGTAGCCCTGCATCTTTGCATTTAATTTGCGATGCCAATGCATTGCGGTGCTTTGCAGGTGTTGAACGCATTGGATTTTTCCACCTTTCCTTCAGCCAATCTGGATGTTGATATTGTATAAATAAACATTGTGAAATAATATATATTTTTTAATAATTAGATTAAACATAAAAATTCACCATTATTTTATTTTTATTTTATTTGCTGTACCTAAAAAAAAAGAGAAAAAGAAAGCCTCGGAAACCCTACAGGAGGCGCTAGAGATGAAAATCGATGGGGTTGCGTCGATTCCCAAGCCTGGCTCTGTTAGGGCCCTAGATCGAATGCGTGAAAAACGAGCATTAGTTGCACAAGGGCAAAGCAACGGCAATGCAAAGCCGAATTAGGTGTGAACGTGGCCTTGGCCTATTTCACAAATGCATCTGTAAATCGAAAGTATGTAGTGCTTAACACATTAAAACGCTTCTTTTATTGTGCACAACAATTTACTGCGGTTTTCCATTTAATGCTCACTTTTGCAGCTAATTATTTTTTTTTTATATTCTGCAAATATCTTTGCTCAGCTGCATGGAAAAGAGCAGGTAACGGCACTTTATGAATTTCCGAATAAACATAGACCTACTCAGGTAGAGAGGTCTGATAAACTTAAATGAACGAGTCGTCCCTTACAAAAACGTTTCTGATCTTGTTCATGTTTTCTGTAGATATATAATCAGGTGAAACACTCTCCATTGGTTTGGTGCCGTCTCATTCGTCGTGACCAGAAAACTGATTTTACCTGACACAATGTGATTGTGACTTATGTGATTCTACATTACCCAAGGGGCCGCTTGACTTAAATAAATAAATTATAATAATAAAAAATATTTATTTAAAAAAATACCAAAACAGTGAAAAAGATTTTGCATTGATATTCATAAAAACACCCAGAGTCCTTGGTGAGAAGAAATGCTGTAGGCTAATGTATTCACTAATATGTGCTTGTATTACGCTTGTATATGCTTGTATTACGAAACTAAACTCAATTTTGACAAAAACAAAAATCGGTGACAAAATATGTGACACATAAGTTGAGACAGCTGGCTAACTGAGGCATTTGGGAGGGGATTGTGGGATACAGGAGGATTGTGGGGTTGCTGCTGATGTGGGAGGGGACAATCAGAGAGGAGAGTACAGTGGGGTCAGAGAGCAGAGTTGTATCAGTGCTGTGGAATCTGGGGAGGAGGAAGGGGTGGTTGAGGAAGGTTGGGAGGGCCAGGGGCCAGTTATACATGCTGCTTAGTTGAAGAGGATGAAGAAGGCCAGAGGCACCAGGAGGAGGAAGAGGATGCTCTGTCCGATACGCAGGGCACTGTTGCACATGTCTCCCTCACAGCAGCTTATGTCCACGACAACATCTCCTAGTTGAGAATTCAGACTTCCAGAACAGATAGTTTTGGATACACATCCCTTCAGTGTGACTTCCTGCCCAGCCACGGACACTTCAAAAATAATGGGGGGAAAAAAATACATCTTAGAAAGAAAAATATCGATGACTCGCCACACATTTTGTTTGTCCAAGAGATTTCAAATCATCTGATGGAAATATGCCGTTAAATATTTTGGAAAGTGTAAAAACATGCCATATCACTAAGTACAGATAATATACGGTTATGTAGAATACAGAATGCACGTTATATTTATTGGTTTAAATACAATTCATGTTTTTATTGTTCCCATTATACAAATATTTTGTGTAAATATTCTGGTTTGAGAGGGGTTCCTGGATGGCTCATTCGGTTAAGGCACCATGCTGTGGTGCATGGCTGAGCCTCACCGCCTTGGATCAAATCCGAACTGTGCCAGTGCCGGCTGCGGCCAGTAGCTCCATAGGGCGATGCAGGGTTCAATCGGATAGGGTTCTGTGTGCAGTAATATCTAGCGCCCCCCCATGCTGGTCGATCTGAAAGGCCATATGAGAGGCCCCTCCATCGACTCCACTGCACTCAAGCTTAGCTGTAGTCTGCGGTGTGAAAACTAGCAGCTGGCGACACCACGTGTTTCGGAGGAGAACCGTGGATGTCTACACTCTCCCGAATCGGCAGTGGGGTTCGCGCAATGCACACGGCTGAGGTTGCAGATGATTGGCCGTTCCAAATTGGGACGGGAATTGGATAGGTTTAGCCCCACGTTGGGAACCAAATTTTAAAAATAATAAAAAAATATTTCGGTTTAATGCTCAAATACGAAAAGGCCATATTAGTTCCATTTGTGGTGGAGGGGCTAGCCTCAAATCTTGCCACACAGAAAGCTTTAATATTGACGTTTTGGTCAGGGACCTTCGTCAGGGCATCAAATTCAAGACATTGTAAAGGGCCGAAGAGTTCTCACCTGAGGTTTTAATGCAGAGATCTTCAGAGCCAATGCACTCCAAAGTGCGTGCACAGTCAGCAACCACACAAGTGAAACATTTCTTTCCATTTTTTGTACCAGGCAATGCTATGACAGACAAATAATATAACGTATGAATTCTGGATATTAAGTAAAACAGAGACCATTTCAGAAGGGGCAGAGAGCTCTGCCTGTTCATAACACACGTTAATTTATATAAAAATACAATGATAGACATTCAAGTTATTGAGCTTTGAGTTGGTGTCTGATTGTCACCTGACTACCAATAAATCAGCCATCTGTTCATTCAGAGATGAGGAAAATGTACCCATAGAAGACTTGAGAAAATGAATACAATTTCAGTTGAGAAAACCTACTAACCTTCATGCTACAGGATAATGACATAAGACTATCAGCATTAAAATGCACTGCTTAAAGACATTTATTGACTGTAGCTACTGGGGAATATTCAATGGATGCTTAGTTCAGCTTAAATGGTTCACTCTTTACATTTGACATTTAACAATTGAATAATCAATCCAAGGCTACACAGGAAACAAAAAGCAAACCCCAATCAAATGACTACACAAAGAGAGAGATGTGAAGTGGATTACTAGATTTGTCAAAAAATGTGCACTGCAGAATAGAACATCCATGCAACAATATCCTATATTTGTAAGCCATTAACTGAGGACCAATCAACAACAGCAATTCCAACTGGATCATGTAGCAGGGGTCAAAAACTCCAATTCTGGAGGGCCGAGGTTTCTGCTGGTTTTTTCCTTTCAACCAACAGCCAATTTAGGGCTTGGAAACAAGGCATGCGGACTCTTTAGCCAATCAGTGACTTAAACTAAGCATTTAAGTGCTGGAACACATCAAACACCAGGGGGGGTATACTACGGAGCAGGATTACTTATCTGGATAACTGCACTGAGTAAAACCCGAAACCCTCCCAAATCTGGAACATGAACTGAAGTAAAAAGAGCTGTTCTGGGTTTTACTCAGTGCAGTTATCCAGCTAACTAAGTAATCCTGCTTCGTAGTATACCCCCAGCAGACACGGCGACCCTCCAGGATTTGAGTTTGAGATCCTTAAAATATTAAACAAAAGCCAATACGCCACAGCTATATGAAATACAGAAAACAATGTGGTATAATGGTTTTAGCACTGGTTGCAGGTTTGAATTCCCTGACAATGTTAAACAAGGATACAACATTCATTGCTGCATATATGGATTATATGTTAAAAATCAAGCTTTTTAAGTTGCTCCAGATGTGACGGTCTGCTAAATGCCTAAATGTATATATGTAATATTTACCTGGAGGCTGTTGGTCGTTGCAGAGGTTAGAATCACAGCATTGGGTGTTAATAGATGTCCTTGTTATTCCAAAGTTAACAGATCCATTTTCACAATTAGCTGGAGCTACACATGACTTCATGTTTGCTTCATTCTGAATTGCTCCTAAAGGCCAAAAGATGGATGGATCGAGAAACAACGTCAAAAATAAAAATAATCACTAACAAAGACAATTAGTCTGCACGTAAAATATGCAAGAATACTGCTGTCATGAGTTTTATATCTTCATCCATCAAATAATGCTACACAGTGTTACTTATTTCAATGGGGGAAGAGAGAGAAAGCCATCAGAGTACCCTGATGAAGGCCTCTCTTTCCGATACGCATTGGTGCGGCGGTTTTCCACTATGATCTAGCCAAAATAATAAAAGGTTGTTTTTAAAAAAATCTTTTTTTACTTGGAATTTTAAAAATTTCTTCTATAAAATTAATTATTTTAAATTTTCACTGCACCATGTTTTTGTCATCCAAGACACTTGTCTCATGTCAAAAATATTAAAGTACTTGAACTTTTTTTCCTTCTGGGGCTCAGGAGGTTAGTATACCAGTTCTAAGCTGTGTGTGTGAGCGCGTGTTTTCGTCTTGAAGGCAAGCCCCAACAAGCCTACTGAAAACTACAGAGGATCCGTTAGCCCACTTAGAATCCTGGTTTGCCCCATCTCCCAAAGCACCTGACAAAAATGAATCAGGCAAAATTAGCATGCTTGCACAAAACCGTACCGCGGTGAAAACACACACACAAAAGAAAGACTGAAATCCACCTTGCGCAGTTCTCCCAATGACACAAATGATTCGCCTGGTCTGAGGCACATTGTAAAAAAGCAAACAGCCAATTTTGCTTGGAATCACTGTAGGCTATTTCCTGGAACAGAATGTGCCTAGTGCTCATTGGAGGATATATCCCTCTGGGCCAAACTCCAGTGTATAATCCCCAGACCTCGTTGATAAGGGCTGTTAAAGAAACCATCCATCCACCTGAGGGCATGCAGTGAGCACCATAATTCATTGGACACAATGGCAATGGGGTTGAAATGCAGACTGTCAGCTTTTAGAAATTATGGAACCTTTTGTACATAGTCTCCCCCCCCCCCATTTTCAGGCATCAAATAATGTAGAATAAAGTAGTATGTAGAATAAAGTAATCATTTTTAATAAATATTTAGTCGCATATCCTTTGCATTCCATGACTTCCTGATGTCTGTGACCCAACAATATCAAAAGACTCTTGATATCTTATTTTTTGGTACTCCTACAAGCGATACTATAACCTCTCTGCATTTGAATTGATCTCTATGGGAATTGGGTGGTGGAACTAAATTTAGCTGTAAATTACACTGGAACAATATGGAACACATGATTGGCGAAATGGCTGTAAGTCATAATGGGTCTGAGGTATTCAACAAGCCTCAAACCATCACTCTGCTGCCAGATATGCAGTAGATATGGATGGATCACTTTAAGGGTTGTTTCTCCTGACAAATTTTACTATTGAACTCTATGGAAAAATAAGTCAGGAGAAGAAACCCTTCAAGTTATCCATCCATATCTACTGCATATCTGGTATATATGGTTTAAGGCTTGTTTGATACATGCTCGCTGTACACAAGAGAAAACCCCTGCCATTTAATTTATTTTCTTTCCATTTCAGCTGCTTCAACCCTATTATTGCTGGAAAGCAGTTTATGTTTACTGTTGGGGATCTCTATGCCAGAGACACGGAGGAAATATCGGAGGTCCAGATGCGATAGATGCAGAATCTTAAAGTGTTCCAATGAACACCACTGAAACGGACAAAAATTTGTAGTGGAATGGGGGAAAATAAAGAGAACACAAATAACCTCGCGATAAAAACGAGGAACTCGATATCCGAGCAAAACAAAAGAAATAAGCAGTCACGCTTATCTAACTCCCGTTTGTGGAGCGAACAAACAGAAAGAAAAAATAAAACTCAAAAGACCCCTAAGACTTAGGGTGAGAGCACTCGTAGGTATGAGTGGAAACAAAGAAACGAAAAACCTCAGCTCTGAAATAAGAGCGAAAAGATCACTTTGCTTTTGTTAAATTATACTGCTAACAAGTCTCATTGGAAGCAAAGCGGTCGATAGCAGCACAACTTCCTATACCTTTTTTACCGGCTCGAATGTTACGTGAAATAACATGGAAGCGACGAGAAAAGGAGGAAGCGGGGTATAAGTAGTGAGCGGAAATGCAGGACAGGTGAACTCACTAATTACCGAGACAAAAGCAAAACCCGTAGCGGAACAGAAAAATCAGATAGATTACCGGTAAAAAAAAAAAAAGGAATACAAAACGCGGAGATAAGGAAAAAAAGGCATGATCCATGACATTTACACAAATAATGTACAGACAAAAAGCCTGAATTATCAATATGGCAGTAAAAATTTGTGTCTATCTCAGTGTACCAACTTGAAAATATCACGTGCGATTCATGTGTTTGCAAGTTGATAAATCCAAGTTGATCGTATATTAGGAACCGCGGTAACATTATTACTTACCATAGTCACACACCCATTTACTACCATAAGTGGTTGGCCTCAATTTATGGTGAATTATGAGGGGTGACGACTAATATTTATCCTGCTACAAATGTGGTTTTGAAATAATGTTCTACTTTTGGTGCGGAAACATTTTTACAACAGAAGTCCACAACATATGACATCCGAGTTAGGACCTGAGCCGCAAAGTGCAACAGTTGTTGTAAAATGCTACTGAATGGCGTTACTCCGTCATCCATTGTACCTGCTTCTGTATCTTCTCATGAAACAGCATCTCTGCTACTCCTAACTATTTGACTGGCTAGAGAGGCTGAACGACAGTTCTGTGGGCTGCACCATAGAGTGTATAGGAATTGGAGAGGATGGGAGGGGACAGACAGTGATGCACCCAGACGTGCACATGCAGAGTGCTAAAGAGCTTGCTGCCCATTAAAGTAGAAAGCCAAACTGCTTTGACAACCAAATAAAAACCTCATCAGTCAAATTTGTGTGATTCTATATTTCACTATGCATAGCAGTTTTTGCGCTTAAACACATTTCTATTAGCGTGCTAGCTCTCTCTCCCTACTCTGTCACACAACCAGCTGGAATGCAATGAAATATGGCGCAAAGCGGGATATTTAATTGCATTTGTAGCCAACCTTGACCAGCCCAGCCGATCGAATTAAGCCAATAGGATATTTGTAGCAAAATAGTTAGGCCATTCTGGGAGAAATTTCTAGACCTCGGCAGTACAAATAATTTTTGAAAAAAATATAAAATTATTTATTTACAGTAAGATTTGCCAAAAACACACGTTTTTTTAAATCTGCTTTTCATACGAAAAGTAATTAATAAATCAAGTTTTAAAATATCCCCAGGAAGTTGTATTTTTCCTTCAAAAACCTGATATTCATCATTCACTTTAATGCAGAACTCAGCACAGACATGCATAGTATAGGATTACTTCTGGGGCTTCACAGCTATGGTTGGCTAATGGCTGAGGGTGTACTTTTCTGTCTTGTTCAATATGCATGTCTATGGGCCGCACCTGTTAAACGTTCATCTACGGTAACAGACTAGCCAACATTTTTATTTCTGCCAGAAAACACATCTTTCTGGCCTTTGGGGTAGATTTAACAATCAATTAGAGCAAGAATCAATTTTCACTAATTCAAGAGATAACTGTCGAAGTCAGGAAACTATGGGCAGAAATGAGTGCCAACAGAAATTGAATTTGAATTGCATAACTCAATTATTTAAATTTGTGACGTTTAAACAAAATGATTGTATTAACATTTTTTATTTTAATTGCATAACTTGATAACAATTTGAAATGGAATGCAACGGCTTGAAATTGAATGTACTCTTCATTGCAAACAATTTTCACTTCAAGCTAAAAATTCCAGTTCTATACACTTGGAAATGCAATTTTTACAATTCAAGCTACAATAAAACTTCCGGTTTGTATTTTGAACTTTTTCTACCAAAATAAAAAGAAGTTCTTGTTGCTGTTTAAGAGCTTAGAATTTTGGACCACAGCTGACGCGTCATGTGACATTGTCGGATTTCTGAGCGTATCCATTTGAAGTCACTTACTTGGCTCCCCATTGTATTGTAACACTTTTACAAAACTGCCCTTACAAAATCCTGGCATATATTTGTCGTTCTACCCAGGGCCGGCTCGTCCATATAGGCGAACTAGGCGGTTGCCTAGGGCGGCACTTTGGCGAGGGCGGCAAAATGTGAGCCAAATCCAAAAAAATAAAAATAAGTTCATAACACATATAATTCTTGAGCGACAGATTAATTAATCGAGAAATAAAGTATAAAAATAAGAAGACGATCAACCCCTCCACCCCCTGCCCCGGTCAACAAATTAATGATAGCTCCCCCCCGGTCAACAAATTAATGATAGCACCCCCCCCGTCAACAATTATATGAATGCGCGTCATTGTACCCAGCACTTCTGAAAATGCACTTCCGAATGCGTCTTCGTCCCCAGCACATTTCAAACCAAACCTACGCCCATGCTCGTGACTGCTGTAAATTATTTGGAAGGTTATTGGGGTTATTATGCAGACCTGCTGATTGCTTTTGTATGACATATTGGCGTGTGTGTGTTGTTGCTGGTATGGACCATACGTTGCAAATAATATGACTCAGGGGCGGCATAATTGTTTTTCGCCTAGAGCGGCAGATATGCACGGGCCGGCCCTGGTTCTACCTCACCTGCGTAGATCGTTGTTGTGGCACTGAGGCATTTTGTTTGGCTCGCTGGACATGTTTTTGTAGTCTGAGAGCATGGTCCAGTGTCCGTGGAACACTCGTAACAATCCAGTGGGTATACTAAAATACATATGAGTAAAAGCAGTTGTATTATTACTGGAAAAGGTATATATAGTAAACTGAAGACATCCCTCCCCTTCCAAGGTAAGAGCTAATTTCCATGTCACCGTTTAATTAAAGTTTTTTTTAAGCTGCATGCAAAAAAAAGGACAGGAAAAACAATACTAATATAACAAGCAATTATCTTCAATGGATTTTTTTATCTACACTGAAACGGGAAATCTACATTCAGCACAAGGCTAAATGCTTCTCGGTTTTCACAAACTGAGTGGATGAACTTGTGAGAAGGGCTGAACCACAGTCTGTGGATGAAGACTGGTTTAGCCACCTCTTAAATTGCGTCTTAAACTAAATCCCACGTGCTATTAATGACAAGTTTACATTGTTGGTTGCGAAATTTCTATGGCAAGAATTAGTTTTCATGGCATTACCTTTGGAGAAGAGCGCGCACGCAAGGGCGAGGGTGACGAGCAGTTTCATTGTGTCCTGTATGATGCTCGTATCAATAGAAGCAGGCAGGCAGCCTGCGACCATTTATATACTCTGAGCCTGAGAGGCGTAGCGCTGATACCATCCAAACCCCGTGTCAGATTACTTGTGATAAATCGAAACTTAAAACTGCATTTTCGTGTCATTTGGGAATAGCCGAATAAAACGGTGCAAACGTAGTTGCACAATATAATCTTGCACGAGGTGTCTCGTAACGGCGTACATGAACCTTTTTTCATTTAATTTAAAGTTACCCAACAGTCCTCTATCTCTTTATCACTTGAGTCGGAGTCCACCCCGGTCTACTTAAAGAACCCACAAACGTTTAAAGAAATTAAAGGTCTGGGATTGATACGCTTGAATGTAAGAAGTCTACTTGCAGCACCAGAAACTAGATCGCTTCAAAATTCAGTTCTCTCAGGCAGACCCATATATTTTAGTGTTGACTGTGTCTTGGTTGAAAAAGACTGATAGTGACTGTGATATCGCCTTGCACGAGTACAATGTGTATAAAACAGAATTGGAAAGGGGAGGTGGAGTAGTTATTTATGTAAAATCGTGTTTCTCTGTCACAGTCCTGAATGCTATCACTGTCTCAAAATGTTTTGAATGTCTTGCATTGTAGGTGGTCCTGGCCTAATAATTAAATCAATGTCATTGGGATATATAGACCCCCTTCTGCTCACGCTAGCTCCTTTAATAAGATAGCAGAGTTACTCTCTCTGTATTCAGATGCTGAACTGATTGTTATGGTTGACTTTAATCTCGATTGGTTGAGTGGTGCTTCTAAGTATCTCAAAGAGGTTAGCAGTAACCTCAACCTATCCCAGTTTATTACTGAACCCACTCGGCCAAATCAGAAAAAATTACTTTTGGTCCACCCTAATTGATTAAATTTTTTCCAATAGGAGTGATATAATTCTCGCGTGTGGTGTTTTTAATTTAGGAATTAGTGATCACTGCCCGTATCAGAAATAATCGGCTAAATAAAACACAATCACGCATTATTATCAAAAGAAATTTAAGAAATTTTAGTGACCAAGCTTTTTTAATTGACCTTTTACACAGCGACATCCACTATACATCCGAAATCCCGGATGTTGACACGGCACTGGATTATTTTATAAAGACCTTTCTTTTAATCATCAATAAACATGCACCATTCAAAAAGCTTAGAGTAAGCGATAGATCCACCCCTTGGTTCTCACCTGAATTATCTGCCTTATTTAAGGAAAGAAATAGAGCCTGGTCTCTTGCCAGACACTCTGGAGATCCATCCCATTGATTCAGATTCAGATTCAACTTTATTGTCAGTATCCATGTACAGGTACAAGAACAACAAACTGCAGTTTAGCGTCTGACCAGAGTGCAAAGAGGCAGTAAAGTGCATTGTGTATATATATAATATGGTAAACTATAAACATTATGTACAGGAGTATAAATGTGGATATATAAATAATCTCAATAGTATAAATAAACATGAATAGACAGTAGTAAGGGCCATCAATGACAGTAATTGTAAGAAAAATATAAGGGTATATATGAAATATCTACAGAAAAACTATGAGTATGAATAAAGTATTGGTCTTCATTGAGACAACATTTTAAATCCACATCCTCTGTGAAGAATGCCAAATCTAATTATTACTTGGACTTAATCACTAGCTCCTATTCAAATTATTCAAAATTTTTGAAGGCAGTGAACTCTAACAAAAACAAGGCTGTTATTTATTTGCCTACACATATAAAGTTTAACTACACAAAAATAAATCTGCGTTAGCATGTTATGTTTGAAAGTTAATCAGAATCTCAGGAGTCTGTGTTGTGGCCTCGCATATCGTTCTTCCTCCCGTCCGTTTACATCCATTTTGGCGATTAAAACATGAGAACATAGAAAATCCATGTGTCACCAAGAGGAACGGAAAATAACTCTCAAAAGAAACAAGAAAAAACTGGTTGTTCACTTTCAAAAGTCCGGGCATGGTTAATATAAACCCATAAATAAAGAATAGATGCCACTTTCCACTATTAAGTGTTGATGGTTACAAAATGTAGGCAGAAGGGATACTAATAATTATAATATCTATATAGAGACTAAGAACATATGAACTCATGGGACATTTGTACTGTGAACATCACAGAATGTACCGGGTCATTCTATCTCATATGAAACTACAGATGCCTGTGATGAAGACACAGAACCTTGTCAGGTTATCTGCATTCAGTATAAAATTAAGAAGTTTAAAACCACTGGAATGGTGGCACACCTGCCTGGTAGAGGAAAAAGTGTGTTGTGCCCCCACGCACAGTGAGGCAGATGGTTTTCAGAGGCAAAAACAAATATCCAAGGGCCACAGTTAGACTACAATCCAAGGGCCACAGTTAGACTACAATCTAAAGGACACAGTTAGACAAAGTTGGGGTCTGCTTGCTAGGTAGTAAAACATGTGCAATGCTTATAATATATGCAAACTGTAAGAAGGATGGAAATTCTAATGCTGCTTCCAATGTGTAATTGCTGATGTTCCATGATGTTTGGAATCAGCTTCATCCAGGCTTCTAGCTGTGCAGCGTTGATAAACTGCCACGCCCATGTGCAAACGGACAATAATCCGTAGTGGAAAAGGGGAAAATAAAGGGAACACAAATAAACTCGCGAAAGAAACGAGGAACTCGATATCTGAGCAAAACAAAGAAATAAGCACTAACGCTTATCTAACGAGGAACTCGATATCCGAGCAAAACAAAGAAATAAGCAGTAACGCTTATCTAACTCCCGTTTGTGGAGCGAACAACAGAAAGAAAAGAAAAACTCAAAAGAACCCCTAAGGCTTAGGGTAATATCACAGGTATGAGTGGAAAAACAAAGAAACGAAAACCCTCTGCTCTGAAATAAGAGCGAAAAGATAACATTGCTTTCTTTCTAAATTGTACTGCTAACAAGTCCCGCGTTGAGAGGCAAAGCGGTCGATAGCAGCACAACTTCCTATACCTTTTTTACCGGCTCGAATGTTACGTGAAATAACATGGAAGCGACGAGAACAGGAGGAAGCGGGGTATAAATAACGAGAGGAAATGCAGTACAGGTGAACTCACTAATCACCGAGGTGAACGCAAAACCCGTAGCGGAACACAGAAAAATCCGATAGATTTACCGGTAGATGAGAAAAGGAATACAAAACGCGGAGATAAGGAAAGAAAGGCATGATCCATGACAGCAGCAATGTTCAGCCGATTTTAGTTTTAGTTTTGATATTTAGCAATAGCAATAGAAGTTTATTTATATAGCACATTTCGTACACTGGGGCAATTCAGTGTGCTTTACATACATAAAAACAAAAGGAACATCCATATACGTATAAAATATAATTAAAAGAAAGTACAAATTACATAAAATAGTCATTAAAAAAGAGTAATATAGAGAACCATAGAGCAAAAGCCCACCAATAGAGCTTAGCCATAAGCCCGAGACATCACTTCCCCACCGGGAGTGATTAGAGGTCTACTTCCAGAATTAAAGTGCAGTAGGAAAAGAGTGTTTCATCTCAATCATAGGCACATGAAAAGAGAAATGTTTTTAACCTGGATTTAAAAATTGCTACATTTGGGGAACATCTAAGAACTTCTGGCAGTTTGTTCCAGTTGCAGGCAGCATAACAGCTAAATGCTGCTTCGCCATGTTTAGTTTGGACTCTGGGCTATACGAGCTGACCTGAGTCTATGGATCTAAGAGCCCTACTCGGTGTATATTCTTTACGCATATCAGTGATGTATTCTGGGCCTACACCATTCAGTGATTCATAGACTAGTAGCAGCACTTTAAAATCTATTTTGTAAATTGATTAGTTTTTAAAGTAATTTCATTTTTTAATTTGATTTCAGTTATCTATAATAACATTGGTTCAAACAATACACATCAATAATCCACTGCATTGGAAAACCTTGTCTCATTAACATTTTTCACAAATAAACATGACTTATGCCCCCCCATGCCTTCATTATATGTGTCACATCTTTAATTACCTATTCCCAAATAACACGAAAATGTAGTTTTAAGTTTCGATTTCTCATAAGTAATCTGCCACGGGGTTCGGACGGTGTCGGGTTATGCCTCTCAGGCTCAGTGTATATAAATGGTCGCTGGCTCGTATGCTTTAATGTTTTGAAATGCCAATAATATCCTGGGTATATTTGGTGCTATTTCATAGGTGCGAATAAGTAAACAGAATACAGGGGTTAAGCCCCCTGACCCCTCCCCTTAATCTCTACCTATCAATCAAATAATTAATTATTGCGTTGGGTTGAGAAGGAAAAATCGACACGTGTATTGTAATAGAGAGGCAATCCAGCCAGGGAAACACTTCACACTTGATAAGGGTTTTTCATTCAGCAGAAAGAGTGTGCCTGCCGACAGTCAACACTGTACTAAATGCGATCCTTTATACCCTCCCAAAAAGGTTGTGCAACCATGTGTGTCGTTACCAAGGGCAACCACCTCATTAGGTAGAAAAGTCAAACTTATTTTCCTACCATCCAGCTGTGTCTGCCATCTCTTGTGCCCCTGTACCCCCGTGAGGATAGGTCCCAGCATGTGAAATAATGGCACCTAACTCACAGATGTTGAATAGGACAGAATACATCATGATAACCTCTAAAATAAATTTAATAATAATAATGTGGATAAAAATATGTAAATCATTCAATTGTATTTCTTTCTGTTTGGGTAATACTTGCATGCCCAGTGTGTTTCTTTGCTTACTTTCTCAGCCCAGCTCTTTCTTCGCCGAACTCTCGGAGAGCCGTGTAATTCTGGTTTTCCTGTAGTGTGCTGCTTTGAATAACGGATAACAATGTAGAAAACTACATCTATTTGTTTTACAACAAAACAAATATGTGCATCAAAAGCTTACAAGGTAATTAAAATGTGCTGGCCAAAGAAGGTTAAGATAGGGTTCACATTACAGTGTAAGGTGTAACAAGTCTCCATAGCAGAACAGTAATTTGTCGTCTCCATGCCCCGGTATTAATGGATGACTGTAATATATACTTGTAGATCCTATTCTCTTGTGGGGTTTTGTTTGTATTTGACACACCCACATGCTCTGGTATGATGTTCTTAACTGGGTCCTGATAATGGTGTTTGCAAAACACTTCACAGCACTAGTTTCAAAAACCTGTTTTCATGAATAGCGTATTGAATATAACATTGGCTGTCATTGATGACAAAAGAGGGTGTTTTTACAATACAGACAAGCGATGTTAAATAGATCTTTGATCCTATTTTACATGGCTTGCCTCGCTTGGATGTATGCTATGAACTCATAATGTAGTTGATTAATTTTGAACCACATTTATTTTGCATTTAAACAGCAGATCAATGCGTAAAGCCTCATATTGTTTTGGTATTCACCCCGGTTGCCCTTTAAAGGAATAATTCACTTTCTGTTTTTGTTATTATTCATTGTATACTACAATGCAGGCTCTTAGGAGTCCATAAAGGTCTTGTGATCAAAGCTCTGATGTGAGAAAAGACAGAAACATGACTGGCACTCCTTCCTGTGGGTCCGATGAACATGGTAACGATTCTGATTCCGATTATGATTCCGATTCTGACCTTGAGGAGGTTACCTCTCCGTCTAATCAGGAGGAGTCCGTCTCAGGGTCTGAGGCTGGTGGCGAAAGTTTGGAATGGAACTCTCTGGCCGAAGGAGGTTTTACTTGGGGGGGAGCTCTCTCCGGACGATCTCTCCGATTCTGAGATTCAGTAGTCTCCTCCTTCGGAGACACCCACTCAGAGGGGAGAGGCTAAAATCGCAGGAACGCGTGAATTTCCCTTGCCGCTCAATGTCCCAACCGAATATACTGAACTAGCGGAGGTTTTTAGTAAGCAGAGGGCAACCACCCTTCCTTCTCACCATTCATACAATTGTGCCATTGAACTTTATCCGGGTACCACCCCTACCAGAGGGAGTCTATATTTCTTATCTGCTCCAGAGAGTTCGGCCATGAAGGAGTATATTGAGGAGGCGCTTGCTAATGGCTTCATAAGGCCATCTACCTCGCCTGCTAATGCAGGCTTCTTCTTTGTAAAAAAAAAAAAGACAGAGGGTTAAGGCCTTGCATTGACTACCGTTCCCTCAATGGCATAACGGTTAAGAACCGTTACCCGCTTCCCCTGATGAATTCCACTTTTGAATGCCTTCAGGGGGCAGTTATTGTTTCCAAACTCAATCTCCGCAATGCCTATAACTTGGTGCGCATGCGTGAGGGCGATGAATGAAAAACTGCCTTCAATACGCATAGCGGCCACTATGAGTACCAGGTCATGCTGTTCGGTGTTCAGTGGCACCACTGGTTAGAGGGAACTGAACACCTCTTTACTGTGCGGACCGACTACAGAAATCTGGAATACGTCCAACAGGCTAAAAGACGTAATTTACAGCAGGCGTGCTGGGCATAATTTTTTACCCATTTAAATTTTCTGTTGACGTACCGCCCAGGTTCGAAGAATGTTAAACCAGTTCAACCTGAGTCTGGGGGGGGGGGGGGGTCCCGCCAATTGCCTTTTTGTACCTCCCGAGGTGAGGTCTCGGGTACTCCAGTGGGGTCATTCTTTACAATTCGCTGTGCATCCTGGCGCTCGCCGCACCAAGGAATTTTTCTCCAGACACTTTTGGTGGCCGCTTATGCTATTTGTGCCCGGAATAAGGGTTTTTGACTCCCACCCTCTGGGTTACGCCCTTTACCCGTACCCAGTCGACCTTGGAGCCATATCGTTTTAAATTTTGCTACCGGATTGTCCGATTCGCAGGGCAACACGGTTATCTTAGTCATAGTTGATTATAGTTGGCTTTCCTAGGTGGCTCATTTTCTTGCTCTGGCCAAATTGCCATTGGCGCTGGAGATCACTCAGTTGGTGATCAATCCATATACACGGATTGCCTCAAGACGTAGTATCAGACCGCGGCCCTCAATTTATTGGCAAATTTTGGCGTTATTTTTGCACGCAGTTGGGCACGTCGGATAGTCTGTCCTCCGGCTTTCACCCTCAGACTAACGGGCAAACGGAGGGGACCAACCAAACGCTGAAGAACACCCTTCGCTGCTGATGATGAACATCCTACGTCATGGAGCCGTTATCTTCCCTGGGCTGAGTATGCTCATAACACTGCGTAATGCCTCCACGGGCCTATCTCCATTTTAGGCCCAAGTAGGTTATCTGCCCCCACTCTTCCCTGAGCTGGAAAAAAATGTGGAGGTTTCTTCTGCTGGCTCTTTTGTTCGGAGGTGCCATGGGATGTGGAAACGAGTTTGCGCCTCACTTTTGCGAGCTTCGCCGTCCCGAAAAGCTTCTTTGTCATTCCGACTTACATTGAGCCAGGTATAGCTAGGTACAAGCGACCTCGTGATATTAAAGCTTTGCTTTATGTTCACGAGGGACTTGCTTCCACATATTAGTTTTAGGTAGAGGAGTTTTCCTCGGTCTATATTGCATACGGAAATAGCTATAAACACTTACTTAAATGGCCATGAATAGTCAAATTGTCCATCATTTATCTTGCCTGTATACTTGATCATTTTGATTACTGCGTGTAATGTTGTAGCAAAATTACAGGGCTGCCATACGCACTTTTATTGCCTAGTGAATCTAATCGATATTACAGATATTACTGCATGACTTATGCTAGCTATACAGTATATTCAGTTAGCTCGCTACTACCCAGTCATATAAAGTTCTGAAAAGTCGTACAAATATTCACAATGAAGTGGAAACTGACCGCAAAGTGTTAGCGATTTTACACGATGTGAGTGAGGTTGAATCAGTTGCCAAGGAGGAAATGAACATCCATTAGTGATAGTGATGATCTACCATGGGTCTATGGAAGTTATAGCCTACTGGGGAGAGTGACAGTGAGCCAGACATACAGAGGCAGAGCAAAAAAAAGTTGTCTTTCGGCAATCAATACAATGGTTCTGTGTACAGCTGTTCCAGCTTGCGTTGTGCCATCAACGTCAAGAGAGTTTGTTAGTTAGCCATCCAGCTAACATTAATGAAACAGTTACAGATACAGTTCTGTGCATATGACAGTGCTGGCTAGCAAGCTATACTTGAGTAGTTTCATTTTTAATTTTAACTGAACTGAGCTGAAGTTAGCAAGCCAGTTGTACGAATGAGACGAACCTGTAGCTGGCAACACCATGTTTTGGTTGGAGTCATGTTCCAGACAGCACAGCTATATCGGGCTGCCGTAGGCGCCCTGTTGCTGTCCATCTGTGGGAGATGTTGTATCTTCCCACTCTGCAAACTACCTCCAAGCGGCATAGCGCCAATTTCCCACAGACTGAGTTGTGCGTTTTGTCTGGGGTTAACGATATTATGTGGGGTTTGCATGTGATAGAGAATGCATTTCAGAAATGAGCTTCCCACATAAATTATGCAGCTGTAAAAGCAATAGATTTTTGTCAATTGTTACTTAGCAAATAAGCTAGCTTCCTCATGAAACAAAGATGGTGAAGACCAAATTTGAAAAATATGTTCTATTGGCGGAAATGCCAAAACATGTGCACTTCCTTATATGTCCAAAAGCATCAGATGTTCACATCCTTATTTGTAAATCAAAAGCACATTATTAATTTTGCCTGATCTGTGAATTTGTATCTGAATTCTGTGTGGAGGTCAGAAGGTACAGAATTTAATGTTCTTAAGGGCTGAGAGTCTGTGGTAATTGTGGTTATTTCTGTAGAAAACCCTGAAAAGTGCCAAACTAGTCTCCATAGATATGGGGCATGCCCCACCATTCTGTAACTTGGCAGATGGCATACCTGTCACGCCTATATTCACAGGTATGCTCAAGCACAGTTGAGGAGCCTAATTGTATTTACTCTGTACAACAATGATTTAAGTAAAATCATACTATAAATTTATTAGAATTCCAAACTAATTAAAATGGTGTTATATTTTGCAGTATTGCTGTGTAGTTATATGTAATATAAGCTATATGTAATATAAGCTATATGTAATATAAGCTATATGTAATATAACTATCTTGCCATTCATAAATCTAGAACAGGGATGGGCTAGGTGGGCTGTATCTGTTTCTGAATTTGAAACTGACTTCTGCTATTAATTACTTAATTAGCCCAATCATTTACATGATCTGATATTTTTGCTACATTCCGTGATGTGAACAGTAGCAGATGGATGTTCTTGTGCCTGTATGCATGTATTGTAACTTTAATTGTGGTCTAATTTGTGAGTGAATCGGTGTTAGTGTATATAAGTAATTAGCTGATTGAGCCTGGGTAACTGGTGGCAGCAAAAACCTGCATACACACCAGCCCGTGAGGCCTAGAGTTGCCCATCCCCGATCTAGAACCTGTTTTGATTATTGTAAGAAAAAAGAAAGATAAAGCAACGCTATATCTCCCCCTACTGGGGTAATGGGGAGGTTTTACTGCCATATCAACAGTCACTATCATTGTATAATTTGTCCTTGCTCAATCAAGCATTACAGTCATATTATGCTCACGTGCTTAACTATAATGCTTTTTATCTTATTTTTTCATGAATAAATGGTGCTTTTGTTAGTTATAAAGAATAAGTGTCATTATGGATTAGTGCTTTATAATAAATGGAAAGGAACGGTGAAATTGCATTGTTGGAGGGGTGTGCCTGCGACATGGCAGATGTGAAGAGTGGTGTATAATTTATACACGTCACGCGTTCCAAGAAAAAGCTTACGCAAAGGCTACACTTGGGTTTCCTCTCTGAAGCACCCTCCGGGAGCCTCCTCATTTCCCACTCCTCGCTCCGCGGAGCATTTTGCAGGTTGGAATGTCCTTAACGATGGCGAACCTCGATTGATTTCTGGGTCAGACGAGGACCAAAGAGAAGAGGACAGATAAAATAAGTGTTTGGAATCCAACCTTAGTTGACGAGGATGAAGGAGGCCAGAGGCACCAGGAGGAGGAAGAGGATGCTCTGTCCGATACGCAGGGCACTGTTGCACATGTCTCCCTTACAGCAGGTCAAATCCGCCAGAGCAAGATTGCAGAACAGACACTTTTGGATGCACATCCCTTCTGTGTCAATATAGGTACACCACCACCCAACGACACTTCAAAAAGAATGGGGGAAAAAATGTATTGTAAAGAAAAATATTGATGACGCCACACATCTGCCAAAACAGTTTTCCCCAGAGATTTACTTCCTGCAATTAGTTTTTTTATTTTTTACTTCTTGCAGATTAAGTACACAGCATCTTCTATTATTGCAATAAAAAAGTTATTATAGCCATGATAATTTAACAGATGGATATATGTTGTCATGTGTTATGGACAAGATAAAAACATGCTACATGACTAAATACAGATAAAATATGGTTATGTAGAATACAGAACAAATTTGGTATTTATTGGTTTAACAAAAACTACATTTAAGCTATAAGATGTTTTTTTCCATGGTTTCCATTACACACATATTTTGTCAGAATACTATGGTTTGCTGTAAGCAAAACAACATCAATGCTCAAATACTAAAATGCCATATTTTTTATTACATTTGTGCCATGTCTATTTCCAGCATGAAAATTCAAGACATTACTGATCCAGTGAGTTCTCACCTGTCAGGCGATCAAGAAGAATAACGGACGTTACCACTCACCGAATAACAGACAGAAAAATGGACGTTACCAGCAATCGTGGCCATGATGCCAGTGCCAAGATTTTGCTCAACTCTGATACTCTGACCCAAACTATGAATGAAAACAGCAATCCCTGTGTTAGTACACGATCCGTGACAACTCTACTAAAGTGTCACTATTGTCATGTAGCTATCCATTTAACAACCCCCCACCCAGTCTTGCCTGCACCTACCCATGCATGACACTGGACAATAGCTATTTGTGAGTATTTTTTTACCACCAAAAATTTGTATTCTGTCATAGCAACAAGATAAAGCCACAATAGCCTGATCGTATGCCAAAACAGCAGTGAAATGCCCTGCTCACTCAAACGCAAAATAAACATGTGAAATTCTTGTGTAATTATACCATGTCATTCTACTATCAATATCTGCTACTAATTATTAATCAAATATACAATCCTGCCATTGGTTTTACGCATCACTGCTGGACAAAATTCAGTGGTCAATTATTGTCTGGGACAATCAGTTTGAGAAATACCACACGCCACTTTATAACGTTATTACACTATCTGCATGTGTTTTTAAAACCTTGAGGCATAAAATCAGGCATGCTGTTCAAACCTGTCTCATGCATTCAAGTTAATTCTAGTTTCATTGAATAGAACACCCCCTAAATAGGTGAGAGTTGACCAAATATTGAATCTGCGCTAAGCATTGCAACACACCAAAAACCAACAGGCACAGCAACCCTCAAGGATTTGAGTTTGAGATCCGATAAGCTGATAAGCCACACCTATATGAAATGTAGAGAGCAACGTTGTATAATGGTTTTGGAATTGGGCATTTATTGGGCATTAATGCAGAGGTTACGGGTCTGATTTCCTGTTGAAAGGATACCCTTAGGCCAGCATAAAACAAGAATTGCTTCGGTAAACATCCACCTGTATGCATGGCTTATATGATATAATCAAGCTGTTTAAGTTGTCCTAGACATGATGACAGTCTGCTATATGGCTAAAAGTAAATATGAAATATTTACCTTCAGTCTTCTGATTGTTGCAGTGTTAACAGATGTCCTTGAGAGTCCAAGGTTAACAGATCCACTGACACATTGAACTGGTGCTGCACATTTCTTCAGCCTGAATTGTCGAGAAACATCAAAAATAAAAATCACCATTCACAAATACAATTAGTCTGCATAGGAAATATGCAAAAACACTATTTTCAGGAGTTGTATATCTGATATCTTCATCAAATAATGCCACAGAGTGTTACGTATTTCAATGAGGAAAGGGAGAGAAAGCCCTTGGATGTACCTATGTATATTAAATAAACAAATTTAATACATATACATAGTTACATATAGCACACCCTGTTCAGAACATCTGGAATCTCTGATTGTAATCTCAAGAACCATATATTCTACTATGCCGAAAGCTACACTACAAGGGACATTTAATTAAAATAAAATAAATAATACAGAAGTAATTTTAAAAAGAACGTTGCTTTAGCTTCAAATAATGTGTAAATGGTGAGGTGCTCATTGTGAGATAGGGTTGGTTTTCATATAGAATTTTTTTTTTAACTCCAAGACTCGCTACGTCTAATTTATTTGAAATAAATCAACAACATGGTTCGGTGAGAGTCGAGATTTAAATGAGTATACATTGCTTAATATTTAAAGTAGAAAGATAAACATTAAACATTATATTTTTGAAAGGAGTAGAGACAAGCAAACTCCAAGTAGTTAAGAGGATATTGTTGTTGAGATATTGTTTTGATATTGTCCAACCTGCATGCTCCAGAACGATATCCGCCGTGCCTTGTCAAATGTTCCTCACTGGCTGCATACAGGCGACCGGGCTGAGCTAGGCGTGCCTTGTCTTGTTTAAATTTACAATAGGTATAATAGACACAATATTGTGTTTCTTATCTTATTTTCTGATGTGCAAAGATTTCTGTGAAATATGCCTGTGTAGGTTGATGTCTAATATCAAGTGTATATTATTTATCATGTGATGATGCTGAATCTGTTGGCTAGTTTTGGTGGTAAAATTTTAATGTCATCTAGCTATTGAGGAACATAGTAACAATGATAGTAAAGAAGAGAAAATAGATAGATCTCAGAAGAGAAAATAGAAAATGTACCAGCAGAAAAAGGTAACCAAGTTGCCAAAGTTGGATGTTTTTTTTATTTAAACGCAGTCACCAACCTGCGACTCAACCGTCGCTAAATGTTTGTCAGACCACATATCTGAACAAAAAACTTTTCAATGTACAAAAATGCTAAGTTGCGTATGGATACAAAGCTCTATCTACTGTATAATAGAATAGCAAAATGTAGTCCTGCCTTTAAAAGTATTGCAGTCAAAACGATGCAGCACACAATATAGGCTATTTTAGCTCACACAAGTTAAACATGCTCTATTCCAAAGCAATGGTACCCAATGTTTCCAAAATTATTGAATGTAACTCGGCCCGGTTTTTTTTCAACTTACCATCTGAAGAGAATATGGTCATTCAAACTTTATGTGTCACGTGAAAGTGTCAAATGCCTGGTGCTGCACATTTCTTCAGCCTGAGTTGTCGAGAAACATCAAAAATAAAAATCACCATTCACAAATACAATTAGTCTGCATAGGAAATATGCAAAAACACTATTTTCAGGAGTTGTATATCTGATATCTTCATCAAATAATGCCACAGAGTGTTACGTATTTCAATGAGGAAAGGGAGAGAAAGCCCTTGGATGTACCTATGTATATTAAATAAACAAATTTAATACATATACATAGTTACATATAGCACACCCTGTTGAGAACATCTGGAATCTCTGATTGTAATCTCAAGAACCATATATTCTACTATGCCGAAAGCTACACTACAAGGGACATTTAATAAAAATAAAATAAATAATACAGTCATTTAAAAAAGAACGTTGCCTTAGATTCAAATAATGTGTAAATGGTGAGGTGCTCATTGTGAGATAGGGTTGGTTTTCATATAGAATTTTTTTTTTAACTCCAAGACTCGCTACGTCTAATTTATTTTAAAAAAATCAACAACATGGTTCGGTGACAGTCAAGATTTAAATGAGTATACATTGCTTAATGTGCTATGTGACCATGGCAAACCCGACTCCTTTATCAAACGTGTCACACTTGCCCGTTGCCCCTCGAGGACAATACAGATTAACTATTCTGTATAGGTTTTCCACTTTTCGGAAAAAAATATAATGGGAGTCAATGGACTGAATTTTTTTTTTTTTATATTCAGGAAGCTAGACGTTCAAAACACCCAAGAGAGGGGTTGTCACATTTTAAAATAATTTATAAAATTGGTCATTTTAATGTAAAACGAGCTGTTCCGGGGTTTACTTAGTGCAGTTATCCAGCTAACTCAGTAAGCATGGTTCGTAGTGTACACACCTGGAATGAGGACCACTGGCTCAAAAACATGCCTTTTGTAGCATTTAAACTTCCATCCATGTTCAGTTTCCTTCCTGACTCTCTCAAAATTAGATCAATTCATTTGATAGTGTTAAGTTGATAAAAAATCTTTAAAAAAAAACTTTTTTACAATATGTCAATTTCCATTCACAATTCGAAATGTATATCACCCAAATATCTTTATATATTATTTCAGTCAAGTAATTTATGCAGTAATTTATCTGCACACACATACGCGCACACACACACATATGTGTGTCCTCCCCCGACACTCCCATGTCACCCCCCTGCTCATTGACCTCCACTGGCTACCGGTGATGGCCCGCATCAAATTTAAAACATAGGTGCTCGCCTTCCAGGCAGTCCAAGGATCTGTCCCTCCATACCTCCAAAAGCTCATCAGACCCTACACACCTGCCAGATCTCTGCGTTCCGCCTCCTCAGGACGACTGGTATCCCCCCCCCCCCCCTTCATACTAGCACCCGGTCTCGACGTCTGTCTGTCCTGGCCCCACGGTGGTGGAATGAGCTCCCCGTGGAGGTCAGAACAGCAGAAAGTCTGACCGCTTTCAAGCGCAGATTGAAGACTCAACTCTTCAAGCTGCACCTCTCTCCACCCCTCCCTACCTCCTTGTGACTATTGTTATCAAAATTGTGTAGTCCCGCCCCCCCCCCCACCAAAAATAAAAAAATACTGTCTGCGCCTAGTACTTAGATTCGTGTTTGCCTTTTTAGGATTGTTTTAACGCACTTGTTACTAGTTCGGAAATGCACTATGTACGTCGCTCTGGATAAGAGCGTCTGCTAAATTTCTTTAATGTAATGTAATATGGCCACAATAGAACACACAACCTTAACATCACAAACATGCACACCCTCTGAGGCGTGCATGCCATCCATAAACCGTACAATAAGAGAAACCGTACAAAAGGGACATTTTTCTGGTTCATAGTTTTTTATTAGTTAAGTCTTTTTTTGGTCTGTCTGGTCTGGTTGTCCCCTCTGGTTGTTCAGTCCATGTCCTATCTTTGTCTGTACCTGCCCCCTGGTTATTTACCACAAATATATGATTATTGTTGTTATCATTATTATTATTAGTAGTAGTAGTAGTAGTAGTAGTAGTAGTACACCTGGTCAAAAAATAACTAATATTTCTAATGTCAATTTTGGCCTGTTGGAGGCGCTAGATTGGGGGATGAACTGATCCGAAACTTAGTGACTGGATACCTTAGCCTGTCCTGTCTCAATGTGCCAAATTACGCAAAAATGGCCTGCCATACACTCCCATGGAAGAAACTATAATAGTAAATAAGTGCCTACCTATTTTAATTGTAACAATAGCCCCCTAGGAGTAATAATAATAATAAAAATGCATTTTATTCATGATGTGCTTTTCATACACCCAAAGCACTGGACGCAGGCAATTGTTCCAACATATAGTGTACAATTTTTAAAAATGGTTATAACGATTTGCAGATTATTCCCACAATAAATGATTGGCATTTAATGTAACAGATAAAGTTTGAATGATCACATTCTCTTCAGATGGTAAGATGAAAAAACACAGGGCCAAGTTACGTGAAATAATTTAGGAAACATTGACTAGCATTTCTTTGGAGTAGAGCTTGCTTAATTTGTGTGAGCTAAGATAGCCAATATTGTTTGTTGTAACTTGGCCTTATTTTGATATCAATACTTTTTTAATGGCATGCAGACCTCCATTATGCAAGCTTTAATTCATGACTTGTATGTGTATATACTGTATATAGAATAAGAAAGGGTGAGTAAACAAACATTTTGAAAAGAGAGGGAAGTATGCAGCAGGCTCTCATTAATACTTCAGTTAACAATTTTTCCCACTCATAATTACCCAGACAGCACAGGCCCGACTGTCGCTTTCCATCTGTGGGAGAAAGTCACGACTTACGTTAAAAACAACGTTTTTTAACCCTGGGCTGTCAGCACTGTGCAACCTGCCATGCACTGTTAGACCTGAAACATCCACTACGTAAGTCCGTGAGTGTAAATGATAACGCCTGGCCTACACACTGCAAACACACGGCCCGGCTGTAGACTCAATCTGCGTTATTTTTTTAATTGAAAATCACATAATATACAAATACAGCATTACAGTATTCAGCCAACAACTAATTACCAAGCTAAACAATCAATGTATAAACACACCAAAATAAATAGATTAAAAGAACATAAAAAATAAGATAACAAAAAAAAGAAAAAACTAACAAGTAAATAAATTAAATAAGTAGAAATATATATATTTTTTAAAAAGGTTCTAGAGTTACAAAGGTTTACAGCCATTTCTACCTTGGCCGCCGTAGGCTGCGATCACACCTAATCCATTGTTGCATATCCATACAACGGAAGGATGTGGTTTTCAAATGGAAGGATCTGTAGCCCTGCATCTTTGCATTTAATTTGCGATGCCAATGCATTGCGGTGCTTTGCAGGTGTTGAACGCATTGGATTTTTCCACCTTTCCTTCAGCCAATCTGGATGTTGATATTGTATAAATAAACATTGTGACATAATATACATTTTTTGTTTGGAAGCTTTTAATAATTAGATTAAACATAAAAATTCACCATTATTTTATTTTTATTTTATTTGCTGTACCTAAAAAAAAAGAAAAAGAAAGCCTCGGAAAGCCTACAGGAGGCGCTAGAGATGCAAATCGATGGGGTTGCGTCGATTCCCAAGCCTGGCTCTGTTAGGGCCCTAGATCGAATGCGTGAAAAACGAGCATTAGTTGCACAAGGGCAAAGCAACGGCAATGCAAAGCCGAATTAGGTGTGAACGTGGCCTTGGCCTATTTCACAAATGCATCTGTAAATCGAAAGTATGTAGTGCTTAACACATTAAAACGCTTCTTTTATTATGCACAACAATTTACTGCGGTTTTCCATTTAATGCTCACTTTTGCAGCTAATTATTTTTTTTTTATATTCTGCAAATATCTTTGCTCAGCTGCATGGAAAAGAGCAGGTAACGGCACTTTATGAATTTCCGAATAAACATAGACCTACTCAGGTAGAGAGGTCTGATAAACTTAAATGAACGAGTCGTCCCTTACAAAAACGTTTCTGATCTTGTTCATGTTTTCTGTAGATATATAATCAGGAGAAACACTCTCCATTGGTTTGGTGCCGTCTCATTCGTCGTGACCAGAAAACTGATTTTACCTGACACAATGTGATTGTGACTTATGTGATTCTACATTACCCAAGGGGCCGCTTGACTTAAATAAATAAATTCTAATAATAAAAAATATTTATTTTAAAATATACCAAAACAGTGAAAAAGATTTTGCATTAATATTCATAAAAACACCCAGAGTCCTTGGTGAGAAGAAATGCTGTAGGCTAATGTATTCACTAATATGTGCTTGTATTACGCTTGTATATGCTTGTATTACGAAACTAAACTCAATTTTGACAAAAACAAAAATCGGTGACAAAATATGTGACACATAAGTTGAGACAGCTGGCTAACTGAGGCATTTGGGAGGGGATTGTGGGATACAGGAGGATTGTGGGGTTGGTGCTGGTGGGGGAGGGGACAATCACAGAGGAGAAGGCAGTGGGGTCAGAGAGCAGAGTTGTATCAGTGCTGTGGAATCTGGGGAGGAGGAAGGGGTGGTTGAGGAAGGTTGGGAGGGCCAGGGGCCAGGTATACATGCTGCTTAGTTGAAGAGGATGAAGGAGGCCAGAGGCACCAGGACGAGGAAGAGGATGCTCTGTCCGATACGCAGGGCACTGTTGCACATGTCTCCCTCACAGCAGCTTATGTCCACGCCAACATCTCCTAGTTGAGAAGCCAAGATTCCAGAACAGATAGTTTTGGATACACATCCCTTCAGTGTGACTTCCTGCCCAGCCACGGACACTTCAAAAATAATGGGGGGAAAAAAATACATCTTAGAAAGAAAAATATCGATGACTCGCCACACATTTTGTTTGTCCAAGAGATTTCAAATCATCTGATGGAAATATGCCGTTAAATATTTTGGAAAGTGTAAAAACATGCCATATCACTAAGTACAGATAATATACGGTTATGTAGAATTCAGAATGCACGTTATATTTATTGGTTTAAATACAATTCATGTTTTTTTATTTTTTTATTGTTTCCATTATACAAATATTTTGTCTAAATATTCTGGTTTGAGAGGGGTTCCTGGATGGCTCATTCGGGTAAGGCACCATGCTGTGGTGCATGGCTGAGCCTCACCGCCTTGGATCAAATCCGAACTGTGCCAGTGCCGGCTGCGGCCAGTAGCTCCATAGGGCGATGCAGGGTTCAATCGGATAGGGTTCTGTGTGCAGTAATATCTAGCGCCCCCCCATGCTGGTCGATCTGAAAGGCCATATGAGAGGCCCCTCCATCGACTCCACTGCACTCAAGCTTAGCTGTAGTCTGCGGTGTGAAAACTAGCAGCTGGCGACACCACGTGTTTCGGAGGAGAACCGTGGATGTCTACACTCTCCCGAATCGTTCGCGCAATGCACACGGCTGAGGTTGCAGATGATTGGCTGTTCCAAATTGGGACGGGAATTGGATAGGTTTAGCCCCACGTTGGGAACCAAATTTAAAAAATAATAATAAAATATTTCGGTTTAATGCTCAAATACGAAAAGGCCATATTAGTTCCATTTGTGGAGGGGCTAGCCTCAAATCTTGCCACACAGAAAGCTTTAATATTGACGTTTTGGTCAGGGACCTTCGTCAGGGCATCAAATTCAAGACATTGTAAAGGGCCGAAGAGTTCTCACCTGAGGTTTTAATGCAGCGATCTTCAGAGCCAATGCACTCCAAAGTGCGTGAACAGTCAGCAACCACACAAGTGAAACATTTCTTTCCATTTGTTGATGTACCAGGCAATGCTATGACAGACAAATAATATAACATATGAATTCTGGATATTAAGTAAAACAGAGACCATTTCAGAAGGGGCAGAGAGCTCTGCCTGTTCATAACACACGTTAATTTATATAAAAATACAATGATAGACATTCAAGTTATTGAGCTTTGAGTTGGTGTCTGATTGTCACCTGACTACCAATAAATCAGCCATCTGTTCATTCAGAGATGAGGAAAACTTGGAAGACTTGAGAAAATGAATACAACATGAATACAATTTCAGTTGAGAAAACCTACTAACCTTCATGCTACAGGATAATGACATAAGACTATCAGCATTAAAATGCACTGCTTAAAGACATTTATTGGCTGTAGCTACTGGGGAATATTCAATGGATGCTTAGTTCAGCTTAAATGGTTCACTCTTTACATTTGACATTTAACAATTGAACAATCAATCCAAGGCTACACAGGAAACAAAAAGCAAACCCCAATCAAATGACTACACAAAGAGAGAGATGTGAAGTGGATTACTAGATTTGTCAAAAAATGTGCACTGCAGAATAGAACATCCATGGAACAATATCCTATATTTGTAAGCCATTAACTGAGGACCAATCAACAACAGCAATTCCAACTGGATCATGTAGCAGGGGTCAGGTTTCTGCTGGTTTTTGTGATTTCCTTTCAACCAACAGCCAATTTAGGGCTTGGAAACAAGGCATGCGGACTCTTTAGCCAATCAGTGACTTAAACTAAGCATTTAAGTGCTGGAACACATCAAACACCAGGGGGGTTTACTACGGAGCAGGATTACTTATCTGGATAACTGCACTGAGTAAAACCCGAAACCCTCCCAAATCTGGAACATGAACTGAAGTAAAAAGAGCTGTTCTGGGTTTTACTCAGTGCAGTTATCCAGCTAACTAAGTAATCCTGCTTCGTAGTATACCCCCAGCAGACACGGCGACCCTCCAGGATTTGAGTTTGAGATCCTTAAAATATTAAACAAAAGCCAATACGCCACAGCTATATGAAATACAGAAAACAATGTGGTATAATGGTTTTAGCACTGGTTGCAGGTTTGAATTCCCTGACAATGTTAAACAAGGATACAACATTAATTGCTGCATATATGGATTATATGTTAAAAATCAAGCTTTTTAAGTTTTTAAGTCACCAGATGTGACGGTCTGCTAAATGCCTAAATGTATATATGTAATATTTACCTGGAGTCTGTTGGTCGTTGCAGAGGTTAGAATCACAGCATTGGGTGTTAATAGATGTCCTTGTTATTCCAAAGTTAACAGATCCATTTTCACAATTATCTGGAGCTACACATGACTTCATGTTTGCTTCTTTCTGAATTGCTCCTAAAGGCCAATAGATGGATGGATCGAGAAACAACGTCAAAAATAAAAATAATCACTAACAAAGACAATTAGTCTGCACGTAAAATGTGCAAGAATACTGCTGTCATGAGTTTTATATCTTCATCCATCAAATAATGCTGCACAGTGTTACTTATTTCAATGGGGGAAGAGAGAAAAAGCCATCAGAGTACCCTGATGAAGGCCTCTCTTTCCGATACGCATTGGTGCGGCGGTTTTCCACTATGATCTAGCCAAAATAATAATTTAATTTATTTTCTTTCCATTTCAGCTGCTTCAACCCTATTATTGCTGGAAAGCAGTTTATGTTTACTGTTAGGGATCTCTATGCCAGAGACACGGAGGAAATATTGGAGGTCCAGATGCGATAGATGCAGAATCTTAAAGTGTTCCAATGAACACCACTGAAATGGACAATAATTTGTAGTGAAATGGGGGAAAATAAAGAGAACACAAATAACCTCGCGATAAAAACGAGGAACTCGATATCCGAGCAAAACAAAAGAAATAAGCAGTCACGCTTATCTAACTCCCATTTGTGGAGCGAACAAACAGAAAGAAAAAAGAAAACTCAAAAGACCCCTAAGACTTAGGGTGAGAGCACTCATAGGTATGAGTGGAAAACAAAGAAACGAAAAACCTCAGCTCTGAAATAAGAGCACTTTGCTTTTGCTAAATTGTACTGCTAACAAGTCCCGCATTGAGAAGCAAAGCGGTCGATAGCAGCACAACTTCCTATACCTTTTTTACCGGCTCGAATGTTACGTGAAATAACATGGAAGCGACGAGAAAAGGAGGAAGCGGGGTATAAGTAGTGAGCGGAAATGCAGGACAGGTGAACTCACTAATTACCGAGACAAAAGCAAAACCCGTAGCGGAACAGAAAAATCTGATAGATTACAGGTAAAAAAAAAAAAGGAATACAAAACGCGGAGGTAAGGAAAGAAAGGCATGATCCATGACATTTACACAAATAATGTACAGACAAAAAGCCTGAATTATCAATATGGCAGTAAAAATTTGTGTCTATCTCAGTGTACCAACTTGAAAATATCACGTGCGATTCATGTGTTTGCAAGTTGATAAATCCAAGTTGATCGTATATTAGGAACCGCGGTAACATTATTACTTACCATAGTCACACACCCATTTACTACCATAAGTGGTTGGCCTCAATTTATAGTGAATTATGAGGGGTGACGACTAATATTTATCCTGCTACAAATGTGGTTTTGAAATAATGTTCCACTTTTGGTGCGGAAACATTTTTACAACAGAAGTCCACAACATATGGCATCCGAGTTAGGACCTGAGCCGCAAAGTGCAACAGTTGTTGTAAAATGCTACTGAATGGCGTTACTCCGTCATCCATTGTACCTGCTTCTGTATCTTCTCATGAAACAGCATCTCTGCTACTCCTAACTATTTGACTGGCTAGAGAGGCTGAACGACAGTTCTGTGGGCTGCACCATAGAGTGTATAGGAATTGGAGAGGGTGGGAGGGGACAGACAGTGATGCACCCAGACGTGCACATGCTGAGTGCTAAAGAGCTTGCTGCCCATTAAAGTAGAAAGCCAAACTGCTTTGACAACCAAATAAAAACCTCATCAGCCAAATTTGTGTGATTCTATATTTCACTATGCATAGCAGTTTTTGCGCTTAAACACATTTCTATTAGCGTGCTAGCTCTCTCTCCCTACTCTGTCACACAACCAGCTGGAATGCAATGAAATATGGCGCAAAGCGGGATATTTAATTGCATTTGTAGCCAACCTTGACCAGCCCAGCCGATCGAATTAAGCCAATAGGATATTTGTAGCAAAATAGTTAGGCCATTCTGGGAGAAATTTCTAGACCTCGGCAGTACAAATAATTTTTGAAAAAAATATAAAATTATTTATTTACAGTAAGATTTGCCAAAAACACACGTTTTTTTAAATCTGCTTTTCATACGAAATGTAATTAATAAATCAAGTTTAAAAATATCCCCAGGAAGTTTTATTTTTCCTTCAAAAACCTGATATTCATCATTCACTTTAATGCAGATCTCAGCACAGACATGCATAGTATAGGATTACTTCTGGGGCTTCACAGCTATGGTTGGCTAATGGCTGAGGGTGTACTTTTCTGTCTTGTTCAATATGCATGTCTATGGGCCGCACCTGTTAAACGTTCATCTACGGTAACAGACTAGCCAACATTTTTATTTCTGCCAGAAAACACATCTTTCTGGCCTTTGGGGTAGATTTAACAATCAATTAGAGCAAGAATCAATTTTCACTAATTCAAGAGATAACTGTCGAAGTCAGGAAACTATGGGCAGAAATGAGTGCCAACAGAAATTGAATTTGAATTGCATAACTCAATTATTTAAATTTGTGACGTTTAAACAAAATGATTGTATTAACATTTTTTATTTTAATTGCATAACTTGATAACAATTTGAAATTGAATGCAACGGCTTGAAATTGAATGTACTCTTCATTGCAAACAATTTTCACTTCAAGCTAAAAATTCCAGTTCTATACACTTGGAAATGCAATTTTTACAATTCAAGCTACAATAAAACTTCCGGTTTGTATTTTGAACTTTTTCTACCAAAATAAAAAGAAGTTCTTGTTGCTGTTTAAGAGCTTAGAATTTTGGACCACAGCTGACGCGTCATGTGACTGTCGGATTTCTGAGCGTATCCATTTGAAGTCACTTACTTGGCTCCCCATTGTATGGTAACACTTTTACAAAACTGCCCTTACAAAATCCTGGCAGAAATTTGTCGTTCTACCTCACCTGCGGAGATCGTTGCTGTGGCACTGGCGCATTTTGTTTGGCTCGCTGGACATGTTTTTGTAGTCTGAGAGCATGGTCCAGTGCCCGTGGGTATACACTCGTAACAATCCAGTGGGTATACTAAAATACATATGAGTAAAAGCAGTTGTATTATTACTGGAAAAGGTATATATAGTAAACTGAAGACATCCCTCCCCTTCCAAGGTAAGAGCTAATTTCCATGTCACCGTTTAATTAAAGTTTTTTTTAAGCTGCATGCAAAAAAAAGGACAGGAAAAACAATACTAATATAACAAGCAATTATCTTCAATGGATTTTTTTATCTACACTGAAACGGGAAATCTACATTCAGCACAAGGCTAAATGCTTCTCGGTTTTCACAAACTGAGTGGATGAACTTGTGAGAAGGGCTGAACCACAGTCTGTGGATGAAGACTGGTTTAGCCACCTCTTAAATTGCGTCTTAAACTAAATCCCACGTGCTATTAATGACAAGTTTACATTGTTGGTTGCGAAATTTCTATGGCAAGAATTAGTTTTCATGGCATTACCTTTGGAGAAGAGCGCGCACGCAAGGGCGAGGGTGACGAGCAGTTTCATTGTGTCCTGTATGATGCTCGTATCAATAGAAGCAGGCAGGCAGCCTGCGACCATTTATATACTCTGAGCCTGAGAGGCGTAGCGCTGATACCATCCAAACCCCGTGTCAGATTACTTGTGATAAATCGAAACTTAAAACTGCATTTTCGTGTCATTTGGGAATAGCCGAATAAAACGGTGCAAACGTAGTTGCACAATATAATCTTGCACGAGGTGTCTCGTAACGGCGTACATGAACCTTTTTTCATTTAATTTAAAGTTACCCAACAGTCCTCTATCTCTTTATCACTTGAGTCGGAGTCCACCCCGGTCTACTTAAAGAACCCACAAACGTTTAAAGAAATTAAAGGTCTGGGATTGATACGCTTGAATGTAAGAAGTCTACTTGCAGCACCAGAAACTAGATCGCTTCAAAATTCAGTTCTCTCAGGCAGACCCATATATTTTAGTGTTGACTGTGTCTTGGTTGAAAAAGACTGATAGTGACTGTGATATCGCCTTGCACGAGTACAATGTGTATAAAACAGAATTGGAAAGGGGAGGTGGAGTAGTTATTTATGTAAAATCGTGTTTCTCTGTCACAGTCCTGAATGCTATCACTGTCTCAAAATGTTTTGAATGTCTTGCATTGTAGGTGGTCCTGGCCTAATAATTCAATCAATGTCATTGGGATATATAGACCCCCTTCTGCTCACGCTAGCTCCTTTAATAAGATAGCAGAGTTACTCTCTCTGTATTCAGATGCTGAACTGATTGTTATGGTTCACTTTAATCTCGATTGGTTGAGTGATGCTTCTAAGTATCTCAAAGAGGTTAGCAGTAACCTCAACCTATCCCAGTTTATTACTGAACCCACTCGGCCAAATCAGAAAAAATTACTTTTGGTCCACCCTAATTGATTAAATGTTTTCCAATAGGAGTGACATAATTCTCGCGTGTGGCATTTTTGATTTAGGAATTAGTGATCACTGCCCGTATCAGAAATACTCGGCTAAATAAAACACAATCACGCATTATTATCAAAAGAAATGTAAGAAATTTTAGTGACCAAGCTTTTTTAATTGACCTTTTACACAGCGACATCCACTATACATCCGAAATCCCGGATGTTGACACGGCACTGGATTATTTTATAAAGACCTTTCTTTTAATCATCAATAAACATGCACCATTCAAAAAGCTTAGAGTAAGCGATAGATCCACCCCTTGGTTCTCACCTGAATTATCTGCCTTATTTAAGGAAAGAAATAGAGCCTGGTCTCTTGCCAGACACTCTGGAGATCCATCCCATTGATTCAGATTCAGATTCAGATTCAACTTTATTGTCATTATCCATGTACAGGTACAAGAACAACGAAATGCAGTTTAGCATCTGACCAGAGTGCAAAGAGGCAGTAAAGTGCATTGTGTATATATATAATATGGTAAACTATAAACATTATGTACAGGAGTATAAATGTGGATATATAAATAATCTCAATAGTATAAATAAACATGAATAGACAGTAGTAAGGGCCATCAATGACAGTAATTGTAAGAAAAATATAAGGGTATATATGAAATATCTACAGAAAAACTATGAGTATGAATAAAGTATTGGTCTTCATTGAGACAACATTTTAAATCCACATCCTCTGTGAAGAATGCCAAATCTAATTATTACTTGGACTTAATCACTAGCTCCTATTCAAATTATTCAAAATTTTTGAAGGCAGTGAACTCTAACAAAAACAAGGCTGTTATTTATTTGCCTACACATATAAAGTTTAACTACACAAAAATAAATCTGCGTTAGCATGTTATGTTTGAAAGTTAATCAGAATCTTCGGAGTCTGTGTTGTGGCCTCGCGTATCATTCTTCCTCCCGTCCGTTTACATCCATTTTGGCGATTAAAACATGAGAACATAGAAAATCCATGTGTCACCAAGAGAAACGGAAAATAACTCTCAAAAGAAACAAGAAAAACTGGTTGTTCACTTTCAAAAGTCCGGGCATGGTTAATATAAACCCATAAATAAAGAATAGATGCCACTTTCCACTATTAAGTGTTGATGGTTACAAAATGTAGGCAGAAGGGATACTAATAATTATAATATCTATATAGAGACTAAGAACATATGAACTCATGGGACATTTGTACTGTGAACATCACAGAATGTACCGGGTCATTCTATCTCATATGAAACTACAGATGCCTGTGATGAAGACACAGAACCTTGTCAGGTTATCTACATTCAGTATAAAATTAAGAAGTTTAAAACCACTGGAATGGTGGTACACCTGCCTGGTAGAGGAAAAAGTGTGTTGTGCCCCCACGCACAGTGAGGCAGATGGTTTTCAGAGGCAAAAAAAAATATCCAAGGGCCACAGTTAGACTACAATCCAAGGGCCACAGTTAGACTACAATCTAAAGGACACAGTTAGACAAAGTTGGGGTCTGCTTGCTAGGTAGTAAAACATGTGCAATGCTTATAATATATGCAAACTGTAAGAAGGATGGAAATTCTAATGCTGCTTACAATGTGTAATTGCTGATGTTCCATGATGTTTGGAATCAGCTTCATCCAGGCTTCTAGCTGTGCAGCGTTGATAAACTGCCACGCCCATGTGCAAACGGACAATAATCTGTAGTGGAAAAGGGGAAAATAAGGGGAACACAAATAACCTCGCGAAAGAAACGAGGAACTCGATATCCGAGCAAAACAAAGAAATAAGCACTAACGCTTATCTAACGAGGAACTCGATATCCGAGCAAAACAAAGAAATAAGCAGTAACGCTAATCTAACTCCCGTTTGTGGAGCGAACAACAGAAAGAAAAGAAAAACTCAAAAGAACCCCTAAGGCTTAGGGTAAGAGCACTCGTAGGTATGAGTGGAAAAACAAAGAAACGAAAACCCTCTGCTCTGAAATAAGAGCGAAAAGATAACATTGCTTTCTTTCTAAATTGTACTGCTAACAAGTCCCGCATTGAGAAGAAAAGCGGTCGATAGCAGCACAACTTCCTATACCTTTTTTACTGGCTCGAATGTTATGTGAAATAACATGGAAGCGACGAGAACAGGAGGAAGCGGGGTATAAATAACAAGAGGAAATGCAGTACAGGTGAACTCACTAATCACCGAGGCGAACGCAAAACCCGTAGCGGAACACAGAAAAATCCGATAGATTTACCGGTAGATGAGAAAAGGAATACAAAACGCGGAGATAAGGAAAGAAAGGCATGATCCATGACAGCAGCAATGTTCAGCCGATTTTAGTTTTAGTTTTGATATTTAGCAATAGCAATAGAAGTTTATTTATATAGCACATTTCGTACACTGGGGCAATTCAGTGTGCTTTACATACATAAAAACAAAAGGAACATCCATATACGTATAAAATATAATTAAAAGAAAGTACAAATTACATAAAATAGTAATTAAAAAAGAGTAATATAGAGAACCATAGAGCAAAAGCCCACCAATAGAGCTTAGCCATAAGCCCGAGACATCACTTCCCCGCCGGGAGTGACTAGAGGTCTACTTCCAGAATTAAAGTGCAGTAGGAAAAGAGTGTTTTTTCTCAATCATAGGCACATAAGTTTCATCTCAATCATAGGCACATGAAAAGAGAAATGTTTTTAACCTGGATTTAAAAATTGCTACATTTGGGGAACATCTAAGAACTTCTGGCAGTTTGTTCCAGTTGCAGGCAGCATAACAGCTAAATGCTGCTTCGCCATGTTTAGTTTGGACTCTGGGCTATACGAGCTGACCTGAGTCTATGGATCTAAGAGCCCTACTCGGTGTATATTCTTTACGCATATCAGTGATGTATTCTGGGCCTACACCATTCAGTGATTCATAGACTAGTAGCAGCACTTTAAAATCTATTTTGTAAATTGATTAGTTTTTAAAGTAATTTCATTTTTTAATTTTATTTCAGTTATCTATAATAACATTGGTTCAAACAATACACATCAATAATCCACTGCATTGGAAAACCTTGTTTCATTAACATTTTTCACAAATAAACATGACTTATGCCCCCCCATGCCTTCATTATATGTGTCACATCTTTAATGACCTATTCCCAAAATGACACGAAAATGTAGTTTTAAGTTTCGATTTCTCATAAGTAATCTGCCACGGGGTTTGGACGGTGTCGGGTTATGCCTCTCAGGCTCAGTGTATATAAATGGTCGCTGGCTCGTATGCTTTAATGTTTTGAAATGCCAATAATATCCTGGGTATTAGTGGCCGCTATGCAAATAAGTAAACAGAATACAGGGGTTAAGCCCCCTGACCCCTCCCCTTAATCTCCACCTATCAATCAAATAATTAATTATTGCGTTGGGTTGAGAAGGAAAAATCGACACGTGTATTGTAATAGAGAGGCAATCCAGCCAGGGAAACACTTCACACTTGATTATAAGGGTTTTTCATTCAGCAGAAAGAGCGTGCCTGCCGACAGTCAACACTGTACTAAATGCGATCCTTTATACCCTCCCAAAAAGGTTGTGCAACCGTGTGTGTCGTTACCAAGGGCAACCACCTCATTAGGTAGAAAAGTAAAACTTATTTTCCTACCATCCAGCTGTGTCTGCCATCTCTTGTACCCCTGTACTCCCGTGAGGATAGGTCCCAGCATGTGAAATAATGGCACCTAACTCACAGATGTTGAATAGGACAGAATACATCATGATAACCTCTAAAATAAATGTCATAATAATAATGTGGATAAAAATATGTAAATCATTCAATTGTATTTCTTTCTGTTTGGGTAATACTTGCATGCCCAGTGTGTTTCTTTGCTTACTTTCTCAGCCCAGCTCTTTCTTCGCCGAACTCTCGGAGAGCCATGTAATTCTGGTTTTCCTGTAGTGTGCTGCTTTGAATAACGGATAACAATGTAGAAAACTACATCTATTTGTTTTACAACAAAACAAATATGTGCATCAAAAGCTTACAAGGTAATTAAAATGTGCTGGCCAAAGAAGGTTAAGATAGGGTTCACATTACAGTGTAAGGTGTAACAAGTCTCCATAGCAGAACAGTAATTTGTCGTCTCCATGCCCCGGTATTAATGGATGACTGTAATATATACTTGTAGATCCTATTCTCTTGTGGGGTTTTGTTTGTATTTGACACACCCACATGCTCTGGTATCATGTTCTTAACTGGGTCCTGATAATGTTGTTTGCAAAACACTTCACAGCACTAGTTTCAAAAACCTGTTTTCATGAATAGCGTATTGAATATAACATTGGCTGTCATTGATGACAAAAGAGGGTGTTTTTACAATACAGACAAGCGATGTTAAATAGATCTTTGATCCTATTTTACATGGCTTGCCTCGCTTGGATGTATGCTATGAACTCATAATGTAGTTGATTAATTTTGAACCACATTTTTTTTGCATTTAAACAGCAGATCAATGCGTAAAGCCTCATATTGTTTTGGTATTCACCCCGGTTGCCCTTTGATTGATTGATTTGTTTATTTGGAAGGGACAATGCACATTAATGAACATACATACAGTATGTAAACATGCCGGATTATAGCAGGGATGCTAATTTCCATCCGTAGTCCCTTAACATAAAACAATGTAATACAATAACAAAACAAAAATCCAAATTACAAATTAAGCTAAAACATTAAAAAGTTAAAATAAATTAAGAAATAATAAAATATGCCTAAACATAAGTCTGGTTAAAAATGATCACATATTTGATTGTCCTTAAGCCATTGTTTGAGACTATTTTTAAACGTTGCAAAGGTAGGACATTCCCTTATTGAGGTTGGAAGGTTGTTCCAACTCATACTTCCTTTAATTGACAGCACATTTTGACCAAAAGTCGTGCGTCTATATTGTACCTCACAGTCCCCTCTGGAGGCCGATCGAGTACCTGTTTTATTGTCAGTCCTTTTTTTAATGAATTCCCCTAGGGGAATAATTCACTTTCTGTTTTTGTTATTATTCATTGTATACTACAATGAAGGCTCTTAGTAGTCGATAAAGGTCTTGTGATCAAAGCTCTGATGTGAGAAAAGACAGAAACATGACCGGCACTCCTTCCTGTGGGTCCGATGAACATGGTAACGATTCTGATTCCGATTCTGACCTTGAGGAGGTTACCTCTCCGCCCTAATCAGGAGGAGTCCGTCTCAGGTTCTGAGGCTGGTGGCGAAACTTTGGAATGGGACTCTCTGGCCGAAGGAGGTTTTACTTGGGGGGGAGCTCTCTCCGGACGATCTCTCCGATTCTGAGATTCAGTAGTCTCCTCCTTCGGAGACACCCACTCAGAGGGGAGAGGCTAAAATCGCAGGAACGCGTGAATTTCCCTTGCCGCTCAATGTCCCAACCGAATATACTGAACTAGCGGAGGTTTTTAGTAAGCAGAGGGCAACCACCCTTCCTTCTCACCGTTCATACAATTGTGCCATTGAACTTTATCCGGGTACCACCCCTACCAGAGGGAGTCTATATTTCTTATCTGCTCCAGAGAGTTCGGCCATGAAGGAGTATATTGAGGAGGCGCTTGCTAATGGCTTCATAAGGCCATCTACCTCGCCTGCTAATGCAGGCTTCTTCTTTGTAAAAAAAAAAAAAGACGGAGGCTTAAGGCCTTGCATTGACTACCGTTCCCTCAATGGCATAACGGTTAAGAACCGTTACCCGCTTCCCCTGATGAATTCCACTTTTGAATGCCTTCAGGGGGCAGTTATTGTTTCCAAACTCGACCTCCGCCTATAACTTGGTGCGCATGCGTGAGGGCGATGAATGAAAAACTGCCTTCAATACGCATAGCGGCCACTATGAGTACCAGGTCATGCTGTTCGGTGTTCAGTGGCACCACTGGTTAGAGGGAGCTGAACACCTCTTTACTGTGTGGACCGACTACAGAAATCTGGAATACGTCCAACAGGCTAAAAGACGTAATTTACAGCAGGCGTGCTGGGCATAATTTTTTACCCGTTTAAATTTTCTATTGACGTACCGCCCAGGTTCGAAGAATGTTAAACTGGTTCAACCTGAGTCTGGGGGTGGGGGGGGGGGGGGGGTCCCGCCAATTGCCTTTTTGTACCTCCCGAGGTGAGGTCTCGGGTACTCCAGTGGGGTCATTCTTTACAATTTGCTGTGCATCCTGGCGCTTGCCGCACCAAGGAATTTTTCTCCAGACACTTTTGGTGGCCGCTTATGCTATTTGTGCCCAGAATAAGGGTTTTTGACTCCCACCCTCTGGGTTACGCCCTTTACCCGTACCCAGTCGACCTTGGAGCCATATCGTTTTAAATTTTGCTACCGGATTGTCCGATTCGCAGGGCAACACGGTTATCTTAGTCATAGTTGATTATAGTTGGCTTTCCTAGGTGGCTCATTTTCTTGCTCTGGCCAAATTGCCATTGGCGCTGGAGACCACTCAGTTGGTGATCAATCCATATACACGGATTGCCTCAAGACGTAGTATCAGACCACGGCCCTCAATTTATTGGCAAATTTTGGCGTTCTTTTTGCGCGCAGTTGGGCACGTCGGATAGTCTGTCCTCCGGCTTTCACCCTCAGACTGGCAAACGGGCAAACGGAGGGGACCAACCAAACGCTGAAGAACACCCTTCGCTGCTGATGACGAACATCCTACGTCATGGAGCCGTTATCTTCCCTGGGCTGAGTATGCTCATAACACTCTGCGTAATGCCTCCACGGGCCTCTCTCCATTTTAGGCCCAAGTAGGTTATCTGCCCCCACTCTTCCCTGAGCTGGAAAAAATGTGGAGGTTTCTTCTGCTGGCTCTTTTGTTCGGAGGTGCCATGGGATGTGGAAACGAGTTTGCGCCTCACTTTTGCAAGCTTCGCCGTCCCGAAAAGCTTCTTTGTCATTCCGACTTACATTGAGCCAGGTATAGCTAGGTACAAGCGACCTCGTGATATTAAAGCTTTGCTTTATGTTCACGAGGGACTTGCTTCCGCATATTAGTTTTAGGTAGAGGAGTTTTCCTCGGTCTATATTGCATACGGAAATAGCTATAAACACTTACTTAAATGGCCATGAATAGTCAAATTGTCCATCATTTATCTTGCCTGTATACTGCGTGTAATGTTGTAGCAAAATTACAGGGCTGCCATACGCACTTTTATTGCCTAGTGAATCTAATCGATATTACAGATATTACTGCATGACTTATGCTAGCTATACAGTATATTCAGTTAGCTCGCTACTACCCAGTCATATAAAGTTCTGAAAAGTCGTACAAATATTCACAATGAAGTGGAAACTGACCGCAAAGTGTTAGCGATTTTACACGATGTGAGTGAGGTTGAATCAGATGCCAAGGAGGAAATGAACATCCATTAGTGATAGTGATGATCTACCATGGGTCTATGGAAGTTATAGCCTACTGGGGAGAGTGACAGTGAGCCAGACATACAGACAGAGCAAAAAAAAGTTGTCTTTCGGCAATCAATACAATGGTTCTGTGTACAGCTGTTCCAGCTTGCGTTGTGCCATCAACGTCAAGAGAGTTTGTTAGTTAGCCATCCAGCTAACATTAATGAAACAGTTACAGATACAGTTCTGTGCATATGACAGTGCTGGCTAGCAAGCTATACTTGAGTAGTTTCAATTTTAATTTTAACTGAACTGAGCTGAAGTTAGCAAGCCAGCTGTACGAATGAGACGAACCTGTAGCTGGCTACACCATGTTTTGGTTGGAGTCATGTTCCAGACAGCACAGCTATATCGGGCTGCCGTAGGCGCCCTGTTGCTGTCCATCTGTGGGAGATGTTGTATCTTCCCACTCTGCAAACTACCTCCAAGCGGCATAGCGCCAATTTCCCACAGACTGAGTTGTGTGTTTTGTCTGGGGTTAACGATATTATGTGGGGTTTGCATGTGATAGAGAATGCATTTCAGAAATGAGCTTCCCACATAAATTATGCAGCTGTAAAAGCAATAGTTTTTTGTCAATTGTTACTTAGCAAATAAGCTAGCTTCCTCACGAAACAAAGATGGTGAAGACCAAATTTGAAAAATATGTTCTATTGGCTGAAATGCCAAAACATGTGCACTTCCTTATATGTCCAAAAGCATCACATGTTCACATCCTTATTTGTAAATCAAAAGCACATTATTAATTTTGCCTGATCTGTGAAGTTGTATCTGAATTCTGTGTGTTTACATGAGGTCAGAAGGTACAGTATTTAATGTTCTTAAGGGCTGAGAGTCTGTGGTAATTGTGGTTATTTCTGTAGGAAACCCTGAAAAGTGCTAAACTAGTCTCCATAGATATGGGGCATGCTCCATGCACCATTCTGTAACTTGGCAGATGGCATACCTGTCACGCCTATATTCACAGGTATGCTCAAGCACAGTTGAGCAGCCTAATTGTATTTACTCTGTACAACAATGATTTAAGTAAAATCATACTATACATTTATTCGAATTCCAAACTGATTAAAAGGGTGTTATATTTAGCTGTATTGCTGTGTAGTTATATGTAATATAAGCTATATGTAATATAAGCTATATGTAATATAACTATCTTGCCATTCATAAATCTAGAACAGGGATGGGCTAGGTGGGCTGTATCTGTTTCTGAATTTGAAACTGACTTCTGCTATTAATTACTTAATTAGCCCAATCATTTACATGATCTGATATTTTTGCTACATTCCGTGATGTGAACAGCAGCAGATGGATGTTCTTGTGCCTGTATGCAATGTATTGTAACTTTAATTGTGGTCTAATTTGTGAGTGAATCGGTGTTAGTGTATATAAGTAATTAGCTGATTGAGCCTGGGTAACTGGTGGCAGCAAAAACCTGCATACACACCGGCCCGTGAGGCCTAGAGTTGCCCATCCCCGATCTAGAACCTGTTTTGATTATTGTAAGAAAAAAGAAAGATAAAGCAACGCTATATCTCCCCCTACTGGGGTAATGGGGAGGTTTTACTGCCATATCAACAGTCACTATCATTGTATAATTTGTCCTTGCTCAATCAAGCATTACAGTCATATTATGCTCACGTGCTTAACTATAATGCTTTTTATCTTATTTTTTCATGAATAAATGGTGCTTTTGTTAGTTATATAGAATAAGTGTCATTATGGATTAGTGCTTTATAATAAATGGAAAGGAACGGTGAAATTGCATTGTTGGAGGGGTGTGCCTGCGACATGGCAGATGTGAAGAGTGGTGTATAATTTATACACGTCACGCGTTCCAAGAAAAAGCTTACGCAAAGGCTACACTTGGGTTTCCTCTCTGAAGCACCCTCCCGGAGCCTCCTCATTTCCCACTCCTCGCTCCGCGGAGCATTTTGTAGATTGGAATGTCCTTAACGATGGCGAACGTCGATCGATTTCTGGGTCAGACGAGGACCAAAGAGAAGAGGACAGATAAAATAAGCGTTTGGAATCCACCCTTAGTTGACGAGGATGAAGGAGGCCAGAGGCACCAGGAGGAGGAAGAGGATGCTCTGTCCGATACGCAGGGCATTGTTGCACATGTCTCCCTTACAGCAAGTCAAATCCGCCAGAGCAAGATTGCAGAACAGACACTTTTGGATGCACATCCCTTCTGTGTCAATATACAGTGCCGTGAAAAAGTTTTTGCCCCCTTCCTGATTTCCTCTATTCTTGCATATTTCTCACACTGGATGTTTTCAGATCTTTAGACAAAATATAATATTGATTTTAGGGAACCTGAGTAAACAAATGACACATTTGTTTTTTACTTATTAAATGTATTTAATGAACAATAAATCCCAACACCCATTTCCCTTGTGTGAAAAAGTAATTGCCCCCTTACAATAACTGCAGCCAATGTATAATAAAGTAATCATTTGTAATATTTGGTCACATATCCTTTGCATGCCATGACTTCCTGATGTCTTTGACCCAACAATATCAAAAGACTCTTGAAATCTTATTTTCTGGTATTTCTACAAGCGATACTATAACCTCTCTGCATTTGAATGGATCTCTATGGGAATTGGGGGGTGGGACTAGATTTAGTTGTAAATTACACTGGAATAGTATGGAACACATGGTTGGCTAAATGGCTCTAAGTCATCAAGGGTCTGATGTATCAAACGAGCCTCAAACCATCACTCTGCCGCCAGATATGCAGTAGATATGGATGGTTCTCTTTAAGGGTTTCTTCTCCTGACTTATTTTTCCATAGAGTTCAATAGGAAAATTTGTCAGGAGAAACAACCCTTAAAGTGAACCATCCATATCTACTGCATATCTGGCAGCAGAGTGATGGTTTGAGGCTCGTTTGATACATCAGACCCTTGATTAATTAAATATACAATCCTGCCATTGGTTTTACGCATCACTGCCGGACAAAATTCAGTGGTCAATTATTGTCTGGGACAATCAGTTTGAGAAATACCACACGCCACTTTATAACGTTATTACACTATCTGTATGTGTTTTTAAAACCTTGAGGCATAAAACCAGGCATGCTGTTCAAACCTGTCTCATGCATTCCAGTTCATTCTAGTTTCATTGAATAGAACTAAATAGGTGAGAGTTGACCAAATCTTGAATCTGCGCTAAGCATTGCAACACACCAAAAACCAACAGGCACAGCAACCCTCAAGGATTTGAGTTTGAGATCCGATAAGCCGATAAGCCACACCTATATGAAATGCAGAGAGCAACATTGTATAATGGTTTTGGAATTGGGCATTTATTGGGCATTAATGCAGAGGTTACGGGTCTGATTCCCTGTTGAAAGGATACCCTTAGGCCAGCATAAAACAAGAATTGTTTCAGTAAACATCCACCTGTATGCATGGCTTATATGATATAATCAAGCTGTTTAAGTTGTCCTAGACATGATAACAGTCTGCTATATGGCTAAAAGTAAATATTAAATATTTACCTTCAGTCTTCTGATTGTTGCAGTATTAACAGATGTCCTTGAGAGTCCAAGGTTAACAGATCCACTGACACATTGAACTGGTGCTGCACATTTCTTCAGCCTGAATTGTCGAGAAACATCAAAAATAAAAATCACCATTCACAAATACAATTAGTCTGCATAGGAAATATGCAAAAACACTATTTTCAGGAGTTGTATATCTGATATTTTCATCAAATAATGCCACAGAGTGTTACATATTTCAATGAGGAAAGGGAGAGAAAGCCCTTGGATGTACCTATGTATATTAAATAAACAAATTTAGTTACATATAGCACACCCTGTTGAGAACATCTGGAATCTCTGATTGTAATCTCAAGAACCATATATTCTACTATGCCGAAAGCTACACTACAAGGGACATTTAATTAAAATAAAATAAATAATACAGAAGTAATTTAAAAAAGAACGTTGCCTTAGCTTCAAATAATGTGTAAATGGTGAGGTGCTCATTGTGAGATAGGGTTGGTTTTCATATAGAATTTTTTTTTTAACTCCAAGACTCGCTACGTCTAATTTATTTGAAAAAAATCAACAACATGGTTCGGTGACAGTCAAGATTTAAATGAGTATACATTGCTTAATATTTAAAGTAGAAAGATAAACATTAAACATTATATTTTTGAGAGGAGTAGAGACAAGCAAACTCCAAGTAGTTAAGAGGATATTGTTGTTGAGATATTGTTTTTAGCAAATAAAAAACTTGTGAGAATGCTGTCAATGGGCCTCATTCATGAAACGTGAGCAGAACGAATTTGTACATAAATTGTTCGTATTTGCAATTTGGCCCGTATTTTTGTATTCATCAACATTTTCGTATCTGAAATTTGTTAGTACCTCCAAACAAAATTTACACCTGCTCCGGAGCATGTGTACGTACTCGTTCGTAAATTCAGATTGCCGGTAAATGTAGTGATAATTAGAATATGAATTTATTTCTATTTTCTGTTAAATTCACAAGACTAAATGTAGCCTTTCAAATACACATTGCAAGCGTAATAAATTATGATTGTAAAAAGCAAACCCTTCAGATTACGCCCATTTATCAATTATAGGCTATGAAGCTATTTAATTAGACCCATAACATAGGCTAATGAATGCTCCCAGTAGCCTACTATTTTTTCTAAATTGCTGAAAATTCAAATTTTACATGACCTTACATAGGCTATGTTAATTAAAACACACATTTAACCAATTAACAAAATTTGCTTTAAAGTGGCTTACATGTCTGTAGCCAGGGTTGCAATTGTGGTCAACAGCTTCATCCAGCTAATGCCAGCGTACATCCAGTTCCCCTACAAGATGCAAAGCCAGGTGGAGGTAAAGCGGGGTTTTTATGAAATTGCCAACCTGTCCAATGTTATCGGTGCCATAGACTGCACACCCCATTGTACGTTTTTGTTGAAAAGTCGGTGAAACGCCGTCTTGCGTTCAGGGAGAAAACTGGGTAAACTTTATTTTAAAGTTTTAAGTTTTTGAACCGGTTAGAATGTAACGAGCAGGCTATATTTCGGTAAAACCTGAGCTGTGTGGGACACGCTCATCAATGTGACCACAATTAGAACGCTCCAGAGAAATTCTAAAATAAGGTCGCCCGTGTGATTACCCGATTTCAAACCACAACTCACATGAACCCCAACAGAATTACAACAGAATTATAACAGAATTATAAAATGAATAAACGTTTAATTTATTTCCAGGCTGCGATAATGCAATGCGCTCGTATTGATGGTACATCTCCTGCTAGGCCTTTAGTTTACCAGTTCATGATGCCGGTACTGACAATATTAAACTTTTTTTTTCTTTGATTGAAAATCTGCTAATAAAACTGATTTCAGTGTCAGAATAATTATTTCCTTTGCTTTTGCTGGGCCATTCTGACTAGATATGGACCTTTAAATGGAAGCGACATCCTCCATATAAGGCCATTCATGAGGCCTGATGTGTGCATTCTCTGTACAGAAAATATCAACAGGTCCATATAGGCTAACAAAACAATAAATGCATGTATATTTTATGAACTAATGTGGTATCTAAACAAAAGAATGTGATGTCCATTTTTATCACAATATATAAACCGGAGCGAACTGGAGCTTACGGAGTGGTAACATCCTAATAGTGCTCATCACTCTAATTAAATTACATCCGCTTCCCCTCCTCGCTCGCTCCTGCTCACATACTCTGACACACACGCATTTAAGAATCCGATGCACTCTGTTGCCCTGGTAGGCAGGCCAACCTGCATGCTCCAGAACGATATCCGCCGTGTCTTGTCAAATGTTCCTCACGGGCTGCATACAGGCGTCCGGGCTGAGCTAGGCTTGCCTAGTCTTGTTTAAATTTATAATAGGCCCTGAGTATGTCACATTTGCAACAATAATAGGCTTAATTCAATAATAATTTATGGTGCTTTCTTTGGCAGTAGTAATAGGCTTATTGTGTTTCTTATCTTATTTTCTGATGTGCAAAGATTTCTGTGAAATATGCCTGTGTAGGTTGATGTCTAATATCAAGTGTCTATTTTTTATCATGTGATGATGCTGAATCTGTTGGCTAGTTTTGGTGGTAAAATTTGAATGTCATCTAGCTATTGAGGAACATAGTAACAATGATAGTAAAGATGACAAAAGTGGATCTCAGAAGAGAAAATAGAAAATGTACCAGCAGAAAAAGGTAACCAAGTTGCCAAAGTTGGATGTTTTTTTTTTTAAACGCAGTCACCAACCTGCGACTCAACCGTCGCTAAATGTTTGTCAGACCACATACAGTGCCGTGAAAAGGTTTTTGCCCCCTTCCTGATTTCCTCTATTGTTACATATTTCTCACACTGGAGGTTTTCAGATCATTAGACAAAATATAATATTGATTTTAGGGAACCTGAGTGAACAAATGACACATTTCTTTTTTACTTATTTAATTTATTTTATGAACAAAAAATCCCAACACCCATTTCCGTTGTGTGAAAAAGTAATTGCCCCTTTACACTTAACTGCAGCCAATGTAGAATAAAGTAATCATTTTCTATATTTGGTCGCATATCCTTTGCATGCCATGACTTCCTGATGTCTGTGACCCAACAATACCAAAATACTCTTGATATCTTATTTTCTGGTACTCCTACAAGTGATACTGTAACCTCTCTGCATTTGAATGGATTTCTATGGGAATTTAGGGGGTGGGACTAGATTTAGCTGTAAATTACACTGGGACAGTATAGAACACATGGTTGTCTAAATGGCTGTAAGTCATCAAGGGTCTGACGTATCAAACAAGCCTTAAACCATCACTCTGCTGCCAGAAATACAGTAGATATGGATGGATAACTTGAAGGGTTTTTTCTCCTGACTTATTTTTTAATTGAGTTCAATAGGAAAATTTGTCAGGAGAAACAACCCTTAAAGTGATCCATCCATATCTACTGCATATCTGGCAGCAGAGTGATGGTTTGAGGCTCGTTTGATACCTCAGACCCTTGATGACTTACAGCCATTTTACCAACCATGTATTTCATACTGTTCCAGCATAATTTACAGCTAAATCTAGTCCCACCCACCAATTCCCATAGAGATCCATTCAAATGCAGAGAGGTTACAGTATCACTTGTAGGAGTACCAGAAAATAAGATATCAAGAGTCTTGATATTGTTGGGTCACAGACATCAGGAAGTCATGGCATGCAAAGGATATGCGACCAAATATAGAAAATGATTACTTTATTCTACATTGGCTGCAGTTAAGTGTAAAGGGGCAATTATTTTTTCACACAACGGAAATGGGTGTTGGGATTTTTTGTTCATAAAATAAATTAAATAAGTAAAAAAGAAATTTGTCATTGTTCACTCAGGTTCCCTAAAATCAATATTATATTTTGTCTAAAGATCTGAAAACATCCATTGTGAGAAATATGCAACAATAGAGGAAATCAGGAAGGGGGCAAAAACCTTATCACAGCACTGTATCTGAACAAAAAACTTTTCAATGTACAAAAATGCTAAGTTGCGTATGGATACAAAGCTCTATCTACTGTATAATAGAATAGCAAAATGTAGTCCTGCCTTTAAAGGTATTGCAGTCAAAATGTATGATGCAGCAAACAATATAGGCTATTTTAGCTCACACAAATTAAACATGCTCTATTCCAAAGCAATGGTACCCAATGTTTCCAAAATTATTTAATGTAACTTGGCCCGGTGTTTTTTCAACTTACCATCTGAAGAGAATATGGTCATTCAAATTTTATGTGTCACGTGAAAGTGTCAAAAGCCACCCATTTATAGTGTAAATAATGTGAAATTCAGCAGTTACACTTAACAGTTAACAGCTGTTACAGTTAACAATTTTTTACAAATGTCTACACTAGCTATATGTTTGAATAATTGTCTGCATGCTATATGTTTGAAGTAATGGCCTTTCGGTAGATAGAATTATGACCACATGACAGTGGCATGTGAATTCTTCAATTGAATTTTCTGACTTTTGAGGATTTTGGCAAACGCAAACATTTCACTTAAAACATTTTTTTTTGTGATTCATTTTCTTAGTTTTTACACTGGGAGGTTTAATTAATACTTGGTATTATCATACACGTACTCAGCTGAATGCCTCGAAATGTGATCAGGACGTCGCCTTGACGTCTTTTTGTAGGGTTTTGCAAAACACATTCTTACAGAATACGAGTCTCCCTAATTTTCCCAGAGACCGTTTTAGTTACATTTATATATTCACACATCAGACTGATGAAGCATACGCATACTTATCTCGAATATGAAGTAATGGACCCATTCACACACGTACTACACACACACACACAGCCAACCAGATGAATACACATTTTGTTCCTAGCCCGTCTGAAGAGAAAACATTACATTACAGTCATAGCAGACGCTTTTATCCAAAGCGACATACAGTAAGTGCATACAGAAAGGTAATCGAAGTAACTACAGAACAGATAGGAAAGCACATTCTTCCCATACAGTAGCAGCTATCCTTACACTGAATGCAGTTCACAGTGAACTGGGTAAATCAGCTCTACTACAATTCTATTCTAAATATTATAAACTTGGATACACAGTTCAACAAGAACACATATCATGAGGTCCTAGATAAGTATTAGTCCAGGTGGAGTCTGAAAAGGTGTGTTTTCAGGCCACGACGGAAAGCAGGCAGGGTTGGCATGGAACGTATAGGGGAATGGGAAGTTCGGAGGCTATTGTAATTTTTTTTTAAAGTAACTAACCATGAAACAGATATGTTTGGGGAATTGACGGTTTATAAAAACGATCACTTAAGAGGTTGCAGTTTATAGTAGGCTATAGGGGTGGGACAATGCATCGATCTGAATGTGTAAATACAACTGCATCGATCTGTAAGCTTAGAATTGATAAGCATCGATTAATATCGCATTGTAAATGAATGTGCACATGTATTTATTTATTCAAAAAATATATTAATTTCATTACTTAAAAAATATATTTCTGAGACGATTATTTTATTTGTTTTTATTCGTTTTTATACACATACCGTGTCCAGACAGTTAGTTGTAAAGTGCTTTCTGATATTTAAATTTAAACCATTTTCTATTCAAAGTAGACGTTAGAGACAAAAACAAAAATAGTAAGACTATTTCCAATGTCTTACGTTCAATTAATTATTACTACGTTAACTGTCCGATTCCACCCCCCCCGCGGGCGCCCCCCCCCCCCCCCCCCCCCCCCCCCCCCCCCCCCCACCTTCCCCTACATATCACACAGAGAAAAACTAAAATATATAATTTCTTTTTAAACAGTTCTAAACGGGCAAAAGAGGTGACATCTGCTATAGCCACGTTCATCTGCAAAGAACTTAGACCATACAGTGCGGTAGAAGAAGAGGGATTTAGTCACTTAATGGATGTCGTGGAACCTAGATATACCATACAGAAAACATTTTAGTGAATAAAGGAAAGGTATTAGGGTACCATGTCTGACACTGTTTGAAAAACAATAACCTCAATCGGGCAACTTTTGAAAATACACTGCTAGTCATGTTTATTGCTGCATTATTTGAGACAGCTGCAAAATGTATGGCATGCCTTAACAATAAACATAATTCTGTGAACTTGGCGTAAGGTTCTAATTGAATATTTAATTACTGCTGACTGCATCGGTATCAAATCACATTAGCATACCTATTACATTTTTTTAAAGTATCAAAATTAATCGAACCGAATTGTATCGAATCGAATCGTGGTCAAATGTAAGATGTTATGATGCATCGAACCTTTGCCTAAAGAATCGTAACCGAATCGAATCATTATGGGATTGAATCGTCCCACCCCTAGTAGGCTATTCTCAATTCTTAATGTATTATCGTAAATTCTTAATTTCCCTTGTTGTTCATTTTATGGTTGTTGGATAATAAATCAAACAATCCTTTCACCGACCTGTCTGGAGGGGTCAGGACCATTCCAATACACGTAATTCAAACTTTCTTACAAATAGACACTACATACCAGAGTCTGATATAACTTGATTGCATGAATATACATACCCAGGCTGATCAACTAGCACACGTAATTAAAAAACACTCTCAATCACCCGGTCCAGTCTAAGTCCGTCAATTGCATGCATTCCCATGAGACGTTAAACAGGTCCGTTAATGACAGAAACAAAACATAACAGCAGCAGCAGCAGAAAGTTCAAATAACCCCTACTGTATGCATCTGCTTTTGGTAACGTTAGCCCTCCTGTGCTATGTGACCGTGGCAAACCCGACTCCTTTAGCAAACGTGTCACACTTGCCCGTTGCCCCTCGAGGACAATACAGATCTACTACCAATAGTTTTTCTACTAATAAACTATTCTGTATAGGTTTTCCACTTTTCGGAAAAAATATAATGGGAGTCAATGGACTGAAAATGTTTTTTTTTCTATATTCAGGAAGCTAGACGTTCAAAACAACCAAGAGAGGGGTTGTCACATTTTTTAATTATTTATAAAATTGGTCATTTTAATGTAAAACGAGCTGTTCCGGGGTTTACTTAGTGCAGTTATCCAGCTAACTCAGTAAGCCTGGTTCGTAGTGTGTACACACCTGGAATGAGGACCACTTTCTCAAAAACATGCCTTTTGTAGCATTTAAACTTCCATCTATGTTCAGTTTTCTTCCTGACTCTCTCAAAATTAGATCAATTAATTTGATAGTGTTAAGTTGATAAAAAATCTTTAAAAAATAACTTTTTTACAACATGTCAATTTCCATTCACAATTCGAAATGTCTATGTCTATGTCACCCAAATATCTTTATATATTATTTCAGTCAAGTAATTTATGCAGTCATTTATCTGCACACACACACATATGGCCACAATAGAACACACAACCTTAACATCACAAACATGCACACCCTCTGAGGCGTGCATGCCATCCATAAACCGTACAATAAGAGAAACCGTACAAAAGGGACATTTTTCTGGTTAATAGTTTTTTATTAGTTAAGTCTTTTTGGTCTGTCTGGTCTGGTTGTCCCCTCTGGTTGTTCAGTCCATGTCCTATCTTTGTCTGTACCTGCCCCCTGGTTATTTACCACAAATATATGATTATTGTTGTTATCATTATTATTAGTAGTAGTAGTAGTAGTAGACCTGGTAAAAAAAAAAACGTTTTTAGCTTTGATTACTGCGTGCATTCGTCATGGCATTGTTTCGACAACCTTATGCAACGTCACATTTATTTCCGTCCAGAGTTGCATAAATCTTTGGCCGAGATCTTGTATTGACGATGTGGAAGTCGAACCACTCCGTAAAGTCTTCTCCAGCACATCCCAAAGACTTTCAATGGGGTTAAGGTCAGGACTCTTGTGGCCAATTCATGTGTGAAAATGATTCCTCATGCTCCCCGAACCACTCTTTCAAAATTTGAGCCCGATGAATCTTGGCATTGTGGTGCTGAAATATGGCCATTGATGGGATAACCTGGCCATGCAGCACATTCAGGTACTCAGCTGACTTCATTTTATTGCTGCATAATGTTGCTGAGCCTCGACCTGACCAACTGAAGCAACCTCAGATTATAACACTGCCTCCAGAGGCTTGTACAGTGGGCAGTATGCATGACGGGTGTAACAACTTTTTTTTTGGCTAGGCAGTTAGTTTTTTGTCTTGTTTATCTGATTATGTTCATGTTTTCTGTAGATATATAATCAGGTGAAACTCTCTCCATTGGGTGCTCCCTCTCATTCATTGTGAACAAAAAAACCTCAAAATTGTACCTGATATAATTATCTTATGCAGTTGTACATAACACAAGGGACCGTTTGTCTTCCATTCAATTTTTATTTTTAAAAAAGGAACCCCACCAAAACAGTGAAAATAATTTTGCACTAATATTTAAAAAAACACCCTGAGTCCTTGTTGAGAAGAAATGCTATAATGTATTCACTAATAGGTGTGATACAATTACCAAGCCTGCAATATTTTTTAACATTAGATTCAGCATTTTTGTGTACAGATTATTTCCTACCTTAGTGATATACCTATATTACCAAGCTCAATTTTGACAAAAAATCTTTAGAAATTATAAGTGACACTTAAGATCCTGCAGGTTATCTGCAGACTGGAGTTGACAGCTGTTTAAGGGCTGTCAACTGAAGCATTTGGGAGGGGATTGTGGGATACAGGAAGATTGTGGGGTTGGTGCTGATGGGGGAGGGGACAATCAGAGAGGAGTGTACAGTGGGGTCAGGGAGCACAGTTGTATCGGTGCTGTGGAATCGGGGAGAAGGAAGGGGGGGTTGAGGAAGGTTGAGTGACACTGTGGGGGGGGGGGGGGGGCACAAAAACATGCTGCTTAGTTGAAGAGGATGAAGAAGGCCAGAGGCACCAGGAGGAGGAAGAGGATGCTCTGTCCGATACGCAGGGCACTGTTGCACATGTCTCCCTCGCAGCAGGTCGTGTCCACGCCAACACCTCCTAGTTGAGAAGCCATGCTCCCAGAACAGGCAGTTTTGGATGCACATCCCTTCAATGTCATTTTCTTCCCTTCTATGGTCACTTCAAAAAGAATGGGGGGGGGGGGGGGAATATTTAAAGAAAAATATTTACGACTCGCCAAACATCTGCATAAATAATTGGCCCGAGTGATTTAGCTCCTGCATCTAGCCTTCATTTTAACTTCTTACAGATTAGGTACACAGTATCTTATATTATTAGTAATATAACTCCTCCAAATTCCTGTAGCCATAATAATTTACCAGATGGACAAACATTCCCCTCCAAAAGTATTGGAACAGCAAGGCCATTTCCTTTGTTTTTGCAATAGACTGAATACATTTGTTGTTCAGATCAAAATAGAAGAGTTCAGAATTTCAGCTTTTATTTCCTGGTATTTACACCTAGATGTGTTAAACTACTTAGAACATAGCACCTTTGGTATCAGACCAACCGATTTGTAGGTGAGCAAAAGTATTGGAACAGAGAGTATCTAAGTTAATGAAAGTAAATATTACTGAATATTTGGTTGCATATCCTTTGCATGCCATGACTTCCTAATGTCTGTGATCCAACAATATCAAAAGACTCTTGATATCTTATTTTCTGGTACTCCGATACTATAACCTCTCTGCATTTGAATGGATCTTTATGGGAATTGGGGGGTGGGACTAGATTGAGCTGGGAATTACACTGGAACAGTATGGAACACATGGTTGACTAAATGGTTCAGTCATCAAGGGTCTGATATATCAAACAAGCCTTATCACTCTACTGCCAGATATGCAGTAGATATAGATGGATAACTTGAAGGGGTTCTTCTCCTGACTTATTTTTCCATAGAGTTCAATAGAAACATTTGTCAGGAGAAACAACTAATTTTACACATCTAGGTGTAAATACCAGGAAATGAAAGCTTAAATTCAGAACTCTTGTCTCATACTCATCTTTTGATCTGAACCCCAAATGTATTCAGTATATTGCAAAAACAAAGAAATTGGCCTTTCTGTTCCAATACTTTTGGAGAGGACTGTATGTTGTCACACATTATGGAAAGGGTAAAAAACATGCCACATCACTAAAGTACAGATAATATATGGTTATGTAAAATACAGAGTGTGGTCTTTATTGGTTTAAATGCAATACATTTCAGCTATAAGATGTTTTTTTTCAGAATGCTTTCCATTACACAAATATTTTGTCCGGAAATTCTGGTTTGCTTTAAGCAAAACAACAGCACTGTATGTGATATATTTAGTGACATTTGTGCCATGTCTATTTCCAGCATCAAACTCAAGACATTACTGATCCAATGAGTTCTCACTTGAGGACTTAATGCAGCGATCTTCAGGTCCAATGCACTCCAAAGTATGTGTGCAGTTATCACCCACACAGGTGAAGCACTTATTTCCATTGGGGGATGTACCAGGCAATACTATGACAGAAGAATAATATGATGTATATTAATTCTGGACAGAGAGTAATGTTAAAACAGACTTAACCAATGGCGGAAGCTAGTTATGACAGGCCCATGTCCAATATTTTTTTTACAGGCTCACCCTCATACACACATACACATACACACATACACATACACACACACACACACACACAACCATGCTGCACAATTAGGCCTAGAAATTTGACAGTCGATAATGTGTTGGTTCAAGTTAGGCTATTGGGAATGTAGGTCAGGGTATACTAGAACCATGAACAGTGCTCAGCCCAGACAGTGCTCGGCAAAACGTAAACAAAACGGTTACCGAAACGAACATCCAAACTATCTAGGCCTATACTATAGCTTGCTTAGGTCTACACAACATGTCAGCAGAAAAGCAGCATGGTTTGGTTTGGCACGGCAGCTCACATTGTAGTAGGCTAGGCTATGTACAGGCTACAATGAGGTATGTTATTATGTTAGTTTACAGATTTCTCGACTCATCACTGGGTTAGGAGTTTGCTAGCCGGCAAGCTAGGTCACAAGCAAATGCTGCATATTAGTCAATAATGACCTTACAATAAAATCTACAAATATAGAGAAATCGATGCCGATTCAGAAAATATATAACTAAAAGAACTTTTCGGTGCCACTTCCCACGATCGATCGCCTTGAAAAGCACTTTGTCTACTCGTTCATTTCAAGGGCATCCAATAAGCCTTGCATTGTAATCACCAGTCTCCTGGTATAGCCACTAGCCAGTCCATCCAGCCTCTGCTGCCCTAATTTTCTAAATTAAAATTATTCAAGGACTACCTGAGGAGTGGCATGCTCCTCAGGTAGTCCTTGAATAATTTTAATTTAGAAAATGCGGGCACGGCGGTTATGACTATAACTTTACTTATGTAATGTCATGGACAACAGCAGTGCAGTAACCTGCACACCTCACCGAAGGTGTGTGTCCACAATAAGCATTTTCGCAAGTTGGCAGACGGTGGTGCGGTTGGGCGATCTTAACAGGTCCTGAATGATGAGCGAACAGGGAAGGTTGATCCCTACTGTAACGTTAGTGCTACTGTAACGTTAGCGCTACTGTAACGTTAGTGCTACTGTAACGTTAGTTGTCAGACAGACGTTTTGATCATTTGTTGAGTCACAAGTTTGGTTTTAAAAAAGCCGTACACTTTTAGCAACTTAGCTACCCTTTTCTCCCGGTCCGTTTTCTCTTTGAAGATCCACTTTTGTGTTTATAAGGCATTTTGATTCGCTTAGTTGTCTCAAGGACTCTTTCCTCTCCAGCTAACTGACCTTAAAATGTCACAGCCAAAACTAGCCGTCAAAAATAGACACTTGACAATGGACAACAACATACACAGACATTTCCCACCAATCTTTGCATGGTGACACGGGCCCTCTCAGACCACGGGTCTCAGTGCAGCTGCACTGCCTGTACTCTCTATTTCTCCGCCACGGCTGGACTTAACCCGTTTCAGGAGGGGCAGAGAGCTCTGCCTGTTCATAACACACGTTAATTTACATAAAAATACAATGATAGACATTCAAGTTATTGAGCTTTGAGTTGGTGTCTGATTGTCACCTGACTACCAATAAATCAGCCATTGGTTAATTCAGAGATAAAACACAGACCTAATGAGGAAAATGTACCCATAGAAGACTTGAAAAAATTTATGAAATTTCAGTTGACAAAACCTACTCACCTTCATGCTACAGACTAACGACATAAGACTATCAGCATTAAAATGCACTGCTTAAAGACATTTATTGGCTGTGGGTACTGGGGAATATTGAATGGATGTTTAGTTCAGCTTAAATTGTTCCCTCCAAGCAGCAAACCCCAAGCTATGGAAAGGAATGTACACAAACAGAGATATATGTGAAGTAGATTTGTCAAATAAATTTTAATGCAGAAAAAACATAAATTCTAACATATTCTATATTTGTAAGCCATTAATTGAGGACCAATCAACAACAGAAATTCCACATGGATCATGTGGAGCAGGGGTCTCAAACTCCAATCCTGGAGGATTAACCTGTTTAAGTTCCGCTAGACGTGACAGTCTGCTAAATGCCTAAATATAAATATGAAATCATTACCTGGAGGCGGTTCATCATTGCACAGGTTGGAATCACAGCATTGGGTGTTAACAGTTGTCCTTGAGAGTCCATAGTTAATAGATCCACTGATACAATCAGTTGGTGCTGAACATGACTTAATTGTTGTTTCAGCCGGAGTTGTTCCTAAAAACCAAAAGATGGACAGATCAAGAAACAACATCAAAAATTAAAATCACCATTCACAAAGACAATTCGTCTGTATGTGCAAAATGCAATACTATTGTCAGGAGTTGTATATCATCATGATACATCAAATAATGCAATACAGTGTTACTTATTTCAATGGGGGATTTGATGTTCCTATATATTAAATAAACAAATCAAAGCCCATATGTAACCCAGGGGGATATACTACAAATCAGGATTACTGAGTTAGCTGGATAATTGCACTGAGTAAAACCTGGAACAGCTGTTTTTACTTCAGTCCGTGTTCCAGATTTTGGGGGGGTTCTAGGTTTTACTCAGAGCAGTTATCCAGCTAACTCAGTAATCCTGCTTCGTTGGCGGATTGCGGACAACTTTAGGGTGCATATACCACCACCTACTGTGGTGGAGTGTGAGGCCGGTCACAGCCTACCTACATTAAATTAATATTCATAACCCAGTTGTGCCTGACCCACCACATCCTTCCCCTTTCCTCAATATCCCATGTAATCCCCATTCCCGTCCATTCTCTCTGACCCTCTCAAACAACCTCTCCCTATCAACATCATACAATTCACATAACAGCAACACATGTACCACTGTTTCCTCCTGTCTCATGTCTCCCAATTAATCTTAATGAGGAATTTAACCCTGAATGTCCAAACTGTAACCTACTCAACTCCATCCTCTCACCTACATTCCTTATTCCCCACCTCTTTTCTTCCTGATTTGTGAACCAGATAATAATGCCTCCCTTTACTGCTGTTGTCCCATTGGCTTTGTGCTACCTGTATATCTACTCCCTCTCAACTCCCAGCAATCTTAGCCGCAGCATCTGTATTTCCATTGCACTTCCAGCTCAACATGAGAAGGTACCCAACAAAAACAAACCACCTGTCACATTCGCCGTTTCCCTCCAGTTCACCTTCCTTTCGTTTCTCTTGTTTTCCCATTCCTCATGTTTCATGCTGTGTTTTTCAGTTCACACAGTCTCTCTTGTTCCGTGTTTGTGCAGGCTGGACGTGGTTCCCCATTTTGTTCCTCGTTTTCTCTCCATATAATTTAGCCTATCACTCTCCCCCTCTGCTTACATTCCGCACGCACTTTAATTATTCCATCAGTACTGTCACCTGTTAGTCACTCTATTTAAACTCCCCAGTTTCATTCACTCGCTGCTAGTTCGTTATTTGTCTCCGCTCCATCTGGACATTCCCCATCCATTCTGTCCGTTTTGCAATTCTACCTAACCTTCTGTTTCTCGCTCCAGCCCGTCCTGCCTGCTTCCCGTCCTGTTCACTCCTGCCCAGTCTCTTGCCCAGCCCTGTTTATTTCGCCAACCCTGTTTCCAGTCCGTCACCTAGCCTTCCCTGTTCCATTGTTTTTTTGCTGACCACTCTAATAAATATACTCCTTTCTGAATTTTTGCCTGGGTCTGTCTGAGTCCAGCATTTGGGTCCAAACCAGTGTTCGAACCACAACACCACCAGTCCCATCAACATCACCATTATCTCCACAAACAAATCACACCTGTCCAATCTACCAGACTTCACACTGTTTAATACTGCAGGCAGCCAAGTCAGAGCAGATCACTACTCTGAGTGGCTTTACTCCCTACCCATCTTAATCTTAAAATGATAGCTATGATCATCTCAGCCATATAGGTGGAAACATGTAAAGCCAATTGTATAGCCTGATATTAAATTCTCGGAGATACACTCCTGCCCCCACCCTGCTGCTGGCTGGGTCCTTTGATCCATCTGTATCTATCAATGGCTTTATAACTCCAGGTGTGAGCATTACAGAGACTTGGAAAATGGCTTAAATTAAATAATATTCCACCATCAGGAAAATGCTGGCAAATATTCTAGCTTTGGGGAAAATCAAACATAAAACATGAATGAGCCACCTATGAATGCTTACACTACAGTATGTGAAATCAGGACTGTACAGTGCGACATATATGTTGCACGTGCTACGAAAAAATCGGTCTGTGCGATAAATGAATTTACTGCAGTAGCACCCGTGCGATAGACTGTGTGTGAGAAAAAAACAATTGTTTTCTTTTGTGTTTGAAGTGAGGGTTTGTATGAAGTGAATCGATGCGCCTCGCTATTCTACTTGGTAGTTGTAGTCTATTGTGCAATTAAAAACCATGTCCCCGTCTGCGTAGAGTCCATACATCCAACACCAAATCCCACAATTCCTAGCGAACAATCCCCTTTTCCTCAGCGAGTCGAGCGAGCTAGCTATCTATATCTGGGACACCGGGATGACGTCAAAATGAAGAGATATTTTCAAGTCTTAAATCAATGTAAAGAAGGAGAAAAAGTGCAAAACCAAACCCCCAAACGAGCCCGCGTGGAACCAATTTATGACGAGGAAAAGCAGCTCTTGTTCTGTTGCTGGTGCAGAGAGGCTCCAGAAAAAATAAGAGTAGAGAATCCCTATGTAGTGGGTAACAACATCCTAAAAAGGGATAACATAAAAAAAACATAGTACTTCCCATCGACCATATTCCACTGATTCCCACATTACTACCAAAAGGTAGCAACGCTAACGATAGCTAGTTGGCACATTTTCAGCTGCTAAATAGTTCAAGCATAGATAGACCCTACTTGCCAAATAGTGTCAAGCTATTTCTAAAGCGCATTAATATCAATATAAAACGAAAATGAACAGTATATTTATACTTTGTATGGCCACATACCTGATGTCTCACGACTCACGACTGTCGAGTGCCTATGCATGCTTATGCGTGCAATTTTGCGTGCGTGCGTTCCATCACCATAGAAAGGCTCGGTGCCCACACAGTGCTCGCCGCTGTGGCGGAAACCAAGAGGGAGGGTAGAGGTAGAGGGCATCGCCGGGGAGCACCAATCTCCCGACCTGATATTTTGATTCAATCAATATATCTGTTCGGCAGGGCAGGATGTGCGCAAACAGGAATTTATTTATTTATTTTTTAAAAATAAAAATTAAAAATTAAAAAATTAAAAATTTTACTGAAAAAGGGCAATTCTCTATAGCAGGCCAAAGCTGCTTAAGCCCCCTTTGAGGTCTATGTGTGCACGTGCCTGCCTGATGGCACTGAGTCTGAAAGTGAGGGCGAAGTCGAGCCCAAGCTAACGTTAGCGAGCCCATGCTAGTTGAGACCACCGACCCACTAGCATCTGACACATATCCGACACATATCCTTCTAGCAACGGTAAAAGGCCATCCAGCGAGTTGTGGGTAGGGGTCCCCCTGGACACTAAAATAAATCGGAAGAAAAAGCAAATTACGCCACTGCGGATGGATGAACAAGCTAGTTGGCTTCGGAGCAGATGGAGCTGCGGTGAATATGGGACATTGTGGAGGTGTCATTGCCCTGCTCAAAGAAGAGGACGGAGAGCATGTAATTCTGTGGCACTGCATGACTCACAGGTAAATGTGATTACTGCTGTGTTTAGAAATACACTGAATGTAATCTAATATACATCAAATCAAGAATTGGTATCATTTCATGATTGCAATTCTTATTAAGTCATCCTCGTCAGAACAGTAATAGCTATTTTTCCCTAATTAGGCCTACTAATGGTAAATTGTATTATAGAAACATTCAGACTTTGAAGCTCCACACCACATTTTTTTTAATCAAACCTACTTTTTCACTGTGTCATTCATTTAGACTGGAATTGGCCATGCTGACAGTCCAAAAAAAGGAGCCAATGGTAGCTAACCTTTATGACCTCCTCCACCTGCTGTGGAAAACATACCACTTTAGCCCAAAATCTCAGAGGGAGCTGCAGGCAGTAGGCAACATGCTGGGACTCGACATCAGTAACCCTTCCAGCCTCAAAGGCACACGCTGGATTCCTCATGTTGAGCGTGCATTGCATGAACTTCTCAAACCAGTTGGACAGGATGAACAGGACAGCGGCCAATATGCTGGAACCCTGCGGCACATGAGCTGCCTAGCTGTCTATCTGCTGTACAACATTGCCTTGTGATAGACTTGCTTTGAAGCTTTTCCAGCAAACTATAAAACTAAAATAGAATTTAACGTTAGCTTATGATATTCTTTGCTAACGTTAATGTTCGGTTCCAAGATAATCTAAACGCATTTAAAAGGCACTACAATCCTCTGTTACAACGTTAGTTTACCGATAGCTTGCTGCAAAACAAACTAACGTTCATGTTTGCCTCATTTGTTTATTTGTTTAATGAAACCGTAGCGCAATTTTGGCAAGCACAACTAGTTTCATCATCATCATCATCATTCATCATCATTCATCAACCCGCTTATTCCTGTTCAGGGTCACGGGGGGTGCTGGAGCCTATCCCAGCATGCATTGGGCAAGAGGCAGGAATACACCCTGGACAGGCTGCCAATCCATCACATGCCTATTATCACTATGATAATAGATTCTAGCTAGGACATGATTAAACTTTAAAAGATGATAAGAGCATGTTGATATTATCTGTGTCTGTCAGCTACATTACATCCGTAGTACTGTCTTCAGTGTAAATGTTTGTTTAATACTAATTGTTTTACCATTTTAATGAAGTTTAAATAATCTTAATAGTTAGCTAAACTGTGCTGACTGCCTGTTTACCCCCAAAGTACATGTTATCAGCCAGTCTTTTCATTTGGACATTGTTTTGTAATCTTGGGTATTTTTAATAGTCAGTTATTATGTATTCTGCATCTATAGGCTCATACTACTTACATGTGTTATATTCTGTCATGTGCTGAATATATGAAGTGATTTCACAGACACAGATTAAGGTCAATCCAGGACAGAATATTAAAAATGTCTTTTGGTCCAGTACTAGGCTGAATTTGTGTCAGTGAAATTAACTAAGTGTTCAAATTTACCAATTAGGCTTTCTCTTTTTCAAGATTCATATAACAATACAAAAAGAACGATCCTTGCCACTTACGAGATGCACCACATGCTGCAAGAAGTTTCACTGCCTGTTCTGCAAGGCATCTTTGTTCCAACCAACAAAATGGAGCAAGGCCAAAACCCATTTGGAAGTCAAATGTCAATGCCAAAAGTCAAATGTCAATAACATGTCATTTCTATTTTGCTCTCTCTCTCTCCTTCAATGAGATAATCCACCCCCAGACAGGGTGTGACCATTACACTGACACAAATTTTGCTGGGGACAATAAAAGACTACTGAAAAGTGTGTTTTTGTCACATGACACGATGCCACAGATGTTGCGAGTGTTGAGAAAACAATTGACACATTTTTTGTGTGAAATATTACTTCTCATTATATTTTCACTTGGAAACCACTTCCATCTTATTTAAAAAGATTAACACACACAGGAGTAGCTTACTAGCTTAAAAGAATAGATGTTTGTGTTTTTTTCTGGACACCGCCATTGGTGGCTGTGAGAAATCTGCACCTTGGCATATTCTACAAGTCTCTGGAACTCTACTGGAGGGAAGCAACACCATTCTTCCAAAATGTTAAATTGGGTTGAGATCTACTGGCTGCAAAGGCCATAACATATGATTCCCATCATTTTCGTACTGTAAGCCACTGTATTTGCCTCATAAAATAAATGCATTTTGGGGTAAAATTAGTTCTGTGTCAAATGAAAGCTCTTGATGAGCTCCATCTAGTGCCAAAAGGACAAATCTAACGCAAAAGTTATGGTATTTTTGGAGCCAGAGTTTTGCAGTCAAATTTTGTATACAGCTTTATTATTGGCATGCTAGAACTGCGGTCCTGCCATGGTTGCACTATTCATCCAATTCAGTAGGTGGCGCTGTCGTGAAAAACTATGGTCCTGAGACTGTCCCTGACACTGCACTGCTCCGGTATTGCAGGCACATACTATTGGAGGAAATTTCTGACACGGTCAGTCTTCCGTCGTAGGCTAAGATTCACAAAATCGACCGTCCAAGAGTATGTCACACTGAGCGATCTAAGACGGGCGATTTCGGCCACAACAAAAGATTTTTCTACGATTCTGAAATTTCGTCTGGGACTGAAAAATCGTGGCAGAAATTGCAGTGTATACCGGCCTTAAGTCACAGTAATAACGACCAATTTGACCCAACGTTCTCTGTCAGAACATTCAGCAATTTTATTAACGTTTCAATTTACTTGTGTTTTTAATCTGCACCATGAAATTCACTACCTACTTCTTCTCCTTTGGTTTTTACTGGCAGTGGCGGACTACCAACGTTAAAGGTGCATACCGCCCGCCACCTACTGTACCGGATTGTGTAACATCATGACATTCTAGCTCTTTGAACCTGTAATTGTTTGTCCCCTGTCTCTAACAGTCAAGTTCGCTAAATCTAATGTTAGAGGGCTAAACATGATTTCAGAAAATAATAATAATAATAATTATTTTTTAGGGGTGCTGAGATTAAATTTAGCTGTGCTTGAGCACCACTAAAAAGGGTCTAAAATCGCCCATGTCTGATACACTTCCTGAGCATTTCACAGTAGCCTACCAAATTCGATCAACCATGGATGCAGAATTCCAGTGTGATCCAATCCATGTGCCTGTAAGGGGGGGGTGGGGTGACTGCGTGGTCCCGACCACGCCCACACAATCCTGAGGTTTTTTTCAATCCAGATTTTATGTCTGACTTGAGATGTGTGTTTATTATAGTTATTGACATTACTTTGAATAGATATTTGGTGGATATGTAATGGATACATCCCTCTGTGATAATTTATTTTGTGATATTTATTTTATACCTTTAAGAACAGCACAATATCTATTTCTGTATGTGATATTATTTTACACAGATGCCTGTACACTTGAAAACTAAATATCACTTGCTTCTGGAGTGTACAAATACAGCAGTTTTTCATTGTGACTTATACCATCATAGATTCTACTCTTAATTAGCAGATTAGAATCATCCATACAAGGAGTTGCCTATACTGAACATGTGGCCTAGGCTTATGCCGCCACCCATGCACTTGTACCCCTAAATAGTATGAAATATATGAAACCACACACTGTTGGCATACAGAGTAGTAGTCAAAAATTTCAGTCATAGCATAACATGTAGGCCTAATTGTCCTTCAAAGGGTAGAAATAAAAACAGTAGGTGAATGTATACATTGAATAACCTAATGCAATCACAGCCTACAATTATACATCTAACCTTATAGCTTTAGAATACTTCTAAAAGGGTTTTGAAATGTAAACAGACTTAAAGATATAGATCCACCTTTCAAAAGCTATCTACTAATATTATCAAATGTTAGCAATCAATATTGGTATGAGGCATAAGAGGAATAGAGAAATTGCCTTATCCACAAAACTGCAGTAGGGAAATACAAAACCTTTTCTTACAGGTCACTATCATGGGTGGCAGCACATACTCTAAGAGTATGCATTAGGCTCTTTGAGAGAAGGTTTGAACCAATCTGCCCAGTGATGAGTACATGTTTGAAATACAGTAGACCAACATAGCTACAGAACTGCATAGCAGTCACATATAAAAAAACGGAGTACTGGAAATCCCTGATAGTGTAGAGAGCTGATGTTTGGCTTGGTGGTGCTCATTTAAATTTCCTGTCATTTGTGGCTTTTGACAAAGCCAAACTTCCCACTTAAAATGTAGTTTTTTTTGTTATTAATGATATTAGAATTCTGACCAGAGCCTACACGTCATTTACAATTCTGAGCGAATCCACTTGAAGTCACTTACCTTGCTCCCCATTGCATTTTAACATGGCATTGCATAACACTGCCCTTACACTATGGGGGTATGATTGTCTCAAAAAAATAATGAAATAAATACCTTCGACAAATATTCTTCATATCAACAACTAAAATAATTGGTTGGCAAAAAAATTAATCAAGCAATACAGTCTTGGGTAGCCTATACAAGTCCTGGATTGGTCGTTCTACCTCACCTGCAGTGATTAGTGCTGTGGCACTGACACAGTTTGTTTCGCTCCCTTCACATGTCTTTATAGTCGGAGAGCATGGTCCAGGACCCGTTGGTATACACTCGTGACAATCCAGTGAGTATACTAAAATACATAAAAAATACCAAATAAGAAAAAAGTTGTTATATTATTACTGGAAAACATAGCATATAGATAGTTGCATTGAATACGACACCCCTTATGGGAAGAAATATGTGCCACTAGAAACTGAATTTGAATCATTCATATTTGAATTTGAATTGCTCAACTTGAATAATTGCATTAAAAAACTGAATTTGAATCACATAATTTGAATTTGTATTGTTTAACTTGAATAATTGCATTGAAAAACTGAATCTGAATAGCACCATTTGAAATTGAATTTATTAGTTTGGAACTTTTATTTGATCCTAACTGAAAACTCTATACATCCACATTCAGTTCTCACAATTCAAGTTCAGTTCTCGTAATTCAAATTCAATTTTTGCAGTTTACTGTGACACATCCGGGTCGCTGAGGAAGAGAAATCGAGTGCAGATTCACAGAACTCCTTTTCTTTGGAGCGGGATACCCGCCAAAAATAACACTACTGAGAGGCCGGCGGAGACTACTGATTGGCCGGCGCCGGCAAATGATATAGTGACTGATAAGCCGGCGTTGGTCAATGAGAAGCCGGCTATTGATTCGCCGAGGCTGGTAACTCGTAACTCACGTGCCTAGCGCAGGTACCCACAGATTTGCGACTGACTTGGCTGCCCAGATAGCAAAAAAACATTGAATCAATGTTGAATTAACATGAGATGAAGCATTGATTCAATGTTGATCTCTGATGTTGATTCTGCGTCCAGGTGCTCATCGAGTTTACGTTGAATCAATGCATTGAAATAATGTTGAAAGAATGTTGATGTTAACAATGGAAATCAACGTAACTAACGTTAAATCCATTTATTATCAATGTAATCTATGACAGCTAATGATAATATAATTTTATAACTACATTTTACATTGTTCAAAGTAACTAATTATTGCTCAAAGTAGTCAATCTACAAAAAAAAAAAAAAAACACATCTAAATACTTTTGAGTTAGGCTACTACAATAGATAACACATTGACATCCATTTTTTAAATTCAAACCGCTTTATTGATTTCAGACCTCTGCTTAATGGACACAATACATGCAATAGTTATAGTTTCATGCTGAAAAACTAAAGTTGAAGTGTTTTTAAAGCTAAACTCAACTAAAAATAATGTTTGTTTTCTGTTCACAATGTGGGTCGCGGTGTGAGCTGCCATGATGATGTGATGTGAAGTTCTTCCTAGTCGGGAGTTGGGGTTGATTTCCCGAACCCTGATTTCAGACATAGAACTCCTAGTTGAAAGGGCGTTTTATTACATTTCCCTTCGTCGTATATCGGGATTCCTAGTTGTAAATGAATAAACGAATGCAGCATTAGCATCAACCACAAACATGCTTTGCTGTTAAGTCTCATTTTGTTTATTTTCCTACGTCACCCGTAGCAACTTGAACTTTTAATTTAACCCAAAAAAATGAATTCACTTACCACGTAATATAGGCTACACATATACGAGCGTGCTAGCATGTACAGCAGCGACCGCAGAAACAGGCAATGAATAATTCTAACGGTTTTTTATTTGAAAATAAAAGCGCACCTGAATCTGATTAAAAAATCAATGATATTCATCAGTATGATGACTTTGGTTGTTATTGATATATGGATACAATGTTTCCATTTCAACCTAATACATCGGTGACCATTACCATTGTAGTGAATTTTAATAGGCTACTAATACGATCACATTTACCTATTTAGACGTATAGACACGCTTGTTTTGGGAGTTCTTATTGGTGTTTGCTTTTCTGTTTTCGTTTTCATATGTATCTGTGTGTTTTTGTTATTCCATCTCTTCTCCTGTGTTGTTACCTATCCCTGTAGCCTATACAATATTTTCAGTTAAGCGAATTAAGCACTTTTGTAATTGGGCCGGCTACCTGTGTTTTGTGTTGCTAATTAGATCTAGTTGGAACCAGTTTCACCTGTGTTTATATTAAGCGTGCTTGCACCAATTTACCTGACTTGTTTGTTGTGATCTTCACTAGGAACCTATCTGACCTCTCTTTTCACCCCCTACCATGTGTCTAACCCCCATTTCTCTGTGCTCTATGCCTCGCCCCAGGAGGTCCAACCACCGCAGGCGCAGCCCGGCTAACCTGGTCTGCCCACCTCTGACCTCTTATAAGGAACTCTCAGTGGTGGGTGGACTGTGCAACTGCCGGTCAGCTGTCCAGAAAGCTGACTTCATCACTGCCTACGTTAAGATGAAGTCCCTCCACTTCCTGGCTCTCACTGAGACTTGGATCACTCCAGATAACATAGCCACTCCAGCTGCTCTGTCTGATGGCTACTCCTTCTGGCACACCCCTAGGGCCTTTGGCCGAGGCGGGGGCACTGGTTTACTTATATCTCAGTCCTGGAAATTCTCCATGCACTCTGTACACAGCCTAAATATCTTCTCCTTTGAGTTTCATGCTGTCACTATAACTCACCGGTCTAAACTTAACATAGTTGTTCTCTACTGCCTCCAGGTCCACTCGGCGCTTTCCTGGATGAACTGGACACTCTCTTGAGCTCCTTTCCTGAGGATGGCACCCCTGTAATTCTACTGGGGGACTTCAACCTCCAGCCAGAGAGCTCCCAGTTATCCAGTGTCGCCTCACTCCTCCAGTCTCTCGCCCTCACCCAGTCCCCATCGCCTGCCACCCACAAGGCTGGTAACCAACTAGACCTCGTATTCACCAGGAGCTACGCTAACTCTGAACTCACGGTGACTCCCCTCCCTGTATCGGACCATTTCTTTATTTCATTCTCTCTCTCCTACCCACTCTCCCCCAACTCCTCTAACAACCTACCCTCTGTAACTTTCAGGAGAAATCTCCGCACTCTCACACACTCCTCTCTCTCTACCTCTGCTCTCTCTGCACTTCCTCCTCCTGCATATTTTGTTAATGTGCCTATTGATGTTGCTATCTCAAAGATAGATCCTACCAAGTCTCCTGGAAGGGCTCTGTCTTTGCACCTGATCCACTTTTTACAGGAGTCCCGCAGTTCTCCATTTATACTATCCAAGTCTCTTAGTTTGGTTATTAATTCACATGGCTTTTCTTACCATTGTTATGCTGATGACACTCAACTCTTCCTCTATTTCCCTCCCTCTACCCTACAGGTTAAGGAAAGGATATCTGCTTGCCTGGCTGACATCTCTGAGTGGATGTCTAGCCATCACCTGAAGCTCAACCTCGACAAGACTGAGCTGCTCTTCATGCCATACAAGACCAGCCCGCTTCTAGACCTGTCCATCACCGTCGACGGAACCATAGTGATCGCCTCCCGCTCTGCAAGGAATCTGGGAGTGGTCCTGGACGACCAGCTGGACTTCAAAGAGCACATCAGGGCAACGGCATGGTCCTGCAGGTTCCTCCTGTACAACATCAGGAGGATTCGGCCGTACCTGACCACCTACTCCGCTCAGCTCCTTGTCCAGACTATAGTCACCTCATGTCTGAACTACTGCAACTCCCTTCTCGCAAGCCTACCAGCCTGTGCCATTCTGCCCCTGCAACTGGTGCAGAACGCGGCTGCTCGGCTTGTGTTCAACCTCCCGAAGTTCTCACACGTCACTCCACTGGCTGCCAGTCGTGGCCAGGATCAGGTTCAAAGTTCTGACCCTGGCCTACACTGCAGCCAAAAGGTCAGGCCCCTCCTACCTACAGGACTTGATCCAGCACTACGCTCCTACTCGACCACTTCGCTCTGCTGCTGTCCAAAAGTGAAATAGTTCTGCCCAATGTGGGATTCAGACCGAGATTGCTGGATTTGTATGTAAGAACTTTATCACTGGGCTTCCTAGAAAGATAGCTAGGCTATAGTCTGGAATAAAGTTTAATGCTCAATCAGTTTTGCTCAATCATTTAAGTCTTTAAACAGATTTTTAACATGGCAATGAAATCAGTGGACTGTAATTAGAAGCTAGGGTTTTTTTAATGGGATAAAATTACACGTAGCCTATATTTTTTATTTGACCAGCCAGTTATGAATCTCTTATCCATGGTGCCTCCCTAGCCGTAGTAGTCGTTGAAGTCCCAATTAGGCTACAGTCATGTTTATCTGAAATGATAAATTACAGCTTTAAGAAACCCCCCGAAATTCCACTGCCACAATTCATCTTGCCAGTCACAGACAATAAAATGCACCATTTCTACACGCTAAAAAAACATGTTCCGATATGGGAACAATAATAGCTATATTATTAAAATAATCTGATTAACCCTGAACGGTTTATTAGCTACAGCTTGTCAATATCCAGTAAAGTAGACATTTCCACAGCGATATTGACACTTCAATAAGACTAGTAAACTAGGTGAAACGTAAATCATTTGCTTGAATGGAACGACTGCTGCCTTGTTGATAGCCTACTGCAGACTCAAACTGCAAATGATGCAACATGCAAAAGATAAGTTATTTCAGACATAGTAAAAAAAAAAGGCATTTAAATCGCCAATCCAGTGGGTAGCCTAGATGCGCTAGGCATGTGAGTTACCAGCTTAGGAATGCTAGTGACCAGCCAAGTCAGTCGCAAATCCAGTGGGTAGCTGCGCTCGGCACCAATGCCAGTCGCTATATCATTGGCCGGCGCCAGCCAATCAGTAGTCTCCTCCGGCCTCTCAGTAGTGTTATTTTTGGCACGTATCCCGCGCCATAGAAAAGGAGTTTTGTTAATGTTCCGGATGTGTGTCACAGTAAACTGCAAAAACTGAATTTGAATTACGACAACTGAATTTGAATTGTGAGAACTGAATGTGGAAGTATATAGAGAGTTGAATTTGCAGTGAGGATCAAATACAGTTTCAGAGCAAATTAATTAAATTCAGTTTAAAGTTTATTGGAATTAAGTTCCAAACTAATAAATTCAATTTCAAATTATGTGATTCAAATTCAGTTTTTTAATGCAATTATTCAAGTTGAGCAATTCAAATTCAAATATGAATGATTCAAATTCAGTCTAGTGGCACATATTTCTGCCCATAACCCCTCCCCTTCCGAGGTAAGAGTTAATTTCCATGTCGCTGTTTAATAAAAGAAGATAGGAAAAACAATAATGTCACAAAGGAATTATCTTCAATGGCATTTGTATCTAAACTGAAGTAGTACATCTACATTCACAGCAGAAGGCTAAAGGCCTTCAACTTGCCAGAAGGGCTGAGCTACAGTCTGTGGCAAAATACTGCGTTAGCCGCGTACATGTTAAGCTAAATCCGGTAACACTTTACAATACTGGTGCAGAATAGTCCGGGAGCCAAAGGCTGATTTTTTGATGAACCTTGTTTTTTGTAGATTGAGGGTACTGTTTCAAAATACAGGAGGGTGCCCGGTGATATGCCTTTAGAATTTTCAGATATTAACCCTTTTATGCCCAAAACGCCCAAATCCCAGAAAAATAGGGATTTATGAGATTCCATGCAAAATACTCAAATCAAATGCATCAAATTTGCTTTCTCCAATGTTTATTCATAAATGCTAAGACACGGCTGACTTCATACCTGTCAGACAGTGATGTCTCCCTCATCTTCGACAGGTACTATGATTACAGTATCAAGTCCGTCACCAGAGATGTCAGAGAGACAGGGGTCAACAAGAAACATCCTCCTATCAATAAAGCTACCAGCCCAGAAGGTTGTATTGTTATCCATTGAAAACAAGAAACAGCTAAACCTATTAATATGTAAGAAACTGACCCAAGACAGGCTTTTCCATCTCCGGAACATAAACAAACACAAGTTGGTGGTGACAGGTAAGGACCCATGCCCCATGCCCATGTGATCTAGAAAATCAGCAGGAAGAAGCTGACACCATCATTGTCCAACAAGTCCTGCTCTACCACCAATGACTGAAGCATTCATTGAGAATGTTAAGAGGGCCTACTTTCAAGCAATCTTGTGGTGAAATTTCAATGTAAATCTGCCGTCAGCATTGAACCCAGAGGAATTTGGATGGAAAAAAGACACAGGTCACAGGTCACTTAGCCCAACCAATCTACCAGAAGATGCCAAACTTGTCCCAGACTGGAGATGATCATGTGTGGCTGCAAGAGTGAGACCTCTTGTAACTCCAAGAAGTGCAACTGTAAAGTGCATGGTTCAGGGTAGGATGCTCAAGATCTAAAGACTAGACCATCATCAGCAAGATTTGCCATTCACACCTGCGAGTGTGTATCATGTACTCTGAATTTTTATATGCTAATGAGCAAAGGCTCAATGGGCATTGGGAGGTTCAACTAACATGACCCGTATTGTCATTAAGGTGTGTTCTGCTGAAATGGCCTAAAAAGGTTAATATTCATTAATTTGGAATAAAATACATTGTACATGATGTCCTTTATGAATAAACATTGGAGAAAGCAAATTTGATGCATTTCATTTGAGTATTTTGCATGGAATCTCATAAATCCCACATTTTATGGGATTTCGGGCATTAAAAGGTTAATATCTGAAAATGCTCAAGGGATATCACCAGGCACCCTCTTATATTTTGAAGAGGTACCCCCAAGCTACAAGAAACAACAGAGAAAAAAACTACCCGACAAAATAAGGTTCAACACCATGACTCCCGGACTATAAATAGCATTTACTAATACTTTAACTAATGCATGAATTAAAGCATTAACATATCAAGAATTAATGAAGCGCCTACTTTAACAACTAAGTGAATCATATATGAATAACGTCCGAATTAAGGTATTAACTTATGGTGTTAATACTGTGAGTTAACATATTAACTACCACTTCGGTTTCGGGATTGCCAGTCCACATTAAATCGGTTATGTTATGCGATTGTATGCGTTCACGGTCTTCCTTGTGCTTTGATGTGCTTAGAAATGTGAGCTACGAATGAAAGGAGAAATTAAACAATGGGGAATGTGACTAATGGGCTATATAGGCCTAGCCTATATATAATAATATTTTATTTTATTTTATTTTGGCTATGTTCACTTCACATGAAGCTTGAAAGGCCGTAATATGGAAAGATCAAATATGAGCGTCATAGAATTTTTTCTTTCCCAAATATAATTTTCAACGTTCTGCCAATTGTAGGCTATATGAGAGCCTACTGATGTAGCCTACAGCTGAAATTATTTGGATGAAATAGCACCCCTCCGAGTCCAACTTACCTTATGCTCCACGCTCCTCCTCCAACATAGGTACTAGGCTACCGTTCCGTGCCCTCGCTGATTAATGCATACTACGGGTGTGTGGCCCTGTAAGCTACATCTGAACAGAATACTGAAGCTAACCTTACATTAGAATTAGTATAGGATAGAATAACTTCTACTTTCCTGTGCAGGAACTTAATTTGTAGTCACCAGCAACAACACAAAAGACATACAGTGGGCAGACCCACAACACACAAACAAACATAATTTCAATAGAAACAAACAAACAAAGACATTCAATAGAATCATTTAATCAATCAAACAAATTAAGTGTGAGCCATCGAGCATCATAAGCAAGAGCAGCTCCTCATTTGCCTCTGCTGTCTTGAGATGTCCAGAGCAATGCGTCTCCCGGATCACAGCTGCTTCACTCCAAGCTCCGCCGACACACAAACTCCGCCTCCGCGACTCTCCTCCATGCACGCAGTCTCCGTCCAGTCGAAACAGGGCACCGAATCCACTCAACCTCCCCAGTCGTGGCCTCACTCCTTCCCCGTCCTCCTCTCACTCTTTTCCCAGATGGCCCACAGTCCCCGATCAGGCCCGATACCAAGATACATCTAGCCTATACTTAATAATGAGTTGTGCCCCAAGTAAAGTGATGACATGATTATATATTTACAAATCATTAACTAATGATTATTAGTTAGCTTAATTATGTGAGCTAACATTACAATTACTAAACATCTACTTTGTAATTTAATAGTCATGTGCCCCACCAAGTAAAATGGTAAATGGACTCCTTTACAAAGCGCTTTACAATGGCCTCTCACTCACCCATTCACACACACATTCACACACCAATGGCAGCAGCTGCCATGCAAGGTGCTAGCCTGCTCATTGGGAGCAATTTGGGGTTCAGTGTCTTGCCCAAGGACACTTCGACATATGGACAGGAGGAGCCGGGGATCGAACCGCCAACCCTGCGATCAGCCACAGCCGCCCACAAGTAATGTCATGACGTGATTATACATTTACAAATCATTAGCTAATGAATAAATATGTGGGAGAATAGTTGTTGATCATTAATTCACCTTAGTATAGTAGGCTAGTAAACAAAATATAACGTTAGCCAACATCTCAGCATTAAACTACCTGGTAATAAGATAAAAGCACTACATTCAACTCATGACACGAAAACATTCACAAAGCATTTGATTAGCATTGTTTTATGAGATTTGTAAAAGTTGTTTATTGAACAAATTGCCCTACCGTAGCTTTCAAAATTCTGGCCTTTTATGAACATTATCTAGTTCAGTACAGTGTAGGCTACAGTAGCCTAGGTCTACAGTAGGCTATAGATACAGTAGCCTACGCTACATTAGTACTGTAGTCTACACATTAGCAGCATATACATAGCTAACGTTACAGTACAGGAGGCTATTACATTTGTTAGAAAACATAAGGAAACAAAAAAGCCAGCTATGAACTACCGTTAAACTAATTTATGGTGGTGTCAAAAACGGGCGCTCCTACGAAGGGGTTCATTTCACGGTAGCGGCAGTCACACGTGGCCATTCTGTAGCAAAAAAAAAAAAAATGCTAATGGCTTACAAGCAAAAAGACGAATACATGGCAGGCTACAATAGTTTAGAATTATTATCCTAATAAATATAACGACGAAGATCCTCATGAAAAGCACTTCAAAAGGAAAAATAAGTATTTAAAATAAGAATGATCGGGGCAGCTTTGTCCCTGCAGCTGGACTGCTTGGTGACACTGGACATCTCAAGACAGCAGAGGCAAATGAGGAGCTGTTCTTGCTTATGATGCTCGATTGCTCACACTTAATTCGTTTGATTGATTAAATGATTCCATTGAATGTCTTTGTTTGTTTGTTTCCATTGAAATTATGTTTGTTTGTGTCTTGTGGGTCTGCCCCACTGTCTGTCTTTTTTGTTGTTGCTGGTGACTATAAAGAAGTTCCCGCACAGGAAAGTAAACGTTATTCAATTCTATTCTATACTAATTCTAATGTACGTAGGCTAATATTAGCTTCAGTATTCTGTTCAGATGTAGCTTACAGGGCCACACACCTGTTTGAGGAGGAGCGTGGAGCATAAGTTAAATTGGACTCGGAGGGGTCCTATTTCATCCAAATAATTTCAGCTGTACGCCAGTAGGCTCCCTCTCATATAGCCTACAATTGGCAGAATGTTGAGAATTATATTAGGGAAAGAAAAAATTATGTGACGCTCATATTTGATCTTTCCATATTACGGTCTTTCTAGCTACATGCGAAGTGAACATAGCCTAAATAAAATAAATATATATATTATTATATATAGACTAGGCCTATATAGCCAATTAGTCACATTCCCCATTGTTTAATTCCTCCTTTGAGCCGTAGCTCACATTTTGAACCACATCAAAGCACAAGGAAGACCGTGAACGCATACAATCGCATAACGTAACCGATTTAAGGTGGACCGGCAATCCCGATACCGAAATGGTAGTTGATACACGAACTCACAGTATTAATTAACACCATGAGTTAATACATTAATTCGGATGTTATTCATATATGATTTGCGTAGTTGTTTAGATAGGCGCTTCATTCATTCTTGATAGGATGTTAATGCTTTAATTAATCATTATTCATGCGTTAGTTAAAGTAAGGTGAATTTGGGTAATCTGGGACATTGGCTAATGTGGTACAGCTAAACTCCAGTGTGTTTATTTTCTGTTCTAACAAAATCTAGTCAACAGGACTTGCATGGATGTCATGTGACTGAAATCACATGAGTTCATGGGGGGTGATGTCACAGAAAGGGGCAGGGCATTTGTCAATCATGAAGCTCCCCTGGGAATTGCATGACAAGGTCAGTGACATAGGATTCTGACAAGATTAATGTTAAGGATATAAATCTGTTATAAATAAGACAATGTTTGTAATTGTTATAAAATTATGTTTGTGATCTAATCAAGCAACAAAATATGCATTAAAGTGTTGAAAATGTGTGTTTTTTTGTTTAAAAAAAAACATTTTTTAGTTGTCCCACTTTATCAAATATGATTGAGAATGTGGGACGGCATGCTTTGGGTTATCTGGGACAGTCATTTAAGTTCTTCAAATGGGGGAAATATGCATTTCGGGACTTCCTGAAGTTGCATACATAGTTATTCAAGATTTATAAGTCTAATGCCAGTAGACAATGCTCTGTACACACACTCTCCCTCTCTCTTCATTGCTGCCATACCTGATTATTCTCACTCAATGTTCTCTGTGCACACACACACACACACACACACACACACACACACACACACACACACACACACACACACTCTCCCTCTCTCTTTCTCTTCATCACTGCCATACCTGATCCTTTTCTCTCACACGCACACACAAACAGTATTTTGCAGTTGTTCATCATGTACAAATGTGAGAGTCATTAGTCAGCTAAAATATGAAAATATCCATGCCAGTAAACGCCTGTCCCAGATTATCAAATTCAGGCAGAAATTTTTGGCACAAAGAACACTAATAGGTGTGGCATGTCTCATCTGGGTGTGGTATCTACATTCTTTCTTCTTATATGGTTCGAAAACATCTTAGGGATTTCAGAAAGGTCTAATGTGTTGATCTAATGTGTTAGATAGATAACGGAATAAATCGCAGAAGTAAAAATAGCTAAAAATGTCCCAGATTACTCAAATTCACCCTTTTAGTAAATGCTATTTATGCATAAGGAGCCGGTTGCACCAACAGGGCTTATGCCTGGTCGTAAGCTAAATTGGTCGTAACTTTCTGGGCGCAACTTTAAGACCGTTGCACCAACTAGTCGTAAACACTGTTTTCACTAAAACCGGGCGTAAATTTTACGCCCACCCAAGAGCAGGCGTAAGTGTAATTTTAGAATGTTTCTATGGTAAGGTAGCGTAGACATCGCGGGTATACGCACCCGCATAATAAACACACTAGCCTTAATAAAATGCAAACTTCCCCATTGATCAGCTGTTTGGCTGTGCTTAAAAATAAAATTATCAGCTGTTTGGGAAATAATCAAAATTGTAGCTAATATTGCACACGTGTCTGTAGCCAGTTATTTTCATAACATATTAATATTAGCGTTACGAAATAAGTTACAAAAATTACTTAACATAACATTTAGGATATTTTGTAAAGGGGAATCTGTGCACTTTCGAGGTCTATCATACTTTCATTTAAAGTGTCATCGCTTAGAGTAAGGTCAGTGGCAAGATCCCTCTCTGCAGTCTGTTGGCACTCACTGCTGTCCACTACAAGTAATTCAGCGAAAGTAACGTTATGGGAATCCTCGCCAAACACATCAACAATGACGATATCAACTGCATTGATATTTTCGGCGAGGGACCCCCGCCCATTGCATGACTTTTACGGATTGATACATCCTTTCTCGCTTGACTCAAAAGTTCTTTACACTTTTTTTTCACGTCCTCTACAGGAGCTACAGTGTCCCCGAATCGGTAACGTTAAGTGTATTGATGGCATCTGATAATTTTCCAGTTGTTTTTATTAGTGATAACGCTCCAGTTGCTGCATGTTTTGTGATCAGTGTCGATTTATGCTGGCTATACAGTTCACTATCACTGAAGTTACTTTTTTGTATTTTTTGGTCCATTTCAAATGTAAATGAGCGAGTTAGCAAGTTGGCTTATTCTGGCTAGCGGTAGTAGGCTAGTGTTGCGCATAGCAACACAAATAATTTTTCTTAGCAAGGCACACTACTTATCGACTGATATGCTTTCACAGGAACGCCCACTACTAAGACTGGTCGTAGCTGCGCCTAGACGTAACTTTGGTTGGTGCAACAGGCGTAAACCCCTCTCTGAAAATAGGTCTTAGCTACGACCTTTCTGGCAGTTAACACTGTCTTAGTTAAGACCTGTTGGTGCAACTGGCTCCAGTATTGTAAAGTGTTACCCTAAATCCCACATCCTATTAATGACAATAATTTCAGTTTACATTGTTGTTTGCGAATTTTCACGACAATAGCTAGTTTTAATTGTATTTACCTTTGGAGAAGAGCGCGCACGCAAAGGCGAGGGTGACGAGTAGTTTCATTGTATCCTGTATGGCAATAAACGAGCCTGCGAGTGTTTATATACTCTGAGTGTGAGAGGCGTAACCCCACCAATGGCATAGCGGATCAGACGACTTCTTAAACGTAAAACGTTGCATTTCCCTGTAATTTGAGAACAGACGAAAAATACACATGACACAATATTATCTTGAACGAGGTGGGGCGCAACGGCACACATGAACAGAATTACTGTATTTTCTATCGATTAAATGCATCAGAGTAAATGCAGTTTTTTAATGTAGGCTAGAGCCTACAGCGTCCTCCAAAATCGTTCACGCGCTTGATAAAGATGAATAAAGACGACAATATACAGTAAACAATACAGGTAATGAACTATGCTGAATAATCAAAAATTACAGTGCAGTCTTTAAGTATTTGGACAGTGACACAATTTTTGTTGTTTTGGCTCTGCACTCCAGCACATTGGTTTGGAACAGTGACTATGAAGTTAAAGTTAAGCATTTCAGTTTTAATTTGAGGGTTTTAACATCCATATGGGGTGAAATGTGTAGTAATTGTAGCACTTTGTACGCATTTTAGGAGACGAAAAGTAATTCCCATAGAGATCCATTCAAATACAGAGAGGTTGCATCACTTGTAAGAGTAGGCTGCCTGGTATGGAAGCATATCCGCACCAAAATTCAAATGAAAATGCAAATCATTACATTACATTAGTAATTTGGCAGACGCTTTTATCAAAAGCGGCGTACAATACGTGCATATTGAAGGTCATTGACACAACTACAAAGCAAATCCAACAAAGCACAACGTAGGAGCTATCGCTAGTAATCAACAGAATACAGTCGGCTATACATTCTAAGCTATAAAATAGCAAAAAAACAAATAGAAAATAAAATAAACAGAAAGTACGTACTATGTAATTGACCCTATATGTAGTTATCAGTGGCGGCTGGTGCCAGTTCTCCTATGTGGGGCGGGGACACACGACACGACCCCCCCCCCCCCCCCCGCCAGAAATTTTCGACTTGGGTAGCTTAGGTGGTGCTATATCTTGGGGGTGCTTCTCAAATTTCCACAATCAAGCAACACGCCCGCGTGCAGCCATAGCCTACTATGTATCCTACTAGATTAGAATTTACAAGCGTAAATTCGAAACTAAAAGTGACTTACAGAGTCAATACAATGCACTTTTATCCAAAGTGACTACAGAGTGAGTTCAATAACACTATAACAGTCAGCCAGCTAAGCGACTGCCACCACACACTCACAAATGTATACAATTGTCCAATCTAGACCTAACATGAAACACAAAAGTAGCCTATTGTCATCATCACATATTGCCAACATGACAAAAAAATCTCTCACTCATGAAAAAACTCCAACATGAATAGGCTACATTGATGCGATCAATACTATCAACAGCCTAGGCCTATTGTCATTGCCAACACCGTTACTACACATATAGCACTAACATTAGGCCTACTGTGTTAAACTAAATCATCTAATTCAACGTTAGCCTACTCACCAATGGACGTCTCTCATACTATAGCAAGCCAATGCGCTTGTTGTTGTGGTTCATGGCAAAATCATCAATGATGTCCTGCTCATCAGGCCCTTTCTCCTCTGGAGTTAATCGACAACAAAGCCAGGTTGCTATTCCGTGTCCCCACTGTTGCTCCTCATGTAATTTTTTACATGCCATAAACAAGAAAAGCTGCGTTCACAGAATCGCATTTTAACTCCGCACTTCTTAGCTGGGTATTTTCGCAGAATAGGGCACCGTTGTCCTTCGTCTGGCTAATATCAGCAGGCCCAGTGCTGCGGGGGGTAGGCATGCTGCAGCTAACGGTGGTGGCTAATTGCTGATCAGATGGCGGGGACAGCGGCACTTCTTCCTCCCGATCTTTTCTCGCAAATGCAGATCTGCTCAATATCCTGGCTGTCGTTGTCCTACTCTTCGACTTCGCCGGGGACAGCAGGGTTAACGTTTTTCTCTGACCCTGGTGTTGCTGAGGTCTCTGGTCGTTTGGGGAAGAGATATTTCTCAATTTTCAGCTTGAGTTAACGTTAGATAGATGCGGTGAAGTTCAAGACCTGACTCATTCTCGCGAGTCCCGAGATCAAGGAGTAGAACGAATTATCGGGCGACTTCGTTTGAGAAAATGTTGTGTATATTTATTATTAGTCAAAACGATATAATGATTTTTAAATAATTTATTTATTCATTCATTTTCATAATGAAATTAAGCACCGGCCTGGCGCCGCCACTGAGCAGGAGTGACAGTCGTGCACCCGTACTACATCCAATTACATTACATCAAAAAACACAAAAACAATACCAATTCACTGCCAATAAAAGTGGGAGGGTCTGGGGCGCAGAGAGCTGCGCCCCGTGGAAAATCTGAAGCAACCAATTAGAGAGCAGCCTCAGGTCACCTGCTTGCCAAAAGTTGAAGGACTTACATACACTCTCATTTGGCCGGCGCCCTTCACCAAGGAAATATATGTATTCACACAGAAATTAACCAAATACAATTTGGAACCAATGTTTAATGAAGGCGCTGACAGGCGCATTGTATGAGTAAACAATTTGTATTTCACAATTATTTCGCATTATCTAATTAATTTATGTTTAACATAAGTTTAAGTAGCTTTCTTCTCTAGATATTTGGAGGGGGGCGGCGCCCCAGCGCCCCGCATTAACGAACCGCCACTGGTAGTTATTCAAGATGGAGTCTGAAAAAGTGTGTTTTCAGACCACGACGGAAAACAGACAGTGTTTCAGCTGAGCGCAACGGAGTGGGGAGTTCATTCCACCACTGGGGAGCTAGAGTGGAGAAGCTCCGCAGTCGGGATGAGCGCGAGCCGTTAACACGGAAGGAGGAAAGTGCAAGTCATCCTGCAGCAGCAGAGCGAAGTGGTCGAGCGGGAGCGTAGTGCTGGATCAAGTCCTGTAGGTAGGAGGGGCCTGACCTTTTGGCTGCAGTGTAGGCCAGGGTCAGAACTTTGATCCTGATCCTGGCCACGACTGGCAGCCAGTGGAGTGACGTGTGAGAACTTCGGGAGGTTGAACACAAGCCGAGCAGCCGCGTTCTGGACCAGTTGTAGGACCTGGGCGGAGTAGGTGGTCAGGTATGGCCGAATCCTCCTGATGTTGTACAGGAGGAACCTGCAGGACTGTGCCGTATCGGCGATTTAATTTTGTTTACATTGGATGTGCGCAAAAAACATGACATAATTCAAATGAAAACGCTTTGCGCTTTGCGTTTTCATTTGCAAGTTAATTTAAGCCTACGCACTTTATCTGACAATTTGAAAATGTTAATGCAAATCCATTTCACATTTCATTTTCCTCGCCCTCTATGACACAACCCTGCCATAATTGAAATGAAAATGATAAACTACATTTGCATTAGCAGTTTCTTAGCATGATCCATGACAAAAAGGAAATTATAATTCAATTCGCCATTTGGGTCAATCCTGTTAACCGGTGCTTTTTGGACCTGGTAACTTTTGAAAAAAATATGTTTGATTTTTCATGTTTTTAACATTTAATCAGAAAAGGGATATGTTTAACTGTCTGGAAAACATATTGGCCAAGCTCAGGCACTTAAATCTTTATAATTATGGGCAGTTAGTTCAGATATAGACTGTGACAGTATTCCACCCTGCAGTGGCGGCTCGTGAGACGCTAGGGGCGGCGCCCCACTTGATTGATAGAATTTTTTTTTTAAAAATGAAATAATAAATAAATATATAATTTTTTTTTCTTTTTTTTTCCATCTGAACACATTGCATAGATTGTATTTATAATTCATATAAATGTATATAAATTCTAGTCAATACATGTATGTTGAATAATTGGCTGGTTGGTTTGCGGACATCATTACCGTCTCTGTTGCTCTGGGGCGCCGAATCGTACGTCTCTCACACACTACATTGACATGCATTGCTACCTAGCGGTTGTTGGAAGGACTGCACTTTAGCTTGAGGTCTATGACAGCATTTGGGGCGTTGGGCAGAACGTCCTGGCCATTCTCATTTAACCCCATTCAAACGAACATTGTAGTCACGCAAGAGAGCACACGCCAATGTCACATTCGTCCGACGAACTTTGGTGAACTTTGTTGTTTACGCTATTTTCCAGCGACATGGCGGCTGCAGCAGATAATGTTACATTAACGTTAGCACTCAACAGCGTGGAGTCTAATTTTAAAACTCAGTTTGAGAAGCTTCGTCTACAAGAAAAACTCAATTTAAAAGAGCTAGGTCTGGATAGGCCAGATATTCATCTACAGCAGGCGGCTAAGGACAGAGGGAAGTCCTACACACGAGTGTTCTGCAGGAGCTGGTATGATAAGAAATCATGGCTATGTGGCTGCCCAATTCGGAATGCTCTTTTTTGTTTTCCCTGCCTTCTGTTCCGTTCAGAAAAACAGGGCCAGGGTGAAATGCTGTGGACGAAAACAGGGATGACAGACGTTAAGCGCTTTTCCGAACGAGTGAAAAAACATGACACGAGCAGAGCACACATGGAAGCGTGCCTTAAGCTATCCATGCTAGGAAGAGCTAACATAGCTACACAGCTGTCGGATGGATATCACGCCAGTATTCGAAAACACAACCAGGAGGTGGACAACAACCGACATATCCTTTCTAAATTGATCGACTGTGCGAAGTTCTGTGGGGCCTTTGAACTAGCTTTGAGGGGGCACGATTAAACGGAATCATCCGAGAATCCAGGTGTGTTTAGGGGACTTGTTGATTTTGTATCGACACTGGACGGTGCAATGAAAGAGCACTTGGAGAATGCAACCGTATTTAAAGGCACCTCAGAAACTATACAGAATGAGCTACTGGACTGTATGCTGTCTGTAATGCAAGGCCACATTGTCCAGGACCTACAAAGCACGGATTACATGTCTATCCAAGCAGATGAGACCACCGACATAACGACGCATTGTCAACTCGTCATTCTGTACCGCTACATCGACACAGCCAACACGGTGCAGGAGAGATTTTTTGGCTTTATTCGATTGGAAGGAGGCACGACTGCAGATGCCATTGGAGGTGCTCTCCTTGAAAACCTGGCCCTGATTTTTCCAGAGCACGCAGACAAGGGCAAGCTGATAGCTCAAACTTATAATGGGGCAAGTGTGATGCGAGGCACAACTGGTGGAGTTAGGAGAATAATACAAAACACATACCCAAACGCGCATTTTCTTCACTGTTACGCACACCAACTAAATCTGGTGATGCAAAAAGCTGCCTACGCTGTTTCTCAGGCTTGTGTTTTTTTCTCCGATCTTAGTAGGTTTTCATCCTTCTTTTTGCGATCACACAAAAGGATCGGTGTGTTGGACACCGTCTCAAGCAGGCTTCCTCGCGAATCCCAGACGCGCTGGAATTTCCACAGTCGTGTGGTTAACACGGTCCACGAGAACAGGGATGACCTAATGGCGTGTTTTGACACCATACAAACCTCCCAAGATTTTGATAATATCACCATCAGAGAGGCCAGGGGATTCACGAGGATGCTACAAGACGATGGATTACTTTTTTTCCTCGATTTGTTCCGTGAAATAATGCCCATTAGTGGACATTCTGTTTGCACAACTCCAAGCCAGAAATGTTGATGCCGTAAAAGCACAGAAGGGGACCAGCGCTTTCAGCGATGCCATGTCAAAGATTCATGAGTCCGTGCCCTCTCTCTGTGCCAAGTACACTGCCAGCGGATCCAGAAGAGGAGGTGATGGCAGGCAGCGACAGGCATATGAGGTAATAAGAGTAGTCTATTTTTATTAATAACGTTTACATTTTGGTTCATTATGGCATGTAATTCCAATGTAGGCTATGTACTCTATGTGCCTATTTTTCTGTTTGTTTATTAGACCACATTCAATAAACAAAAATAAACAGTTTTTCTCCCTCTCTCACTCCCCGAGGTGTGTGACATCATCATCGCCAACGCTAAAGACCGCTTCACCTACACGCACCATCTGACTGGAGCCACCCTTCTACATAGCGACCGGTTCCCCGAGCATGCCAATACCTTCCCCGTCAACGCATTGGCGACTACAGTGGAGGCCTACCCCATGCTAAACAAACCCCGGCTGCAGACAGAACTCTCTCATATATGGCAACCCTGATTTCAGGAATTGCATGAGTGCAGTGTCTCTGTTAAAATTCAGCCTGGACAACAACCTGCAGGAAGTTTTCTCCGAGACTGTGAAGCTTGCTCGCATCCTGATTACAACGTCCATGACCACTGCTGAGTCCGAGAGATGCTTTTCCACGCTCAAAAGGATCAAGACATTTCTGAGGAACACGATGTCACAGGACAGACTGAACGCATTGGCAATGCTGTCAATTGAGAAACGACTCACGTGGGACATAGCAGACTTTAATAAAAAAGTAATTGAGAAATTTGCACTGCTCAAAAATCGAAGGGCAAAGTTTCTTTATAAGTGAGGAGGCATGCTGATAGTGGAGCAACATTGTAAGGTAGGCTAGGCCTATTCATTTATTTTTCCTTTTTTTGTGTGCGAGATCGTCATGTTGTTCTCCCAGCTACACGCTGTCGCTCTCCAGTGTCGGTGCCGCTGTCAAGGATATATATTTTTTGCTTTATATTATTTGCGAGTGCGACCATGATCAATGATCAAAGAATAATCTATGAATCATTTTCTTTAGAAAACAAATTCAGTAATTTTCTATATAGCCTAGATCAGGGGTCGGCAACCCAAATGACAGAAATAGCCTTTTTTTTTTTTTTATTCTCTAGTTTGGGAGCCGCAAGGAATGTACCCCTGGATATGAGAATAAATAAATAAACGGTAAAGAGATGCACGTTGATTGTACAACAAACGTTTAGTAATGTCAATAAATACCCTATTATTTTTTCCCTACGCTGTTGATGTCACTGGTGTTTTAATGAGTCGATCCTCTGTTGCATGAATATGAGCATAGCCTATAGCAGGTAGCCTACATTATTAATGTGCATTAGCCTAAACAGTCAAAATGTAATCTAGCTAAATATAGACGTGATGAGTCATATTTGATTGACTTGCGCTCCGGCACTAAAAAAAAAAAGCACTACAACTGTAGCAGTTAAAAGCCCTGTTGTTTGTGCACTCGAGTCGGCTACAATGTTAATCTATGATCTCCGTGTCTGTCATGACCCGCCCCACTTAGTCAGCCAATTACCGGCCGCCACTGCCACCCTGTTAGGACATATGAATAACAATCACAAAGTGTTAAAAATGTGCATAACAATATTTACATTTTCTTGTGCATTATGTATCCCTTATTCTATTATATTTGTTTATTGTCTAAAAACTTTTTTTTTAAAAATGTGTTCATTGTGTTTTGTTCAGCTAACAGGGTGGAATTAACACCAACAATAAACATAAAATCAACAACTCATGGGGGTGTCCAGTGTCCAGATGCAAATACATCACAAATATTATATGTATCTTAACATAAATCATTTATTTACTACATTTTCTATCAACAGTTAGGTTAACACAACTAACAGGGGGGCATTTTTCAACTATGTTAGCCCTAGCTCTGCGAGTGATCATGATCTAGCTAGCATGAGACCCTACATGTGAACAGCATTTTACTTCTTATATAAAACTAGTTTTGAAATTATAAAATGTAATTCATTTTCTTAATAAAGTAGCCTCACAGGGTGGAACTTTAAGTTTGTGACAAGCAGGTTGACATTATAAAACTTGGGAAAAAAGATAACACTGACAGTTCATACTTACTTCAGTTGGCTCAGTTGAATTCCCTCCAAAGGATATTATGTAATTTCCTGAACATTATATAATGGGAAGTGTAGGCTATTTTCTTAAAGGAGAAAAACTACAAACTAACAGGATGGAAAATTGTTTCGGGGACACACAGTAAATCACAAAATTATTATTTATTTTATTTTCCATTAAAAATATGTATGAATAGAAATATTTGAACTTGGTCTATACCATAATGAGCAAACAATTTCAGTATTTTATTATTTAATGACTAATATTTCTTGTAAAAGTTGCTAATTTGTGCTGGGGACATGGCAAAAACGAACATGTGTACCAAATACAAAGGGGTTAAAATACTAAATAATATCTTTAAGACCATGTTTTTGTTATTTATATGATAAGGAAGATCTAAACCTATAATTGAAGCCTTTTAGAAAAAACATTTTAAACATTTTACATCAAATATGAAGTAGGATTTCCTGGGGACATTAACCGGTTAACAAGATTGATCCATTTAACATATGGTTTTCGTGCTTGTCACAGCCTGCCACAAAAGCAAGACAGACCAGTTAATTTTCTTTAATCAGCATACTTTTTCTTTTAAAAATACCTTGAGGATTTCTTTTTAAAAATACCTCATGGTTTCTTACACAAAACAGTTCCCTTTCTTTAAAAACCTTAAGGTTTCTTACACCAATCAGTTATTTTTTTTGTAATAACTTAAGTATTAAGTTTGTGTTTAAGTTAATTTAAAAATACTCTTTAATTATTTCACAGCAGACTGTTCCTGCTGATTATCATCAACTGTCATGTAGTGAGTCTTGGGTTTGGATGTACGTAATGTACACAGTATGGGCCTCTGTAAGGACGGGTGGGAATAAGGAACCCAGTAGCAGGCAGGGAGTACCAAAAACCTGAAGTTTAAAGATGGGGCAATGGTACAGAAAACAGAGACCAAAGAGTGGTCACAAAATAGGCAGAGGTTGGAACCAGGAAGGCACAGCAGAGGTACAAAAACAAAGTCCAAACTCAGGGTCGCGAGAACACAGGCAGAAGTCAAAAACAAAGACTCCAGAAACCAGATACTCAGAAAATGACTCAAAGACACAGCGGCAAAAACCAATGTTGCTAACAATGGTGAGGAACTCACAAAGAATGACTTGGAAGACTGGGTTAAATGCATCATTGGTATTCATCAACATTTTAGTATCTGAGATTTCTTAGTACTTCCGAACAGAATTTACACCTGCTCCGGAGCACACGTACCTCGTTCGTAAATTCGGAATGCCGGTAAATGTAGCTTAGAGTGATACTGTACTGACAATATTGAACAATTTCTTGCCTAGATTGAACATCTGCTCATAAAACTTTGATTTCAGTGTCAGAATCATTATTTTCTTTGCTTTTTCTGGGCCATTCTGACTAGATATGGACCTTTAAATGGAAGTGACAGCCTCCATATAAGGCAATTAATGGGCGTGGATTTATGCTAATCAAAAAAGGACGTGGACATGCATCGTAAGTGAATACAAAAAATCAACCTTTTCCACACGTTTTGATGAATCCGGCGTTAATTTTTCGGCGTAAATATCCCTTCGGACATAAATATACGCGTATATTTAAGAACACTTCATGAATGAGGCCCTATGTGTTTATTATCGTTATTATACATTTTGTTTAATGTAAACTAAAACGAATTCTAATTGTAATATGCTTATTGGCTACTGTATTGTTGTTTTTGTCAGGACCCCCACGAAAATGAGAAGCTACATCTCAAGGGGTTTTATACAGAAAATAACCTGCTTGATGTAATTAACTGCTGCGAGACTGCTTGGCAAATTTGGCATCTGGAATTTGTCACTTACATTAGCCTAGGTGTTCTGTTTCTTTTAGTCAAGTTTTGAATATTGCACCAAACTAATTAAAACTAAATTTATTACTTAGGGGGCCAGGCACAAAAAGCTATCTTTTTATTATTTATTAGTATTTTTGACTAATGTTTGTGTTTAGGTTAATTAAAAAATTCTCTTTAATTATTTCACCAGCTAGTTTTATTAGATCCCTCATTACAGTCTATTACGATCCATTCCACTTTTAGTTTAAACCGGGCCGACCAGCGAAGGATGGGCACTCCCTCTCTAGCCAGGTTCTTTCCGAGATGTCTTTCCATTGGGGAGTTTTTCCTCGCCACTGTTGAGTGTTTTTTCTTCCCACCGGGGAGTTTACTTCGTTTTGCTGGTTGGGGGTTAAGGCCTTAGGGGTTTTTTTTGCTCAATTTTCCTTCCGTTTCTCTGTGCAGCATCTTTGTGACAGTTCTCTGTAAAAAGCGCTATACAAATAAAATTGAATTGAATTCATTGTTTATCTCATTATATAATTTTTTTTGTCTGTGTTGTTTCTTGTTAATGTGTCGTTGTTTGTTAATTTGTGCCGCTCCATAATCCTGTTATAACAGAGGAAGCAGCAAGGCAGTAGGTACATGTAAAAGTACGTACAGACATTGATGGACTGATTGATTGTCATATTATCCATGAAATGACAAAGTCAGTAAACTTGCATAGCCAGACCACCTTGCCAGACCTCTTGACACCAGTGGTGTGAGTCAAGGCTAGCCAGCCCTATCGACAACCAACTAGCTAACTGCTACAAACTTTACTTGGATCACAACTAATGTTAAAGACAACTGAACCGCTAGCTAAGAAAATACATTTTCATGTTTACAATAATGCAATGTTTATAACTGACAGATAAACACTGCATTATTGGAAACATTTGACATATGTAAAGAAATGAGTCCAAGAGCCCCTTCACCAAGACTTTGAGTGTGCGGGTGACTGTCAATCGAATTTCCAGGTTCTGTATATGTGCTGTAAAATCTGCAGCCACCACTGTAATATTACTTTAATTCCAGATTTAAAAAAAAACCTGTATGTGTGATGTTCTGAGAAGGACCCAAACACAGACCACAGGTAGCAGGCAAACATGTAGTTTATTCACAGTCCAAGACCAGTAGCCAGGTAATCAGAGTTGTATTCAAAATTCAAAAGAGTAGTAAAAATAAACGTAGCAAGAGTAAAAAAAAAACAGAAGGAAAGGGAAGGCGCAAAGTCGTACAGAAGGGTTGTCTCAAAAATCTCAAATAACACAGGCTTACAAAAAATCGGCACAGTGAATTGATCAACGTTCTGACAGAGATTACAGAGAAATGAAAGGCAGACTATATACACCAGGGAAGTAATGACACGAAAAGGAAACAAGTGTGGGTGGGACGAGTAAGGAGCTAGACACAGGTGAACACAATAGGAAACAATAATTCAATAACGAGGGGGAACAGAAGACACGGACTGGAATGCACGCAAACACATAGATAACACACGGCCTGGGATTAGCAGGTAAACGAGTGTACAGCACGAGGGGTGGATTCTGAAAGTGGATACAGCTGAAGAGAGTTTAAGGAATAACAATTAATAGAGCAGAGATAGAAAAGCTAAGGGAGAATGACAGCTGCAGTGCGGAGCAAGAGTGATTAGTAATTAAGTGACGTTAGTACAAAATTCAAAATCTCCTATGTTAGTAAATGTGATTAGTTAGTTATGTATACACATTAATCTATTAGTTATCGTTAGTATGTGTGATGTCCCCATTCATGTTGGGCCACCAGAATCGCCATTGTATCAAGGTGAGGGTGCGGTTAATGCCAGGGTGACAGGCGAGTTGAGACGAGCGACCTCACTGAAGGACTTGGGACCGGACAGCTTCGGGCACGAAGAGGCGATTGGTGGGACAATCCACATGGGGCTTGTTCTTATTTTATTTCACATGCATGAACTATTATGAAAAATATCATTATTGATTTAAATGAATAGTACCTAATGTAAAATATCAGATAGCAGCATATTGTGCATATGTGACTCGCGAGGGGGGGCCAGCGATTGTATCAGGGTGGCCGTGGCCCCCCCTTGGCGGCGCCACTGCGTTGGGGTCCTGCCAAGTATCCAGTATAGTTTAGCTATATGACAATTCCGTGTTTTGAGTTGTAGTATAATAAATAGAATAATCCTTTCACCGCCCCGTCGGGAGGGGTCAGGACCATTCCACTACAAGTTATTCAAACTTTCTTCCAAATATACACTACATTCCAGAGTCTGATATAACGTAATTTATTGTATATAGATTTGCATGAATATACATACCCAGGCTGATCGGCTAAGCATACATATGTTAAAAACACTCTCAATCACACGGTCCAGTCTAAGTCCGTCAATTTCGTAAAGACGTAAAAACAGATCCGTTAATGACAGAGACAAAACAAACTGGCACCCGCCAAACTCAGATAACCCCGTTTTATGCTTATCTCAACTCCCCCTATCCGGTCTGAAGTTGGAGTCTGTCCCTCCTGAGAAATATATTAGTTTCTAGTCTGCAGCGGTCTCTGCTGGTCTTATTTGAGCATTACAATTGGTCTTTGTTTTATATCGTAGTTTTAATGAAATACCATGATTCAATTATCTCAAAAAGTCTGGCTATGGTCTGACCATAGTTGTTCAATACATAACAATACAATTCTCTGATGGGTTAAATAATACTAGCTATAAGCTTTTTAATTCTTATAAACCACAGATATTGTTTTTATAAACAAAGGACAACATCTTTCTTTGTGATTTGAGACATTATCTATAGTAACATATTCTTTTATACTAAATGGTTGTGAAGGAAGAAAGATAACTTATTTGTCAAATGTATTTTTATACTAAATGTTTGTTGCAGAATTAAAGGAAATGTTTTCCTTGAATTTACTAAACTCTATTAGTTGCTCAAACTGCACACACACACACATTTCCAAGCCTCTGGCACCAGACGTTTTTAACGACGGGGCCCCAAGACATTCCTTGGGGAGATACACACTATCTCTTCGGCCGATCTAGGACCATAAATGTGTCCCATGTGAGTGTGTGTATGCAGGTGTGAATGGGTCCATTTACCTCCTTATCGAGATAAGTATACAAATGCTTTATCACTCTGAAGTTTAAGTATACAAATGTAACTGAAATAGTCTCTGGAAAATTCGGAATTGTTTTACCATATGGCTTTCTGCTGAGAGCGAGCTCTTACCATCAATTCTCCAGCGTGTGGGTGCGTGCACATGTCCTTGATTTACAAGTGTCGAGGATGAGATCATACTGTGTGCCTAGCTCGGGACATTCGCCCCACCCGACCATGCAGATACAAATCATGAGCTTGTTTATCTTCCTTGGCGAGAGTGTCTGCCCGTGGTTGCAAGGCCATAAATTTGATGTGTGCACACTTGGGCCTTTTAGAGCTGTTTCTCCCAAGACACAGAAAAGCATCTTCTTATTGACACCATTGTTTCATACAGAAGGTCCTACAGTATGATATATAATTATATATAAATAATGAATAATCTATATTTTCCCACAACATTCCCCTCTTTGAGCCTCCATAGGCTAATTTCCAGATTAGTCATTATAAAAACCATTTCCTCTTTTCCAGAGTAACATTAATTTATACATATGGCAACTATCAATCCAAACATTGATTGATGACTTCAAAACAATTTTTACACTTAGTTCTAACACTTAGATCCTTCGAGCCTCCCTCTCTCTGGGGCGCAGCTCCAGGCTGGATCCCTTTCCGCTGAGTTCCTTTCCCCAGACTCCTCTGAGTGAAAGGACATTCAGCTTCTCTGCTTCCCAATGCTTTCTTTTCAAAAACACTGATCACAGAAAGCACTACTCGCTTACTAACTCATTCGGTTTCAGCTTATAGAGTTCTATAGGAAAATGAGTCAGGATAAATAACCCTTGCAGTGATCCATCCACATCTACTCCATATCTGGCAACAGAGTGATGGTTTGGGGCTTGCTCGATAGCTCAGACCCTTGATGACTTACAGCCATTTAGCCAGCCATGTGTTCCATACTGTACCAGTGTAATTTACAGCTGAATCTAGTCTCACCCCCCAATTCCCATAGAGATCCATTCAAATGCAGAGAGCTTATAGTATCGCTTGTAACAGTACCTGGAAATAAGATATTGAGAGTCTTTTGATGTTGATGGGTCACAGACTTCAGGAAGTAACAGCATGCAAAGGATATGCGACCAAATATTAAATATGATAAAAGGGTATGAATACTTGAAAATAAAATGAGATTTCAGTTTTCGATTTTTAATACATTTGCAAAAATTTCTACAAACATGTTTTCACTTTGTCATTATGGGCTATTTTATGTAGAATTTTGAGACAAAAAATGAACTCAATCTATTGTAGAATATGCCTGTAATGTAATAAAACGTGGAGAAGGTGAAAGGGGTGGGCAGACTTTCCGGCTTGACTGTATACTCAGGTGAAACACTTTCCATTGGGTGCTCTCTCATTCACTGTGCACAGAACAGCTCAACATTCTACCTACTCTTATGCAATTGTACATGACACAAGGGGACATTTGTCTTCAATTGCATTTTTTCTAAAATAAAAAATAAAAAAAAAACACCAAAACAGTGAAGTAAATTTTGCACTAACATTTAAAAAGAGTCCTTGGAGAGAAGAAATGCAATAATGTATTCACTAATAGGTGAATCATGTGTCTGGATTGATACAATTACCAAACAATCGTATGCCTGTTTAAAGACATATAATATTTTTGGGCATTACAGTCAGAATATTTGTGTTTCCTACCTAATGATATGCTTATATTACGAAACCAAACTCAATTTAGAGAAAATAAATCTTTGGAAATGCTAAGAGAGATTTAAGATCCTGCAGGTTATCTGCAGCTGGCCAACTGAAGCATTTGGGAGGGGATTGTGGGATACAGGAGGATTGTGGGGTTGGTGCTGATGGGGGTGGGGACAATCAGAGAGGAGTGTACAGTGGGGTCAGGGAGCACAGTTGTATCGGTGCTGTGGAATCGGGGAAGAGGTAGAGGGGGTCGAGGAAGGTTGAGTGACACTGTGGGGGGGGAGCAGAACAACATGCTGCTTAGTTGAAGAGGATGAAGGAGGCCAGAGGCACCAGGAGGAGGAAGAGGATGCTCTGCCTGATACGCAGGGCACTGTTGCACATGTCTCCCTCGCAGCAGCTGTAGTCCACTGCAGGTGTAGCTTTAGTACTCAATCGAGAATTCAAGCTTCCAGAACAGAGAGTTTGGGACACACATCCCTTCACTGTCATTTTCTGCCCATTCCCGGTCACTTCAAAAAGAATGGAAAGATATGTACGACTCGCCACACATTTGCAGAAAGTTTGGTGATTTATTTCCTGCACCTAGTTCTTTCATTTTAATTTATTGCAGATTATGTACACAGCATCTTATATTATTGCAATAAAAAGAGGTAACTCCTCCAAGTTACTGTAGCCATAATAATTTATAGCATAGTATACAGAGGTGGGGTGGGGGTATAGTATATATAGTAATATAGTATAGTATAGGGCGGCAGTGTAGTATAACGGTTAAAGAACTGGGCTTGTAACCTAAAGGTTGCAGGTTCGATTCCCATGTAGGACACTGCTGTTGTACCCTTGAGCAAGGTACTTCACCTGCATTGCTTCAGTATATATCTAGCTGTAGAAATGGATACAATGTAAATGTTGTGTACGTCGCTCTGGATAAGAGTGTCTGCTACATGCCTGTAATGTAATAATTTACCAGAAGGATTATGTTGTCACACACTAAGTACATACAGTACATACTGTATGTTTATGCAGAATACTGTACTGTGTACTAATGTACTGTATGTACTGTACGTTATCTTCCTTTGTCTTTAAGCAAAACAACATCAATGCTCAATGCCATATTTTTAGTTATATTTGTGCCACGTCTATTTCCAATGCCAAATTGAAGACATTGCTGATCCAGTGAGTTCTCACCTGTGGCCGTAATGCAGCGATCTTCAGGTCCAAGGCACTTCAAAGTGCCTGTGCAGTCATCAACACTCACACAGGTGAAACACTTCTTCCCATTGGGGGATGTACCAGGCAATGCTATGACAGACAAATAATATAATGTATGAATTCTGGACATTAAGTAAAACAGAGACATAACCCATTTCAGAAGGGGCCTGTTCAAAACACAAGTCAATTTATATGAAAATACAATGATAGACATTCAAGTTTAGTGAGCTTTGAGTTGGTGTCTGACTGTAAATCACTTGACTACCAATAAATCAGCCATTGGTTCATTCAGAGATAAGGAAAATGTACCCATAGTACATGTACCCAAAATGAATGAAATTTCATGTATTTCGTGTATTTATACGGTAGCGGTCCTTAAGACATGTGAGTTGACTTCCCAGATTTAAAAAAGGAACGTATGCCTCAGTGCACCATAAAACGATTGAGCAACGAAGTTTGCCATTCCATAGGCTGTGTTGTCATTAGCCAGTAACGTTAGCTAACAAGCTGTGGGCCATGTTTGAATTTTTGCCGTAACCTGTCGGCAGACAAATACGTCCCACTTGTCCAGTAAATATTTCAAACGAAGGTGTTGCAGTGGTTTGAAATTTTGAATAGAATGTATCTTACTAATTTGTGAAATAATCATGTTCAAAAGTTTGTCTGTAATCTCCATTGCATTCTCGTTCGAATAGTTGCCTATCGGACTAGTGATGTGCAGTTCGCGAACAAATCGGTATTTTTGAACGACTCTTTATGCTGAGTCATCTGAGTCGACTCGCCAGTTCGAGGGAATCGTGCTAACCCACGGCTCTGGCTCTCGGCTCTGGCTCTGGCTCTCGGCTCTGGCTCTCGCGCAGTTTCTGATTGCTAAGTTAGAACCCACGTAAGAATACATTTTAATTTGATCTAACAATATTGCACACACTTTTGCGAAGTAAATAATCGCCCCAGCTCATTCCAAAGTTATTATGACGACTAATTGTTAAAAAAATAAGATTCATATTAGCATAGATTAAATAGCTCTATACAAATATAACCATTCAATGTCTATTATTACCTGTAAGATCTAATGTTACAATCTATGATCGAAAAAACGGAGATGGGAAAGTCGTAAATAGACGTAACCTGCGATTGCAAACTAGCTTGAGACAGTAGGCTACTGTAAATTGAGAATATTAGCAATGAGTATCATTCAGATGATTTGGGTCTGAATAAAATATCAAGGCTAGTTTACAATCTTCTTTTGTCTACTTTGTTACCAGCTAGGGTCTGCTGTCTGAAACAGCTTCTAATTCCAGCTCGCGAGTCGCGCCGCTGAAAGAAAAAGATGCGGCTCAAAGATGCGGCTCAAAGATGCGGCTCAAATGGCTCTTCTGTATTAACCGGAAGTACCAAAATTGCAACTCCGACTCCGACTCCGACTCTTGAAACTGAATGGTACGAATAGAGCCGACTCAGAAAAAAGAGCCGAACTGCCCATCACTATATCGGACTGGAAACACAACAGAACTTCCGGAAGGGAAGGCTTTTCCTGCTGATATGGTATCTGCTACTTCTGAGCCCTGAGATTCACTCAGCGCTCCCAGAGGCTCGCATGAATTTTGTGACATAGCCCCGCCCCTCCACCCTCAACTTTTCTCAAGGGAACGAGTCTACTAAAGAGCAGATTCGGCGAGAAGGGTGTGCCTGCAATACCGGAGCAGTGCAGTCTCAGGGCCGGGACAGTCTCAGGACCCTAGAGTCCTGCGCATGCACAAGGGAAACAAGAAGATGGACGACAATCTGAATGTCAGTCCCGGTCCTGATACTGCACTGCTCCGCGCCATGGTTGCACTGTTGCGGTCATCCAATTGGGTAGGTGGCGCTGTCGCGAAAAACTAGGATCCTGAGACTGTCCCGGCCCTGAGACTGTCCATGACACTGCACTGCTCCGGTATTGCAGGAACATACTATTGGACTCGGGAAGCTCATATTACCCACAATTCACATCGAACATCCTGTCCTGTTTCGTGATAATCACGTTTATGTTTATCGCGGTATTATACATTAAAAGCACATACAGAATGGAAAAGACAGTGTATAGGCTAATACATACAGGTTGATCTAGTAGTTTGCTATTTTGTATTTCATAGTTTAGCAAATTGCGTTATGCAGCAACAGAGTAGCGGTACTGTGGGATGTAGGCCTACCAGGTTCTCTGTAGTTAATCTTGCTTTAAACGTAGGCTATTATTAGGCTATCGTCTTTCAATATCTTTCAGTAGGCTATAATTAGCCAGTTAGCCTAACAATTGCATTTCTCAATAACCAAGACGAATAGGTAAATAAATGTGTGCAGCATTTTACTATAGTCTCATTTGTGCTGACGCAAAATGCGTTAATAGCCTATGTCATGCCAAGTGATCAATGAACAGCACATATTTGGATAAATTCGTTTTTCTAGCTTGAAAGCACGCATTGCGCTCAACGCTGGTTCCAGCAATTTAAGAGGTTTTCCTCTTATGCTTTCTAATGTTTAAATCGTTTTGACTAAATCGAGTGCCGTTTTAAATTAATGACATTCTTTAAAGTGATGAGGAGAAAACGCAATGCTAACGTGCAATTCAGAAAAAACATTGGGATTTTTTTGCCAGTTAATTATTCCAAATTATTTCCACCCTTATCTCATGTTAGTTATCTCTTTGTCATTGTCATTTGTTAATCATTAACCTATAGGCTACATAATTGTTCTTGATTATTCAGGGAATTTGTTTGATTGACGAAAATAAAAAGTTGAGAATATGTTCAGTTTAAATGCTGTATTCCGCAAGGGCTGTCCTACATAGTTGAATGCTACACGATTTTATGACACAAAGAAATATGCTAGCCCACAAAACTTGCTGTATTTGATATTTGTTATTCAGTAAATCAATTGCTTGACTGATAATCAATGTAAACAGGTTGATAGTTTAATCCATTTAAAGGTAGGCTCCGGTGACAGATGTTTTACATGATCCGAGATCCCACAATACGCCTTTGTGCAGCAGCATGGTTAACTTCCGAGTATAGATGGGGTGAAGTCTTTGGCTGTGTTCCATTATGCACACTTGCATTCTACGTACTTGCATTCTAGATTGTACATTCTTCCAATTACACTAGCTAGAATGCAGTTGATAGTATGCAAGAGTGCAAGTATGCTTAAATTTTGGAACACACTTGATGACTGTGGTAAGGGGGCGTGGGTTTAGGCGGTGCCGGCAAGAAAGAGAGTGAACTCGTGTGGTTTGTGGTCTGTATGTATGTATGTATGTATGTATGTGAGTGAGTGAGTGAGTGCGTACCCTTGTGGGAATCGCAGTGATTTGAAAAAATAATAACCCTGCTTCTCTCCATTTAAGTCTTCGACTCTGTCTCTGCACGCGAGCGGTGGTGCTCACTTCGTCACAATGACATAGTCAGCAGAATAGCCTACCTTTGACCTTACACAGGAAAAACAATAGAATCACCTCCACGAATTACCTTACTCGAGAACCGAGCTACGATACAGTTAGCACCATTAGGCCTAAGCATTTGAAATTAACTACAAATGTTATGGTGCATGGCATTATTTACAATATTGTTTTGCCAGATTTTGCATTTTCATTAAGACATTACTGCCATGGTGAAACTAGCTACTTCGTGTGTGAACCATATGAGGCAATTCGTTTTATCTCAGTTACGGAATCAGGCCAGAGCATCTCATACCAGCACTAGCCTAAAACGGAATAGCAAGATGCCTTAAATATAATGCAGACATATTGTGGCGATCCGGGGCGATTGCGAGTAACGGGGATCGTTGTGCATGTCAACTGTTGTGTTCAAATGTAATGACGTGTGCAGTAGCAAGTGGCAGTTGACCTCTGAATGACCAGCAGGTGTTCAACCAGGTCCGCGTTAGAGACCGTTTGTTGATTGACGTATGACAGAGTGAATTACGTGTGATTGGTTGGGGTGAGCTGCAGGGCACCTATCAAGGGCCGCCTTTGTTAAGCATGTTTATTTGCATAGAGGGGCTATAAAGCTGGCTACGATCCAGCAAGCGATGTCTATTCTAACTGTTAACTGGAGAAGAAGGAACTAAGAGATTGTGCTCTTACTCAATAAACTATTTCCAACAAGAATACCTGACTCCGACTCCATGGCTCGCCACAATGATGTCAGAAGCGGGACGATCTGGGAACAGATCCGCGACCTAGAGCGTCAGGTGACCAAGCAGATGGACGTTATCGCAGGAGCGTCTGCGAAGCGGCCCACGAATAGACCCGGAGGAAAACCCGAAGGAGCCAGCGCAACAAGACCGGAGCGAGAGAGGCCGATTACAGACCAGGCGGAGGTGCCCGCGCTGGTGGCTGACCCCGCGGCCGGAAATGAAGCGCAAGTAGGTCGGCCGGAAGCCAACGAAGTCGCCCCTGCTTCCAGGCCGAACCAGACAGCGGCGCCGGCGCGGCGACCGACTACACCGATAAAGGCGGTGATCAAGCTACCCCGTTACACGGGAAAGGGTGAGCTAGAGTCGTACCAAAGCCAGGTACGATTCGCGGCTAGCTACAATGGCTGGGACGAGAGCCAGACGGCCACCCACTTAGCGTTAGCCCTGGAGGGCGAGGCCTGCCAGGTGCTGCTAGACCTGGACAGCGCCGAACCACTGACGCTACCGGCACTGATGACAGCGCTGGAACGTCGGTTCGGACAGCGGCAATTCCTAGAGGTGAGCCGGGAGAAGCTCGCCAAGCGACGGCGGACCGGAGCAGAGAGCCTCAGCGTCCTCGCCACCGACATCAGGCTGTTAGCCCGCCGCGGCTACCCTCAACTCGATAACGCAGGCCAGCAGGAGCTAGCCTGCCAGACCTTCACACAGGCCCTCACTCCGGAGCGCCTACAACAACAGGTCCGCATTGCCAAACCGGAGTCCCTGGACGCAGCGCTTCGCGAGGCCGAGCGACTGGAGCTCATCTTGGGCACCACGCCAAACGGGACCCCGGCTAACAAGCCCCGGGTCCGAGCTGCCGACTGCGAGGACGGCGAGGAGGTGAGATGGGTTCAACGGAACCAAAACCGACCGCGGCAGCGACCGGAACGGGAGCGACGCTGCTTCCGGTGCAACGAACCGGGGCATTTCGCCCGCGATTGTACTGCCCCTGCGCCAAAAGCGAGAGCTCCACAGCCGACGGGAAACGACGACGGGACGGCCCAATGAGGAGACCGCCGCCCCATGCTACACTCCTCCTCAACCAGACCCGGGCCCAGACCAGCACTCACGCGTCCAGGCTGCCCATCCTAGCGAAAGCAAAAATTCCAAGAGCAAAAGTTCCGTTTGATGTTCTTTTAAGAGCAGAGGAACAGGCCCACGAGGCCGAGCCCCGTATTGGCAGACTGGGGACGAAGACCGGGCTGTACTTGCCTTGCAGTTTGGACGGACAAGCCTGCTGGGCGCTGGTCGACACCGGAGCCACTATTTCCCTGGTAAGGCCGGGGGTACTTCGGGGTACCAGCGGGCTGCTTTCAGGTGCATGGACCCCTACCTCTACCCAGCTAACCTCCGTCACTGGGCAGAAGATGGGCATGCGTGGTAGTAAACAATTACAAGTGTGTGCAGGAGCCCAGCGAGTGAAACACGAGTTTTGGTTAGCAGATATAAAAGATGCATGCATTATCGGTTTAGACTTGTTAGCGTTGTGGGGAACTAGCATAAATGTGATAGCCGAGACGATAACTATTGGTACTGAAACGCTGGGCCTCCGATCAAAATGTGAATTACAAGCAGCCCGCCGAACTGAATGCCCTGGGGTGCCCCCCAAACACTGTCGCCCCAGTTCTGTGCTTGAAATGGCCACCGCTGATTCGCCGCTCGTTACCGTGGTACCACCTCAGGTTACAGTGCCACCGCAGACGGGCGGGCTAGCCTCAGCTACCCAGCCCTCTGCGGGGGTGCTGCAAGCCGTCCTAGCATTATGGACGCGCAGCAGCAAAGGGCTCACACCGCAGCAGAGCCAGCAGCTTAAAGCCCTGCTTGTCCGTTACACTCACCTATTCGCTGTGCGGGACGAAGAATGCACACAGACCGAGCTGGTTCAACACCAGATTGATACTGGCTCGGCTGTGCCCATTCGGCTACGTCCGCACCGGCTGTCTCTAGCCAAGCGACAGGTGGCGGAGGACAAGATAAGGGAGATGGCAGCTGCGGGCATTATCGAGCCCTCTGAAAGCCCATGGGCGGCCCCTGCTGTCCTGGTAAAAAAGAAGGACGGGGAGTGGCGTTTTTGTGTAGATTATAGGCGTCTTAATCAGATCACCAAGAAAGACGCCTATCCACTTCCCCGTATTGACGAGGCCTTAGACCATATCGCGGGGTCCAGTTGGTTTAGCTCGCTGGACCTCCGCAGTGGCTATTGGCAGGTGAGGCTGTCCCCGGAAGCGAGGGCAAAATCAGCTTTCACGATAGGGCAAGGGTTGTGGCAGTTCCGGGTCATGCCGTTCGGGCTCTGTAACGCCCCTGCCACTTTTGAGCGACTGATGGAGCGGGTGCTGTCGTCCGTCCCGCGGAGTTCCTGTGTCGTGTACCTGGACGACCTCCTAGTACACGCCAGCGACTTCGAGCAAGCCCTCGCTCACCTAACTGACGTGCTTACGGAGATTGGCCGGGCTGGGCTACGGCTCAATCCTAAAAAGTGTCAGCTGCTCCGGAGGGAGACAGCTTTCCTGGGGCACGTCGTTAGCGAGCAGGGTGTAGCCACTGACCCAGCTAAGGTGGCTTCTGTGCGGGAATGGCCGACGCCTAGCAATGTGGGTGAGCTGCGGAGCTTCTTGGGACTAGTGTCGTACTACAGACGCTTTGTCTTGAGCTTCGCCACCCTGGCTAGTCCGCTTCATCGCTTGACGAATAAAGGTCAACAGTTCGAGTGGACAGGGGACTGCCAGAATGCTTTTGACCAGTTGAGAGACGCCCTAACGGCGGCTCCCATTCTAGCATATCCGGATGTCGCGCGACCATTCATCGTCGACACGGACGCTAGCAATGTCGGAGTCGGGGCCGTGCTCTCCCAGGTGGGACCAGACGGGGAACGAGCGGTAGCCTACTACAGTAGCGCGCTGAGCAAGGCAGAGCGAAACTACTGCGTGACTCGGCGCGAGCTGTTAGCGGTGGTCAAAGCGGTTCGCCATTTTCGCCCGTACCTGCAAGGCTGCCATTTCCTTATTAGGACAGACCACGCGTCACTAACCTGGCTTTTAAATTTTAAAGATCCGGAGGGCCAGGTAGCCCGCTGGCTCGAGCTGTTGCAGGAGTACGATTTCCAGATTCAGCACAGGCCCGGAAAGCTGCATGGTAATGCAGATGCGCTTTCACGGAGGCCCTGTGCAGAGCTGGACTGTAGGCCTTGCACTAAAGCCGAGCAGCGAGAGCAGGTGACGGAGATAGCGTGCCCAGTTCGGGCTATAGAAGGTGAGGTTGGATGGTTGCCGTTTAGCCAGCAGGACCTGCGCCTAGCGCAGGAGGGCGACGGCGAGCTGCAGCAAGTGCAGCGCTGGATCGCGGCAGGTACACGGCCTGCATGGGGAGAAGTGTCGGCTAGTAGCCCAGCGGTTAAGGCTTATGTGAGTCAGTGGGGGAGCCTGACGTCGCAGGGTGGGCTACTCTATCGGCGGTGGCAGGCCCCCGGTTCCGACCAGGATCTCCTCCAGCTGCTGGTGCCCCGTGCGCTCCGCCCCCAGGTACTTGGACTGATGCATGGCTCTGTGGGGGCGGGGCACTTTGGCATCAGCAAGACTTTGCACCGACTGCGGAGGAGGTTCTACTGGCCTGCCTGCCGCCGGGACGTGGAGCTGCACGTCCACTGCTGCGACGCCTGCACGGCCAAGAAGGGGCCGACGCAGCGGTCGCAGGCCCCCCTTCAGCGGTACGTAGTGGGGGCTCCTATGGAACGGGTCGGGGTAGACATCTTAGGGCCTTTCCCCGTCACTGAGTCCGGCAACCGCTATGTGCTTGTGGCCATGGACTACTTTACCAAGTGGCCCGAGGCGTACGCGGTGCCGGACCAATCAGCGGACACGACGGCGGAAAGGCTCGTGACAGAGATGTTCGCCCGGTTCGGGGCCCCCGAGGAGCTGCACAGCGACCAGGGGCGAAATTTCGAGTCGCGGGTGCTGGCAGCTGTGTGTACGCGGCTGGGAGTGGCCAAGACCCGCACTACGGCGTTGCATCCCCAGAGCGATGGACTGGTTGAACGCTTTAATAAAACCCTGGCCACCCAGTTAGCCATTCTAGCTAGCCAGCACCAGCGAGACTGGGACTGCCATTTGCCCTTGGTCCTGTGGGCCTACCGCTCCGCCGTGCAGGAGAGCAGCCAGTGCTCCCCCGCTGCACTCATGTTCGGGCGAGAGCTAAGGACGCCCGTTGATTTGGTGTTTGGAGCCCCGCCCGGATCCACGGAGCACCACCAGTCAGAGGCCGGGTACGCACGGGCTTTGATCGAGCGCCTGGAGACCGCCCACAGCTTTACCCGCCAGGCCCAATCCACCGCGAGCTTCAAGCAAAAGCGAGCGTATGATGTGCGCTGTCGGGGACAGCCTTTCACCCACGGAGACAAGGTATGGATCTATTGTCCGATCCGTAAGAAGGGTCTGTCCCCGAAACTGCAGTCGCATTGGCGGGGCCCTGGTGAAGTGGTGGGCCGGCTGAGCGAGGTGGTCTATCGAGTGCGCATGCCCGGCCGAAGGAAACTGGTGGTGCTTCACCGGGACCGTCTAGCTCCTTACCGGCCGCTGTTGGATGGTGTTGAGGAGGGGATGGGCGTCGGCGAGGATCAGCCCGCTTTACGTGCGCCCACCCCTCCTCCACCAGAAAACCCAGTGCCAGCGGAGGGCCCTTCTCGCCCACGGAGAACTCCTGCCCGTTTCCGGGACGGTGTTGAGGAGGGGATGGGCGTCGGCGAGGATCAGCCCGCTTTACGTGCGCCCACCCCTCCTCCACCGGAAAACCCAGCGGCAGCTGAGGGCCCGAATCGCCCTTTTCGCCAACGGAGGACTCCTGCCCGGTTCCGGGACTTTGTACGTGAGTGCGGACAGTTAAAGGGGTCGCAAGGGACTGCTGACCCCTTAGGTGGGGGCAGTGTGGCGATCCGGGGCGATTGCGAGTAACGGGGATCGTTGTGCATGTCAACTGTTGTGTTCAAATGTAATGACGTGTGCAGTAGCAAGTGGCAGTTGACCTCTGAATGACCAGCAGGTGTTCAACCAGGTCCGCGTTAGAGACCGTTTGTTGATTGACGTATGACAGAGTGAATTACGTGTGATTGGTTGGGGTGAGCTGCAGGGCACCTATCAAGGGCCGCCTTTGTTAAGCATGTTTATTTGCATAGAGGGGCTATAAAGCTGGCTACGATCCAGCAAGCGATGTCTATTCTAACTGTTAACTGGAGAAGAAGGAACTAAGAGATTGTGCTCTTACTCAATAAACTATTTCCAACAAGAATACCTGACTCCGACTCCATGGCTCGCCACAATATTATAAATACTGCTTAGGTCATGTAACGAACTGTCACAAGCTCAGCTTCGGTTAACGGTACAGTTTCCGGAAAAATTTATTCTTATTTAAATGCGGAGCCGGTGTAATTTTGCACCGTTTTCGACTCCCCTGCAGAACCCACTTCACATAAACGCACTCATCAAGCTACGCGATATGCTATGAACGGCATGCGCTTCTCTTTTGCTTAATTTCGCCAATTAAATTTAAAACGATAGGCTAATACTGTGGCTTGTGGTACGAGCATACTCAGCATAGCTATGAAATATTAATGAAATTCTATTTGTATAGCTTTTTACAGAGAACTGTCACAAAGGCGCTGCACAATTGTAGGCTAATTGTTCTTATTGATTGAGGTGGACCATAAAATAAATAGGTAAAAAGCAGGCAGAGGGTGGGATATTCAAGGGTCACGATTCGAAGCGACAGTATATATTAAATAATAGCAATAAGAGATGTGATTAAGACACTGTAGGCTAATTTTGTTGAGTGTCAGACCTTGCACTTTGCTTTGTGACACTTGAAAGATATCGCACCCTCTGCTTGCCAGTGAAAAAGATGTGTTCAACATCGTTAATCTTTACATTATAGTCGACCACAATCAATAGAACCATCTACAATTCATGGTTCATAGCTCGTACCACAAGCCACAATATTATCGTTTACATTTTAACTGGAGAAATTAAGCAAAAGAAAGGCGCAGGGCATTCATCTGCAGTGGAGTTGAAAAACGGCACACCTGTAGCATATAGTTAGGCTATCGCAGCAATTGTGGTCGCAGTGTTTTACATTTTAACTGAGCTAAGCTCTCTCTCATAAGACAGTTTTGGTTCCATGCCGTGTTATGCTATTTTTCTACAGTCTATGGTTAGCACAATGATCTCGGGGAACGAAAACCCAGTACAAATGTGCATCGATGCACACTTGAAATTCTGGGTCTTGTCAAGTACGGAAGTTCAAATCCGGGAATTTTTTAATATACTTGATTTTTGCATACTTGCGGTTCGGAACGCACTATGCGCACTGACTAGAGTGCGAGTATGCATAATGGAACACAGCCTGCGATTATATAATGTAGATACAGCGATGCCAATAGAAACCAATGGGGAGCACATCCGAACCAGGAAGTTTTAAATTTGCGCTCATCTCACATGTGCAGTTGTGTCCAGTCAAGTCACATGTACAACAAGGAAGGCGTCGATAGGCCAAAATAAATAATACAAAAAAAAATCATATCTTTGTCTGTGTAATAAGAACCAAAAAAACTTCGGAAAATTATAAGTGATTTTTTTAAGAAATATAGTGCACAGAGTTAACACATCATTATATGAATGGAAATATTTTCTATTTGCTGTCAAAAATGAATGGAGCCCAATGGGAAAACTGCCTTTTTGAGCGCAAATCATAGATCATTATATCCGGTGATGAGGTTGAGAACCGAAAGCTGAAGTGAAGTGTACCTCAATTCAAATAACCCGCTCCGCCCTCGCTCTCTCCCACTCGCTATACGCAAGTGTATACTCCTGTTTTATTGGTATGTGTGTCACATCCTCCCAAGTGAAGTTTGCAAGTGAAGTTTAGGAGGGTGGAGCAAAAACTGGATTGGGATGCAGCCATTTAGCCGATGGGTTCCGAGATTGTCAGGCTGGTAACCTCCTTTGTTCGCCCCCTCATGGTTTCAGGTGACATCCGTACAGTGAGAGCATTCATTCGTTGGCTACACGGACGCTTGTCGGGTGGGCTTCTCTACTTAGCAAGCTAATGTTAGCTCCTCTTCAGTGGCAGTAGCCTACCCATTGTTCTTTTTGAGTGATCCAGTACGTGCGTTTCGTATCTGCGAGTGGATCGTTCATTACGTTCTTTTGTTCTTGGATTTGCGCATGCGCATTACTTCAATGATCCGGTACCTACGATCCGAATCAGCGAGTATTTCGTTCAAGAGTGCAGCCTAATTATTTAAAAAATAAATACATATTTTAAGCCTTTATGTTGATTGTTATTCTTACGAAGTCATATGACGTTGAGAATTGAAATTAGTGGGATTACTACACACGTATCAATATTATTGCTCGGCCACTGAACATCTTGATAAAAATGAATTAAATATTATATCCGGTAAGCTGTTACATTTTGCCTTTGCTGCACATTGCGCAGTGCCTCAAATGGACAAAAATGTGAGTCGTTACTGATTAAGCGGTGTACTGAATATCTACAAAACTTGTAGAATAATATGACCCCAGCGTGTGTGATGGAAGTGAACACTGACAGCAAAATGGATTTTATTGCCTCAAACGTAGAACTTCTCTAATAAAGTGAATTGTGAATTACGTTCTGCCAGACATCATACAAGAGGAGTCCATTAATATAGGTGTCAGATTTGCCCATGCGTAACACTTCTGTGATCCGGTACCTCGAGTGACTCGTTTACGTTCTTCGATTTGTGCATGGACATTACTTCAATGATCTGGTACCTACGATCTGCGAGTTGATCGTTAATTTTTTCCGTCGATTTGCGCATGTGCAAATGAACAATCCGACTCGAAACGATTTGTTCATTTGACTCAATGAGATCCGAAGATCCGAATCTGAAAAAAGATCCGAACTTCCCATCACTAGCCTACTCCCATCTGCCACAGACAGACAGACGGAATGATGATATCTTATTGGTCGAGAACCACCAATTTGTGTATGGTGTGCTGCTCATCCCACAAATGCATGTTCCTTACAAATGAGGCACCATTTAAACGGAAATAAACAGGCTTTCCAACGGTATAAAATTTATTGCCAAGAAGCATTGTTACAACAGAGAAATAATCTACCAAACACAAATTTCCAAACTTTTTGTTCGATGTTTAGCTGCCAACCAAAACAAAACAATATCCTATATAGGCTAGCTCACAACATTTGCGCAAGGCAGAATACAAGTTACATTTCTTTTAAACTATCAAATCTTAGGTTTTACATGTTATTTCACATTCATCTCATGTTTAATTTTTCAAATAAAGATAAGGTAATTGATCTTTGCCCACTAAGTGAGATTTTTGGTGCTAGTGAGCCAAAACAGGTCCCCACACTTTCAGACTATGTAACCCTCCTGGCTCTTCCTCCTGCAGACTACCACCTTTCCATTGTGCTTTCAGCATCATACTCAGCAGTTGTTGGGTCTTCGATGCAAAATAAAAAGCAACATGTTCAGCATCTCTGGGCAGCTGGCAGTTACCACTGCAGCAACACAGCGGTCATGTTGCATGCTTGTGCCGTGTATTTGTATATGATGCTTTCGGTAAGCGTTGTTGTCGATAAAAAAAATGACTGCATTTGTCAGCAAGATGAGGAAACTGTCTGCAGGCACAGCAGTACATCGTGTCACTGTCCTCATCGTAGTCTAACCAGCTAAACTCTCTTTTCCATTCCACTCTGAATTTTCCCCTTCTTTTTTTCTCGTAGTCTACTTTCTGTTCAACTGGTTTGGTAGTCTCCTTTGAGACAAAGCCATATTTCAGTAGACCTGACATGTCATTCGACCTAACGTTAGCTGAAGTTATAGTAAATTGGCGTGTGAGCGAATGTATCGTGTGCTGCGTTTTTGGCATGCGCGCAGCACGTAGCTCATTGGCTGCACGTGGCAGCTGAGATTTTATCAAGCAGACATCTGTGCAGGCAAAAAAAAAAGTTTCCGTAACTTATTACGATGTAGATGTAACATATTTTCTGTCCACACAAAAAATGCTTAATTAATGTAGCATGTAATATTACAGTTAATGAATGTGATATTCTGAAAACATTCACTTTTGACGGAGAAAACCAGTGCTGCAGTTCTGGTGGCCACATTGTAACTTTTAGTGGCCCCAGGCCACTGGGCCATGCTTATTGTAATCCATGCATAGATAGGTGGCTTATTCTTATAGGGGTAACCAACACCTGCCTATTCTCTCAACCTAGGTACATTCTAAGGCCCCATTTGAACCACTCACACACCACGTGCAAGGTAGAGTGACGGCATTAAGAGCTAGGGTACACTTGGATCCCGTGCGCTCTGGCCGCCCAGTTTTGACTTATATTAACACCCTCACTATGCAGGCAGATACTGCTTGCTACATATGGGATTATGTACCCCGCGAACATTCCATGTACATAAACAAAGCATGTCATTAGCCATTGTCCCAATACCAACACGTGGAAATGATTGCGGAAGGCTTTGGTCTGGGCAGGGGAATCGGCCTGATTGAACCCACGTCTACTGTCAGAGCAGCAATTGCACACAGGTGAGTCCTGTTAATTTGTTAATATATAGCTGCTCTGATCTCTCAGTAGGTGCCTGGAACACAGAGTAAGAGAGATCCCTGAAACCCCCCGTACGCCATCCCATCAGAGAGAAAACTACGCAAACCGAGGCGATTATTTATGTTTTTTGTCATTTTATTATTTCCTGAGGCGTGGACCTCACATTTAAAAGGTCGGTCAGACCAACTCTCGCTCTTGCTGTTTTATCCGAGGACATTGTCATCCGCGTGTGACATTTTGGTGCCGAAACCCGGGATACGTACCTTTTAGGTCAAGGGTACAACAGATGCGCCCTACGGAAATTTAACTCACCACCTCTTGAGTTTGAAGGCCAGCTCCCTAAAAGTGCTGTCTAAGTTGCTCTATATGGAAGTCTGCTAAATGGCTAAATGTAAATATGGAATATTTACCTGGAGGCAGTTGATCATTGCACAGGTTGGAATCACAGCATTGGGTGTTAATAGATGTTCTTGCGAGTCCAAAGTTAACAGATCCACTGACACAATTAGCTGGTGTTGCACATGTCATCCCTCCTATTTCAGTCTGAGTTGTTCCTAAAGATCAAAAGACGGACAGATCGAGAAACAAGATCAAAAATCAAAATCACCATTCACAAAGACAATTAGTCTGCAGGTGAGATATGCAAGAATACTGTTAGAATAGTAAGAACTCATAGGAGTTGTATATCTTTGTACATCAAATGATGCTATACAGTGTTACTCATTTAAATGGGGGAAGAGAAAGCCATTTGATGTGCCTATATTAAAGAAACAAATCCAAGCTTGTACGTAAGCTAGCGGGGTTACCTCCAACAAAGCCTGGGAGGAGATTTGGTTAAAAATAAAAATAAATAAAAAATTCTCATGTAAATGTTAGTTAATACACTGCCTGGCCAAAAAAAAGTTGCCGTTGCACCCGTCATGCATAGTGCCCACTGTAGCCTCTGGAGGCAGTGTTATGATCTGGGGTTGCTTCAATTGGTCAGGCCTCGGCTCAGCAACGTTATGCAGCAATACAATGAAGTCAGCTGAGTACCTGAATGTACTGAATGACCGGGTTATCCCATCAATGGGCATATTCCAGGACGACAATGCCAAGATTCATCGGGCTCAAATTGTGAAAGAGTGGTTCAGAGAGCATGAGGAATCAGTTTCACACATGAATTGGCCACCAGAGTCCTGACCTTAACCCCATTGAAAGTCTTTGGGATGTGCTGGAGAAGACTTTACGGAGTGGTTCGACTCTCCCGTCATCAATAAAAGATCTCGGCCAAAAATGAATGCAACTCTGGACGGAAATAAATGGTGTGACGTTGCATACGGTTGTCGAAACAATGCCACGACAAATGCGCGCCGTAATCAAAGCTAAAAGCGGTCCAACTAAATATTAGAGTGCAACTTTTTTTTTGGCCAGGCAGTGTAGCTTATTTACCTTACCACTCTATACTCTCACTATATTGTCCTACAGTTTATTTCTAATGTGACAACTGCATATTTTAGAAATCCTAATCTTTAAACTTGATACAACATGTTTAAATCTTGCGCCAATGTTTATTTATAAATTATTGGACTCTGGCGGCCTCACTGTCCCATAATCAAATGATATGTGGCTGTGGATGCATAGGGCTCATGCAGGGCATGCACTAGCTATATACAGTATTCCCTCCGTTGAGAATCTATATCTTTCTTTCGTATAGCGTATCCTCTGGGAAAGACACTGGATTTTGTCCGTCTCTAAAGCCCCTTTTCCGGAACGTAAGAACTTTGCGGAACTTGATATTCTCGCCTAAAAGAGAGCATAAGTTACGATGGTAACCCAGCTAATGGACGTCCCAGGGACGCCCCCTTTTAGTCCCATCATAGTTATTAATTGACGTTCCATAGGCAGGTCCTAAAAACATTACGAGGATGTTATTAAAGTCATAGGAAGGTCACTGTTTGGTTACAATATGACATTTAATTAGAATTTTTCTGGGATGTTCAAGCAACGTCCCCTTCCGGTTATATGAAGTTGTGCTCATAACATTGATGGGACATTCAGGGACATTCCTGCAACTGTCCTGGTTACAATATAACGTCATGTAGGCCTAATTAATGTCTGGGTTACGAGATCGTCCCGGGAACTTTCTCTGCCACGTCCACGTAACGTTTACAAAACCCTACAAAAAGACATCAAGACAACATCCTGATGACATTTCAAGACGTTCAGGGGAGGTCCTGGGGTCATTTTGTTAGCTGGGCATATACCCCGATTAAAAGTGATTCAGCTTCAGGATACATAAAAGCCAGGGTTGACGCTTAACCCTGTTACATTCGGGGTCATTTTTACCCCATTCAGTGTTTGACATTTCTTAAAAACCAGTGAACCTTATTTTTTCCAACTTGTTTGACTTTTCCAAATTTGGTAAGATGTAATGGTAATAAACACTAGAATGGCACTCAGAGAGATGCTACACCAGCGTGCGTGCTAATGTCGACCGTGAACGTAATATGCATTTGATCTTGCGCTATGAAGTCGGCCGTTGACCGATTGGTGAGAAAAAAAATTCAGGTCATTACCCAACTGTCAACATTTCCACAAAATTTCATCACAATCGGAGTAGAATTGTTAGTTATGGATGATAGGAACACCAACACAAACAGACATACACACAGATAAGAGCAAAAACAATACCCCTGGCTTGTGCTACACTTTGCGTGGGTGCAATAATGCTGTTTTCAAAAGTCCTGGCGAATGACCCCTGACCCCACACTGTAGCTGTATGAAACATAAGAAAATATACGTTAGCTAAAAGAGGTTAAAATTATGAAAGCCCTAAAAGGCCATGTATTCATAGATTTTCTACTCTGTTTTCCCGTGATAACTGTTTCAGTAGACGCGTACAACATTTGGTCTCGTATCAAAAGCCAAAACTTTATTGGCAGCTTGCCTATGCATACAGTATGATGCCCCCTACTGTAGCTTATCAGTACATCTCCCTTTTTCTTCTCCAAGCTATATAGGCTACATTTCAGTGACATTCATTTCAGTAACATTCTTACTGCAACCTTTATTTTTTATTTATTTAAACCATATTGATTGATTAAGGTAAACTAATTCAACAAATGATGCTAAAAAAAAGTTGACTTTGGAATCACTTAAGCAATTGAAATAAACATAAATGCTAATTCTTCATTAGCAAAAAAGTAAATACCCCCCTACCTTTACTATCAAATATATGTATTAAAATTGATGTCTGGTGCACAAAACTGGTGTAAATGATTGTTCAATGATTAGATAATAATTTGGAAGTTCTATGCTTAAGTAAAACCAGACAATTGGTCTGGTTTGGACCTAACCATCGAGGGGTGTGCTAACATATCATGCCTCGGTCAAAAGAGCTAGCCGGGGCCCTGAGAAAAAAAAAAGACAGATTCTCATGAGACTGGGAGGGGTTACAAAGCCATTTCAAAGCAGTTTGAGGTATATAATTAAACTGTTTGATGCATCATATCCAAATGGAGAAAATTCCACATGACTGAAAATCTACGCAGGACACGCCGTCCCACCAAATTCACCCCAAGAGCTGACCGAAAGATGTTCCTAGAAGTCTCCAAGAACCCAATGTTAACATCTAAGGACCTACAGACTTTACTTACCACAGTTAACGTAAAAGTGCATGAGTCAACAATCGGAAAGAGTTGGCCTACATGGGAGGATAGGGAGGAAGAAGCCCCTACTCTCCAAAACGAATATAAAAGCACGACTGAACTTAACTACATCTGGAGAAAGTTCAGAACTACTGGAAAAATTTACTTCTGGACTCAAAATTGGAGTTGTTTGGGCGGAAGGCAAAATGTTTTTGGTGATGCAACACTGCCTTTGAGCAGAAGTACCCCATTCCAACGGTGAAACATGGTGGAGGAGGCCTTATGGTTTGGGGCTGCTTTCAACCATGAATTCAACTTTATACCAGACTATTATTGAGGAGAATGTGAGGCCATCAGTTCAGACGCTGAAGCTGAAAAGGTCCTGGATCCTCCAACAGGAGAATGATCCTAAACATAAAACCAAATCTACAGAATGACTCAAAAAGAAAAAATGGAGGGTTATGGAATGGCCCAGCCTAGTCTAGACCTCAATCCTATAGAAATGCTTTGGGGGGACTTGAAGCGGGCTGTGCATTCAAGGAAGCATCTAACATCACACAATTAAAGCAGCACTGCACAGAAGAATGGCTGAAAAGTCCTCCCAGTCGATGTAAGAGACTTTTAAGAGTCAATTACAAGAAACGCCTAGAAGAGGTTATTGCTGTCAAAGGGGGCAACATCAGTTATTGAAGCCAGTGGAGTACTTACTTTTATCTCACAGGATAATTGCACTTCTGTTGATTTCTGATAAATACATAATTTAAAAGCATAATTTATTTGTGTCCTTTTTTTAAATTAGACAACATTTAACAGTAAAAAGCATTGGAATAAGGATCAGATATCGGTGTGTCCAAATATGTCCAAAAAGAGACTTATGTGGGGGTGTACTTACTTTTTAACATGACTGTATATTGTGGAAATAAGTTGTGCTGTTACCTATACAAAATAATTAATTTCCGAAAATTAGTAGGCTAAAGACTATCATGTGATATTTTACTGAAAATGAAGAAGTTTATATGCGTATGCCTACTAGCCTACAACGAATAAACAGATCATGGTGTTTATACGACAGATTTAATTGAAAGAGTTTTTCTGGGCTAGTTTTGAATAACCTACGAGTGCTACAGTTTGTAGTCGTAAAACCCGGAAAAGCATTTTTGAGCCATGGGTTCCCTCGCCGATTTCCAATGGGGTTTTAACATGGGGTTTTCGGATTCGTGCCGAATATAAGGTCTGTGGTTAATATGAGCCTAAGAAAGTTTTCAAGTTTTGTTCTACGATATAAATTACACATATTCATATATTAACCATAAATTCTTAGGCTTTTATATGGTTTTTAAAAGTATGTTGCTAACCAGTTTCTATATTCAACTACAACTTGTCGGAATAAATGCACGTCATTACCTCAGCAGATCCTTGCCTGGCTGCTCTCAAGTGCAGCTCGCAGCTAGTCGTCAGCGCCCCTTTCAAACTTTTATTTTGTAAGCAAGTTAAACTAGCTGCGCCTAGGACGTAGCTAGGCAATCGCGGTAGCTAACGTTACCTAGCTAACTTAACTCATATGGTCAGCCAGCTAAAACACTGGGCAGCTAGTTTGGACTCATTTAATAACTGTTAAATGAAAACGGATTGCCATGAGCTATCGTTAGCTTAACAAGCTAGTTAACCCAGCATTGCCAAACATGACTCGGGAGACAAGTCAGAAACACGCCCAAACAAACGGGGGATTTGGGCGATTGTGGACGGGAGGGGTGGAATAGCTAAATTAATAAACTAGCTGTAATGTCTTCGAACAATACTAGCGGCCAGATTTTTTTTTACAACCCAAAAAAACCGCAACCTGCGACATCAGAAAGGACCAGCCTAAATCGCGTATGTAGACCTAGCAGGCAGCTCTGGATTTATCTTTGCTCCAGGAGGTAGCAAATAGTCTACAAAGTAGTGATGTGTCGTTCGCGAGCGAGTCGGCTCTTTGAGGTGAACGTTGGGAGCCGACTCGCATATCTGAAGAGCCGATTTGTTTTGTAAATGAACACAAGACAAGTGCTTGTGGTCTTGGTGTCACCCTTCAACTGTCATCACTTAACTTGATAACTTACTGGAGATTGAAATGTTACATTCAGAAAGCTAACGTTAGTTAATCATCATGGATTGACGTTTTTTAAAAATCTTTCTGGGCATTGTCACGAACGTGAACATCTGCCAAGTTAAGAGTAAATTTACTCAATTAGAAAAACGATGATAAACAGCAATTAAAGGCCTTATGATAACGGTGACTTCTTAATGTTCAAAAACAATAGTTAACAGCGGTTTTTATTAATAGTCAGCGTTAACATTATTCCATTAAGTCATATTGTACGCGATTCAATAATGATTTCATATTGAGAACACCAGAAAAATATGGATGTATTACTTTGCCAGACATTAAATACACTGCCTGGCCAAAAAAAAAAGTCGCACACTCTAATATTTTGTTGGACCGCCTTTAGCTTTGATTACGGCGCGCATTCGTCGTGGCATTGTTTCTACAACCTTATTCAACGTCACAACATTTATTTCCATCCAGAGTTGCATTAATTTTTGGCTGAGATCTTGTATTGATGACGGTAGAATCGAACCACTCCGTAAAGTCTTCTCCAGCACATCCCAAAGACTTTCAATGGGGTTAATTAATGTGTGAAAATGATTCCTCATGCTCCCCGAACCACTCTTTCACAATTTGAGCCTGATGGATCTTGGCATTGTCATCCTGGGATATGCCCATTGATGGGATAGCCTGGTCATTCAGTACATTCATATTCAGCTGACTTAATTGTATTGCTGCCTAATGTTGCTGAAACAAGACCTGACCAATTGAAGCAACCCTAGATCATAACACTGCATCCAGAGGCTTGTACAGTAGGCACTATGCATGACGGGTGCAACGGCAAATATTTTTTTGGCCAGGATGTACCTAACGTTAGGACAATATGCTTTATTTGCACAGTATTAGCCAACTTATTGAAGTTGTATCCTACATTAGGTCATGAAAGTTATTATTATTATTATTATTATTATTATGTTTTAAGTGACAGAGAAGAGTCTGTTGTTAGGCTAAGTCATTGATGAGGAAGTGCCAGGACCCAGCCATGAGCCCAGAAGGATCTCTGCTGTGGACAGCACAGGTAGAGCTGTACCAGTGTGTGCAAAATCTAAAAAGTCCAGACATTAGTTGTAATATCACCACTGAGTCCCACTCAAACCCTGGTTTGAGGATCGTTTGATACCTCAGACCCTTGATGATTTACAGCCATTTAGCGAACCATGGGTTCCATACTATTCCCGTGTAATTTACAGCTTAATCTAGTCCCACCCCCCAATTCACATAGAGATCCATTCAAATGCAGAGAGGTTATAGTATTGCTTGTAAAAGTACCTGAAAATAAGATATCAAGAGTCTTTTTATATCCTTTTATACCAAGTCATGATAGCATCACCTGTTTACCTGTGGAATGTTCCAAACAGTTTCTTTTTTTTTTTTTTTACTTCCCAGCCTTTTATTTGCCCCTGTCCCAACTTTTTTGGAACGTGTTGCAGGCATCAAATTCGGAATTAGCATATATTTACAAAAATCTATTAAGTTGATGAGGTAAATATGGAGGTAGATTTCTATCAAAAATAAACAAGCACAAAAATGTAATCCACAATTGTATTTACCATCCACACACAAACACCTCTCAACTTGTGTTCGTAGATATAATCCACAAATGTGTTTTTGTCATCCATACGCAAATACCTCTCAATTTGTGTTTCGTAAAAATAATCCACAAGTATGTGTTTGCCATCCACACACAAACACCTCTCAACTTGTGTTTCGTAAATCATCATTTGGATGAATGCAAAAATGATATTCACAAATGCAAATAACATTTTCAGATAGGTTTCCAATGTTCACATTTACAAATCAAAAGCTTGGCTTGCGAACTGGCGAATCTACATTTGAAGACCGAAGGACACGCTTGATCTGCTTGGATTTACTTACGAAATTTTTAGACAAATATTCCGCTGTTTTTCCGTGTTGATGCACACATGATTCACACGCAAAACTTATTCTTCTTCGGCGCTACCTAAGGGCCCTGTCACACTATAGCGTATGAGAGAAACGTATGAGTTGCGTATGCAAATTCATAAAATAATTTTCATACGCACAAAAAGCCGTTGAAAATACAGAACTTTTCGGATACTTACCGTATTGAACCTATGAGTAGCGGATCGCCAGAGTATGGCTAGCGTAATGTGCGTATGGCTAGCGTATGAGTAGCGTATGAACTGCGCATGTCCAGCGTACCGCTATCACGTGACAAAGTGCCTATATAACCGTCGGCCTTTCCACATTCTCTGTTCTCAGGATGGGTAGCGCAACACACCACCACAACCAGCAAAGAAGTATTGACTCTTTAATGACTGTAGGCTATTACTCAGAGGGTATGCAACATGGTTGAAAAGGACATGATGGCAATAAGCACCGTTGACGGTGGGGGATTTCGAGAGCTAATAAACAGGCTGCGCACACGACTCACTCCCGACCACGTAGATATGCTTAAATGTTCTTGAATAAAAATAAGTAGGTCTATCTAGTATGCATATGAGGAGCCTATTCAAAACATAATAGCCTATGTTTTAAGTTGACTGTTCTTGGCTATGTCTACTAGTTTAACTGTCGCCTTTCAATTTCAAGAGCGATTATGTTCATGCTGCAAGTGCCTAGCGGAGCAACGGTTTCGCTTGCAACAGATGAGACGGAGCGCAATTTATTTTCTGTTAAAGTAGCCTATACACGCCTTCATATTCTATTTTTTGTTATGCTACAATAATGCCTGTTTCTCAAATGTTACAATAAATCTTTGATTGAGGAATATAACATGCATTTTGTATTCTGTCTATCATAAGCTATATTTAGCTTTTATGTTATCAATTAATCGAAGATTGTTTGTTAAGGTTAACAACTATCGATTAAGGAAATTCCTTTAAATTTGCATCCCTACTATGTACCATTATTACCATGTGCCATTATTAATGATCAGTTGATCATATTAATAAACGTTTTTTAAACTTACTTCTGGTGTTTTTCATACTTTTATAATACATCAAATGATATGTAATTTATAAGTACCCCTGACCCCTAGAATAATAAACTGCACTTTACACTTGACTTAAAACTATACAATTGTTCTAAATCATCCTGTCTTGCCATGGAACTGCACCTGCATCTGAGTTGGCCCAGTGCTTCTTTCAATCGTCAGGCATACGCCAAGATGTCTATATACTGTAGCGACCCGGAAGCTGGGTCGCGTCAATGCAGACTTGTGGGCGCAATGCGCCATCGGAAATCGCGGGTGCTAGCGATTTCCCTTAATTGTTAATGTTTAAATGTACAGTTTTTATCCAATGTTGTTATACATCGTTATAGTTGTTATCAGTCGTTATAATTCTGTGTTAATCTACTGTAGTTTGTTGTGAATGAATGCGATCTGTGTTAATCTACTGTAGTTTGTTGTGAATGAATGCGAACACCGTGAGTGAATGTGTATGTGCTAAACGTTGACCCCCGCCATTAGCGGGTATTGAGTTGAGTTCCTTCGTGCTTTGTTTACGAAATAAACGAGTAACCTGGAGTCGTGCGGTGTATGGGGCACAGGTTGCTAAGCAGTTGAGAATTCGTTGTGGACATTCCATTCTTACTTGCATGCTCGCCACAATACGTTGCAGAAACGTCAGACATACGTTAGAAGTACGTTACTCATGCGCTATCAATACGCTAGCTGTACGGTACACCTTCATGTCAGCGTATGACCAGCCTACTCGACCTATGAGTAACGTACCTCTAGCATAATTCTAGCGTATTCAGCGTATGCCTAGCGTATAAACCATACGTCCGAACACGCACAAAATTTTTAAGCATGCTTTAAAAACTTTTTGTGCCTCGCCGTATGCCAGCGTATGCCACCGAATGAAACCGTGCTTGAAACGTATACAACCTATGCCTAACGTACCCCTAGCGTATGTCAGCGTATGAGTGATATTTTTCAAACGCTGGCATACGCTAGTACGATACGCAATAGTGTGACAGGGCCCTAACACGGCGATGTGTTTTCGGCTCACCCAGATGATTTACAAAACACAAGCTGAGAGGTGTTTGTGTGTGGATGGCAAAAACACATTTGTGGATTATACCTAGCTACGAACACAAATTGAGAGGTGTGTGTGTGTGGATGGTAAAAATAATTGTGGATTATACTTTTGTGTTTGTTTATTTTTGATAGAAATCTACCTCCATACTTAAGCGCATGACTTAAGTTGGCCATCTCTGAATCCGGCCCCAAGTGCGCTCCGCTTGGGCGTGCGCTTTGAACGTGCACATCTGGTGCACAACGGGCGTAGAATAAGAATGCACGTGCAGGTTTGGATTTGCAAACTTTTCTTTACCAAAAGAAAAGTAAGTTCTTGTTGCTGTTTAAGATATTGGTATTCTGACCACAGCTATGTTGACGGAATTTCTGAATGTATATTGTATTATATCACGCAAAACACTATGGGGGTATTCTTGTCCCAAACATCGATACATGAATAGTGTCAACCTTCCACAAATAAATTAACTAGTAAAAGTAACTCATTAAAATAATTGGTTCGCAGATGAATCCAACAGATTCACAATATTCTCCCCATATTACACACACCTGGCAAAAAATAATCAAGTAATACAGTCTTGGGTATATAGGCTAAGTCATGAATTTGTCATTCTCACCTGTGTATTGTACTTCTGTGAAACTGGCGCATTTACTATGGCTCGCTGGACATGTAGTCTGACCGCATGGTACAGGACCCGTTTGTATACAGTTGTAACAATTCAGTGGGTATACTAAAATACATATGAGGGGGGAAAAAAGCAGTTATATTATTACTGTAAAAAATATACATCGTTGCATTGAAGACACCGTGCATTTTTCATGTCACCGTTTAATAAAATAAAAACAATACTAACACCACAAAGGAATTATCTTTAATGGATTTTGTATATAAACTGAAGTAGCAAATCTACTTTCAGCACAAGGGTAAAGGCCTTGAACTTATAAGAATTGCTGAACAACAGACAGTGGCCGAAGACTGCTTTTGCCACATGCTATGACAATCATTTCAGTTTACATTGTTGTTTGCAAATTTTCACGACAAGAGCAGCAGGTTTTAATGGTATTACCTGTGGAGAAGAGCGTCCACGCAAGTGCGACAGTGACTAGCAGTTTCATTGTGTCCTGTATGATGCTGAGGCTTTTCACCCAGTTGTGTACACAGTATGAAACTGGTGTGACAATAAACATCTTGAATCTATTCTCATTATGTGTTTTGCCGTACAACGCGGTGCAAGGCCACAGCTCATTTGGCCGTGCTTGTCATTTAATGATAATCACCTGCTATTTCATTACAGTCACCTGTTGTTTACCACCAAGATTACATTTACATTACAGTTATTTGGCAGACGCTTTTATCCAAAGCGACGTACAATAAGTTCATATTGAAGGTCATTGAAACAACTACAAAGCAAATCCGATGAAATACAACTTTCTCACAACATAGGAGCTATCCCTAGTAATGAACATAGAATACAGTCGGCTATACCGTTTAAACTATAAAATAGCAAAAGAACAAATAAAAAACAGGAAGTACGTACTATATAATTGGCCCTATATAGGTAGTTATTCAAGATGGAGTCTGAAAAAGTGTGTTTTCAGACCACGTCGGAAAACAGACAGTGTTTCAGCTCAGCGCAATGGAGTGGGGAGTTCATTCCACCACTGGGGAGCTAGAGTGGAGAAGCTCCGCAGTCGGGATGAGCGCGAGCCGTTAACACGGAAGGAGGGAAGTGCAAGTCATCCTGCAGCAGCAGAGCGAAGTCGTCGATCAGGAGCGTAGTGCTGGATCAAGTCCTGTAGGTAGGAGGGGCCTGACCTTTGTAGTCTGCGATTGAATACTATGAATTGCTTAGTAATACAGTAAGCCTTGAGATTATAATGTAATGTCTTGTCAGTCTTTAACAGCATAAAATAATTGTCATAGTTTAATCAAATGAAGAAGATTATATAAATTTAAAGGGAAACAATGTCAAAATATATTTTTTTTTTTATTAGGCAGAGTGTCATCTTAATGTTTAAATTTGTTTTAAACGTTATTCCTCTCAGGTTTATTTACTAGGTGCAACATATTTGCCAGACCATGTGTCATTTTATACATGTTTGTTAGATTGAATGTGCCTTAAAGCTGCAATGGTTAACTTTCTGAAGGGTCGCAATGTTATGAAAACATTTTGAAAACCATAACAGTGGTTGGTCCTGCCCACAGATAAAGTGGCACAGTTTGTGCTAGTCCTGAAGGGGTCTCGCCAATCTCTGGCTACATGGTATGTTTGTCCCACCGTCAGATTTGCTGCACTGTAAAAAAAAGATTACTGCCTCATTTAGTTATATTCTCATATATATTGTCATGAACCTAACCTAAAATAAAATTATTGTCTGTGAAAAGCATAACATGTGCACATCGTTTTTGTCTAAAAGAAATTTAACTGCAGAGAAAAGGCTAGGCTCGTACCATGCGTGGTAGCCGGTTGCTGTAACCACCAAGCTAATGGTGCTTTCACATTTTCTGGGCCAGTTAGACAGCCTCTTGAGTCCCCTTGAGTCTGGTTCTTCCAAAGGTTTCTTCCTATTTACACCAGGGAGTTTTTCCTTGCCACTGTTGCCTTTGGCTTGCTCTTGTGGGGGTTTAGGCTGGGTTTTTCTGTGAAGCATATTGTGACAACTAGTTAATATGAAGAATATTGTGACAATTAAATGAATATTGATTTGATTTGAGCATGTACTGATGGTGTACTTTGATATGAGAGTACTTTGATTGTACGTTCTCATTGGCAGATAAGATGTTATCCAATGGGGAGAATTATTCTTTGAGGGCCTGGAGCATTTTTGATGACAAAATCGGCAAGAAAAAAATTAGCAAAAAATAGGTTTGGCGCTTTATTGTGTGGATGTGTGAAGCCATATCTGAATTATGTGTAGTTACATGAGGTCAGAACATACAGAAGTGGATATTTTTAAGAGCTGAGTGTGTGGTTATTGTGTTTATTTTTGTAGGGAACCCTGAAAAGTGCCAAACTCTAGGTGCTGTATAGGTATGGGGCATGCCCCATCAAGCGTAACCTGGCTTAACCTGGCGTATGGCATACTTGCCATACCTCACATACAGTGCCCTTCACTATTATTGGCACCCCTGGTAAAGATGAGTAAAAAGGGTTATAAGAAATTCACCGTTTGGTGAATTAGCTTAATCTCACACTCAAAAAATGAGAAAGATCCAACCTTTAATTGAAGTAAATTTATTATGATAGAAAATAATTCCTAATCAAGAAATAATTATTTTTAACAAAACCACGTGTACCACAATTATTGGCACCCCTGCATTTATATATAGAATAAAGTAATCATTTTGAATATTTGGTCACATATCCTTTGCATGCCATGACGTCCTGAAGTTTATGACCCAACAACATCAAAACACTCTTGATATCTTATTTTTTGGTACTCTTACAAGCGATACTATAACGTCTCTGCATTTGAATTGATTTCTATGGGAATTGGGGGGTGGGACTAGATTTAGCTGTAAACTATGCTGGAAAAGTATGGAATACATGGTTGGTAAAGTGGCTGTAAGTTGTCAAGGGTCTGAGGTATCAAACGAGCCTCAAAGCAACACTCTGCTGCCAGATATGTAGTAGATATGGATGGATCACTTTAAGGGTTGTTTCTCCTGACAAATTTTTCTCTTGAACTCTATGGAAAAATTGTCAGGAGAAGAAACCCTTCAAGCGAATGTTTCACTCAAACCATAAATGAAGCTTAACAGTCCATCAAATTCTTGTGATCAAGCTCTGATGGAGCAAAATACGGAAACATGACTGGCAATCTATGCCTGCCCCATGGTTATGTTTGCCCATATTTACCCATGTATATTTGCACATACTTGCACAAGTTTCCGATTACCTTTTGGCTTTACAGTGGCCGGCATATGGTTGCTAATAAAATGTGAATGGCTTACAACAAGGAAGCAAGATATGGTACGACTATTATTCTTCTTCGAATAAAAAATAGCCATAAAGATCCTCATGAAAAATAGCCATAAAGATCCTAACCCTAACCCTCACTTCAAAAGATATATAAGTGTTTGAAAATATGTGTCAGGCAGACACCTGTTCCTTGTTCTTTGTTTTTTGTTTTTGAGATCTCTATGGAAACAAAATGATCACGCACTCATCGTTTTCACTGGGTGCTCACGCGTCAGGTAAGATATCGAAAGGAATAGTTAGCCAAATAAACCATGCCTTGAAAATGGTTTTGTGGTTTTGTATTGTGACTGATTATAGTAAAAAACATTTTTTTTAATTTTTTTATTATGAGTACCATGATCCACCGAGACACTTAGTTGCCATGGGCATAATTTTCATTGATTAGCAACCAAAAGTATTGAGTGGGCCATTAAAACAAGAACAACACAAATAAAAAGTTTTATTTGTTTGTTGATTTGTGCACATTCTAATGAAGGTAATACACAAGGGATAAGGGTTCTATGCACTGTACATGTGTAGTGGACATGAAAAAAGAGTCAATGCAAAAAGAATATAAGTTTCATGCGTGTACTTTATTTTATTTAAAATTTAACACGTTATAGGATGCATACAATTGAAGTAAACAAAGGCTCGTGAAAATGTGCAAGAAGATGCATATTATTATTTTCATACAATTTATTTTATTTTATGCTGTTATTTATTACTTGGGTCTGAGAAGTGATCGATGAATAGGTCATCGATTATACTTACCTTGCAAGGAACTGCCTGTAGGGGAAACGTGCTGCCTGCGTCCTCATTCATTACACAGACGTGACCGAGAGCAGCAGCGTGTCCTGTGTTTAATTACTTACTTACCGTAATATCTTCCCCCTATGCAGGGGGTGCAACATTTTGGAGGCACCGCTGGGATGAGTGCGACGAGGGTTAACTTCTACTAGCAGTAGACGTGTCCTGCCGTCATTCAGCCCCTCAACTTACCCAGGCAGGCGACATCGAGTGGTGAAGCAGCGACGTGGAGTTCCGAGTGTCAGAGTACAAGTAATCCGAGGTAAACACCCAACTTACCAGGAGAGCTGTTACTCTACCCAGAGCTGGAAGCTACCACTGTTACTGTCTATTACCCCCCCTGTCGCTGCAAAGAAAATGGAGTCATCCGAGTTAGAGACACTACAGTTGAAAGTAATAGGAGCATTATGCACATTGCCAAAGGACAAACTAGTAGATCTGTGTGACTTCCTTACCATTGCTGGTCCAGAGTTCGAGAATGTGACCGGGAAGAATAGGACATCACTAATATCACTGATAAGCAACTACCTGCAGAGAGAAGAACTAGAGCAGTGTGAGGACAAGGGCATGGCAGAGCTACTCTCCCTCAATGACGAAATATCTGAAATCCAGACGGAGAGAGCTACAGGTGAGAATGCAACCCCGCACCAAGTACAATCAAACAAAGTACAAGATGAACAGAACAAAGAACAGCATGAAGAGGAAGTTAAACTGTTAAAGGACATTGAGGCCCTACAGTTTCAATTGCTGTCAATTCAGAGCCGCAATGAAAAGGTAAAAATGGAGAATAAGGCTCAGATCGCTACCGCCATCAGTAGAGTGCCGGGCCGAGCTACAGCTCACTGCCAAGCCCCTCCCCCATGGCACAAATAATTCAAAATATCCGGTCAAATTGGTGAACCTGGACAGAAGGACCGTCTCACCTTTTCCAGTTTAGCACGACAGATTGAACATGGTCTTAAAAAGAGCTTCCCAGAGGTGGAGATTGTCGACGCTGTTATAAGAGCCATTGCTCCTGGAATGCAACTACGTAGTTACTTAGAGGGAAAAGGTAACCTTACACTGCCGACGCTGAGAAGAATACTCCGTTCTCACTATCAAGAAAAAAGTGCAACAGAGCTGTATAAACAGTTAACATCAGAAGTGCAGGGTTCAAAAGAGACTCCACAAAGCTTTCTCATCCGTGCCTTAGATTTAAGACAGAAAATTCTGTTTGCCTCACAGGAGTCTGAATCAAGCCTAAAATATGACCCTGGGCTAGTCCAAAATATGTTCCTGCACACAATTCTAACTGGCTTACAGAGTGATAATATAAAACGTGATCTCCAACCATATCTCGAGCAGGCAGATGTTTCTGATGAACTCTTACTTGAAAAGTTAAACACAGCATGTGCGTATGAAAGTGAGAGGCAAGATAAGAGGAAAACGGCAACACCACAGCGTCCGGTAACCATTCATTCTGCCCAGTCCAATGATCCCCCTGCAGAAAAGAAAGAAAAAGCATCTTGTCAACAAAATCACAGTAAAATGCAACCTGACATTTGGTCTGAGCTCAAAGAGATGAGGTCTGACATGGCTCTGCTAAAAGATCTCAAAGCAGAGGTTTCTCAAATGAAAGAGTCTATGCAGCAGCCCCGGTATTCACCTAGGCAGCACGCAAACTTCGCAGCAGGACGTGATAATACACCGCCTCAACAGATGCCAGTACAGCCGATGCAGTTCCCGCCACAGAGATACTGGCCCGCTCCGGGTCCTGGACAGCGAGGTGACCCCGCCCAGTATCCCCAAAGAGTTGCCAACCAGTCTGCATTTTTCACACCAGCCCCTCGCCACAGAAGGAGATGCTTTGACTGTCAACAGAACAATAGCGAGGAGTGCATGCACTGCTATAGGTGCGGCAGTACCGAACACTTCCTGGCTGGTTGCAGATTGAGGGGGCAAGGACAGTTCCGAGGGAATACTTTAAACGAGGAAGGGTTGCTCCAGCGGGACGGGGAGTAACCAGGCCAGTAACAAGGTCCCAACACTGTGCACACTGTGGAGCAAAAGGAGATGACGTGAGACTGAGACAATGTGCTACATGCAAAAGAGTACTGTACTGTTCTAAGGCATGTCAATCTGAACACTGGACTCTCCATAGAAACCAATGTTCATCCACGTCATGTGAAACCGTTCAGCCGAAGAGACCACAAAGAAAGAAACAAGTTAAAGTGGCCCCATTAGTCGGAAACAAATACCTGATTGACTGTTATATCCAGGGTCAGCTAGTCAGAGCTTTGTGGGATTCTGGATCTCAGGTGACTATAGTAAGTGAACAATGGAAAGCAGAACATTTACCAACTGTGAAACTCAGAGGCATTACTGAAATCTTAGAAAGTGAAGATAGTCTACATATAACTGCAGCTAATGGAGAGAGTATGCCGTATACAGGCTGGGTCGAAGTAACTTTTAAATTAGTCTCAGATGGAGCCCCTACAACAGAGGTAATTGTTCCTACTCTAGTAATAAGAGGTGCCAGCCTTTCCCGACCCATCATAGGCTCGAACGTGATTGGGCTCATTGTTGATACAGAGCTGAAACAGTCTAATGCCACTAACAAACAGCACCTGATTCAGACTGTTAGAGCAGCTTTTCCTGGCTTTGAGACAAGCAGTGCTGAGGTTTTTGTAGAGCAAGTTAGCGCTGAACAGTCATATGAGTACACAGTTAAGACCACTAAAGAGAGAGTGAATGTGCCCAAACATACATGTGCAAAAGTAGAGTGCCGCATGCAGACAGACCCTTTAAAAGAGGATACCACTCTCATCTTTGAGCCTGATGTCAATCCACAGTGGACGGAGGGTTTAGAATTCTCTGATACTCTTGTGAAGCTGAGAAAGGGAGCTAAGCCATTTGTTATTGTTGATGTACAGAACCCCACAGATCATGACATCATGTTAGCTGGGAGAACTGTAATTGGGACAGTACAACTAATTCAAGCTGTCTATCCCGCTACAATATTTGAAAGGTCCCACTCAGTCCCTTTATCCTCAGCCCCTCCAATGCCAGTCCCCTTAGCCTCAGTGAGTCATGTGACAGCAGAGAAAGACCCAACCACCAGTGATGGATGGGACCCTCCAGTTGATTTGAGCCATCTCAGCCAACCCGAAAAAGAAATAGTTCAGAAAATGTTGAGGGATGAATCAGATTCTTTCTCTAAAACAGACGACGACATAGGATGCATTGAAAAACTACAACTCACTATTTCATTGAGAGACACTGAACCCGTGGCCAAAACCTACCTGTCTGTGCCGAAGCCACTGTATAGAGAAGTGAAAGACTACTTGCATGACCTCATTGCACAAGGCTGGGTAAACAAATCAAACTCACCTTATGCTTCCCCAGTAGTCTGCGTCCGAAAAAAAGATGGAAGCTTGCGCCTGTGTATTGACTACAGGGAGCTGAACCGAAAGACTGTTCCTGACCGCCAACCGATTCCCCGCGTCCAAGACATCATGGATGGCCTGGGAAGCAACTCTTGGTTTTCGCTTTTAGACCAAGGGAAAGCCTACCACCAAGGCTTCATGGCTGAAGAGAGCAGGCCGCTGACCGCTTTTGTGACCCCCTGGGGTTTGTACGAGTGGATTAGAATCCCTTTTGGTTTAATGAATGCCCCAGCTGCCTTCCAGCGATGCATGGAGGAATGTTTGGAAGGTCTGAGAGATGAAATCTGTATCCCATATCTCGACGACACAATAGTATTCAGCAAGTTATTCATGAATCATGTTGAGGATGTCAGAATGGTGTTACAGCGACTCAGACAGCATGGCATCAAGCTAAAGCCCAGCAAGTGTGAGATATTCAGGCGTGAAGTTCGCTATCTGGGGCGGATTGTGTCTGCAGAGGGTAGTCAAATGGACCCTGCTGACACCATTGCTGTAAGGGCCTTGAAGGAGAAGAGACCACAAACTGTAGGAGAGCTGAGATCTATAATGGGTCTCCTGAGCTACTATAGAAGCTATATCAGAGACTTTTCTCGTATCGCCGGGCCCCTCTATAACCTCATGAAAGCTTCCCCAGATACACAAGAGTATGTTAGTCGCAGTGCAAAGGCAAGGAAGGGAAAACACAAAGGAGTTCCCTCCAACCAGCCAATCACGTGGACTGATAGACATCAACAGCTGCTGGAGGAACTTTTAGATTACCTGGTAAAGCCGCCGATCCTTGCATTCCCAGACTTCAGTAAATCCTTTATTTTACACACAGATGCCTCCAATCAGGGCCTTGGTGCCGTTCTGTGTCAGGAACAGGAAGAAAAGATGCGGGTGATAGCCTACGCCTCACGTACGCTTAGTGAGTCTGAGAAGAACTACCACTATCATTCCGGGAAACTCGAGTTCCTGGCCCTTAAATGGGCTGTGTGTGAAAAATTTCGGGACTATTTAATTGGCTCGTCATGCACTGTATACACAGACAACAATCCGCTCACTTATGTGCTGTCTTCAGCCAAGCTCAATGCTACTGGATGCCGGTGGGTGGCTGAACTAGCGGATTTTCACCTGACTATCCAATATCGACCAGGCAGAGAGAACATTGACGCTGACAGCCTTTCCAGAATGCCTGTGAACATTGAGACCATGATAAAAGAATGTACAGAGGAACTGTCATCTTGCTCAGTACAAGCCACAGTACAGTCTCTTGAGGCCTCTAGTCCCAGCACAGTGTGGTCCATGTCTTTATCAGCTCAATGCACAGAGATCAGGGCCAAATCAGAGCATCAGCCCCTTTCACTTGCAGAGATCTGTCAAGCCCAGAAAGAAGATAAATGTATTGGTCCAGTCATTGAATGCATGCAGTTAAATAACAGGCCTGGAAGTCAACAACTAAAGTCATTTAATGCAGAGAGTAAGCGACTATTACGTGAATGGGAGAGACTCACGTTAGATAATGATGGTATCTTGCGTCGGAAGACAGCTGTAAGAGAACAATTAGTCCTACCACAGAAATACAAAAAGACAGTTTTGAAAGAGCTTCATGATGATATGGGGCATCAAGGAGTAGATAGAACCACATCACTAATAAGGGACAGATTCTTTTGGCCACAGATGCAAAGGGAGATTGAACATTATGTCGCTTTGAGCTGTTCCTGCATGAAACAAAAGAAGCCAAACAGAGAGACCAGAGCACCCCTTAACAGTATCATCACAACCCAGCCATTTGAGTTAGTGTCTATTGACTTTTTACATTTGGACAGATGCACAGGCGGGTACGAATATATATTGGTCATCATCGACCATTTCACCCGATTCGCCCAGGCCTATGCCACAACCTCAAAATCAGGCAAGACAGTGGCTGATAAAATATTTAATGACTATGTCTTGAAGTTTGGGTTCCCCAGGCGCATACACCACGACCAGGGAGGCGAATTTGAAAATCAGTTATTTGCCCAACTGAAAAAGCACTCTGGTGTGGCAGGCTCACGGACAACACCATACCACCCAGAAGGTAATGGTCAAGTGGAACGCTTCAATCGGACACTCCTTCAAATGCTCAAAACGCTCACAGAAAAACAGAAGTCGAACTGGAAAGATTCATTGAACAAGCTCATCTTTTCATACAACAGCACAAGAAGCGACGTCACTGGATTTTCCCATTCTACCTCCTGTTCGGGAGGGCCCCAAGACTTCCTATCGACCTGCTTTTCCGTCTGCAACCAGAGACTGGCACTCCTGATCATCGAGAGTATATGAGAAAGTGGAAATGTGGGATGCAGGAGGCTTATGAGATAACAAGGGAGAACGCAAAGAAGTCTTCTGATAGAGGCAAAAGAAACCATGATAAAAAGATCAAGAGCTCTGTGCTGGAAGAAGGGGACCGTGTCCTGGTTAGAAACATGACCCCCAGGGGTGGAACAGGAAAACTCCGTAGTCACTGGGAGGAATGCATCCATAAAGTTGTTCGCCAGGTAAACAAAGATATCCCAATTTATGAAGTAGTGCCTGAACATGGAAAAGGGAGAAACAGCAGAATCTTGCATCGTAATCTCTTGTTTCCCTGTGACCACCTACCACTTGAGATTCCACTCAAAATCACCAAGTCACAGAGGAGAAACATGACACAGACAGTTGAAGAACAGAGAGACATTACACAAACAGAAAATGATAGTGATGATGAGGATGACTGGTATTACTTACCTTCACAACCGGTCCTGGAAACACAGCCTCAGACATGTGGGAACAGAAGTAGCACTGACACGGAGCATGTAGGTCATTCAGCAAACCTTGAACCTGCAGTGGCATGTGACAAGCAACTGGACAACCAGGAAGAAGTGTCACAACTGGATGAAAGTCAAGATGGAACTGATTTGTTGGATATACAACAGACAACAGATGAAGTGGAAACTGTCGCCGTTCCTCTAGAGGACAACCCACCCCCACCTTTGTCACCGGCCCCGAGAGAAAACAATGGCACATATGAGAGACAAAGGAGAGAGCGACGGGCACCAAAAGTCTTTACCTACAACGAGCTTGGTAATCCAGCCTGCTACAGCACAGGTGTCCCAGCCAGTCCAATGTACTGGTACCCTTCAGTGCCTTATGGGATTAAGCAAGCAGAGAGGCTATGGACGACCCCTGTACAGTACTTCAACCATCAGCCTATGTTTCTGTATGGGTAAGGAATAGAAAGCACCCATGGTCTGTTTCACACACTCATGGACTCTTTGTTGAGCCGAATATACGCACACACCCATGGACTGTTTTCTAAGCGGAATATACACCTATACAAACATACCCATTCTTGGACTCTTGAAAATAAGCATGATACAGTACATTTATGTGGTTACACTACAAAAGAAGGTGCTATGTGGATTGTTGAAATGTTGAAATGGTTAAATGGTGTTGGATACAGAATTGGTTATGAAGCGCAGATGCTTCTGTGGTCATAATAGTAACCGTAATGATTAAGCTCATTGCTTATGATGTCGGGACGACATATATTTTTGAAGGGGAGTGTGTAGTGGACATGAAAAAAGAGTCAATGCAAAAAGAATATAAGTTTCATGCGTGTACTTTATTTTATTTAAAATTTAACACGTTATAGGATGCATACAATTGAAGTAAACAAAGGCTCGTGAAAATGTGCAAGAAGATGCATATTATTATTTTCATACAATTTATTTTATTTTATGCTGTTATTTATTACTTGGGTCTGAGAAGTGATCGATGAATAGGTCATCGATTATACTTACCTTGCAAGGAACTGCCTGTAGGGGAAACGTGCTGCCTGCGTCCTCATTCATTACACAGACGTGACCGAGAGCAGCAGCGTGTCCTGTGTTTAATTACTTACTTACCGTAATATCTTCCCCCTATGCAGGGGGTGCAACACATGCACTTATCATTTAGGCCCACATTTAGCCATTTATATGAAGGGTTGTTTTGGCCATGAATCATACACACACACCCACACACACACACATACCATTGTAATCTATCAGACACATCTGGATACTCTCTCATACACCATCATACTCTCTCACACACACTATCATACTCTCTCACACACACCATTATATATCTCAGACACACCATTACACATACTCTCATACACACAATTATACTCTCTCACACAATCATTTCTCTATACACACCATCACACTCTCAAACACACTATCATACTCTCACGTATGAATGTAAAACATGCTATGCACACATAAAATGTCTTGCACACTAATATAAACACTTGGGATTTCATGAGTATATGAGTGAGAAGGATAGTCTGTGTGTAGGGAGAATGATGGTCTGTGTGTAGGGAGAATGATGGTCTGTGGGGATAATGATGGTCTGTGTGTAGGGAGAATGATGGTCTGTGTGTAGGGAGAATGATGGTCTGTGTGTAGGGAGAATGATGGTCTGTGTGTAGGGAGAATGATGGTCTGTGTGTAGGGATAATGATGGTCTGTGTGTAGGGAGAATGATGGTTTGTGTGTAGGGAGAATGATGGTCTGTGTGTAGGGAGAATGATGGTCTGTGTGTAGGGAGAATGATGGTCTGTGTGTAGGGAGAATGATGGTCTGTGTGTAGGGAGAATGATGGTCTGTGTGTAGGGAGAATGATGGTCTGTGTGTAGGGATAATGATGGTCTGTGTCTTTTTTCCCTCTCGCCACTGTGTACCATGTCTGATCTCAAAAGTGGTGTCATTAAGAGGAACATAAAAAAACCTTCTGATTGCGTGAGTCATTTTCTTCAACTCTGTGGCTGCGCCTTGCTTTATTGTTTTATGAAACCACTTCAGATGTTCTTCTAAATGTGTTTTGTTTTTAAGTTACACTTTCATTTCCCCATAAAAAAACTGCACAATGGGTGCCCATTTCTTTAGCTTTCTCTTAGAGCGGAAGGCGATTGAGTTGGGGAAAAAAATGTGGCAGGAAGCCATAAAGGATGTTAAACGGTAACATTTTACAGGCAGTTCTAGGTTGGTTGCCTTAGGTTTGTTAACACAGCAAATGCTTTTGGTCCAATATGAGTGTTCCAACCGATGTGGCCTCTGCAAAAAGGGGGAGAAAATGGTACTTTTTTTATACTTCCATTTTTGTCATCCTCATGCTGCACATATTTGAAACTGTATTGTCCTCATGGAAACCCGCTGGAGGACTTTAACCCTCATGTCGTCTTGACATTTTCCAACAACTTTTATGTTTGGGGTTAAATTGACCCCGACACAACATTGTCACTATTGTAATAGGAAAATGCTTACACTTTCTGTTTCACCTTTTCTGTGTCTCCCAATTCACTACCCTTGTATCCCTAAATATTCTCTTCAGATGGTAAGATGAAAAAACACAGGGCCAAGTTACATTAAATAATTTAGGAAATATTGGTAGCATTGCTTAGGAATATAGCTAGTTTAACTAGTGTGAGCTACGATAGGCAATATTGTTGGTTGTAACTTAGCCTCATTTTGATATCAATACTTTTAAAGGCAGGCCGAGTTTTTGTAAATTGTAACGTTAATGAATAAGTTAGTGTTTTCTAGGTTATGCCTAAGGAACGTGCCATTTTTGTACATTGAAAACATTTTTTTGTTCAGATAAGTACTAACATTACAGGATGTTCGTGTAGGAGAGGTGTGGTTACAGAGCCGGCTGCAGGCGGAGAGCAGGGGGGAGTGGTTAAGTCGATCTGCAGCTAGTCACGTCTAAGCTTTACCTGTCGAGTCAACAGTGAAACTGGGGAGAGGAACGAGTGGCGGAGAAAAAAACAGAGGAGAGGGTATGTTCCAGTGGCGTTTCATGTCTGCATGGGTTTCCTCTGGGTACTCTGGTTTCCTTCCACAGTCCAAAGACTCTTTTTTTTTATTGAAAAAAACAAGCAACATTACATTAGATTAATTACAGACATAATATTACAGGCACATTTACCACCACATTAAACATTACATTCACAACCCACAGTCCAAAGACATGCAGGTTTGTTTAATTGGAGACTCAAAATGGCCCATAGGTATGAGTGTGTGACTGTATGGTGTGTGTGGGATATGCTGGGATATGCTTCAGCCCCTGACCAGGAATAAGCGGGTTAGATTATGGAAGGATGAATGGAAACTAAACTGGCTTGAACCCTCTGCAGTGCTGTTGTCCATCATCTACAGCCAACAATAACAATGAACTTGTCAATATCTTTTACAATAATATGACCAATACACCATGTCACACCTGAATTAATTATTGAATATTTGTATATGTATAGAATAGAATAACTTCTATTTTCCTGTGAGGGAACTTAATTTGTAGGCAACAACAAAAAAATCACATAGACAGTGAGGCAGACCCACAACACACAAAAACATACCAAATAAAGACATTCAATATAATGAATGTAAAATGATGTATGTACTAACATTGTACAACACACATACTGCTATTTCGGTCAGGACAACTCACGTATTGAAATTATGCATTTTTAATGAATATATAAATTTATGTATAATGAATATACAATTATTTTGCTTAGGCGCTGAATGGATCTGCTCGAGGTACTTCAGACCTCTCAATCAAACAGGGAGCACGACCCATCTGCCTTACTAAACAGGAGATATACCCCCCCAGTACACAGAAGCAGATCCAAACAACAGGTGGAAGCTGGGGTGGTGGAAGGTATTAATAATTTATTTTCGATATCTCCTCTACCTTCTTTTGTAATTTTCCATTGAATCTGTCTCTCCCTCAACAATTAACGTTACCTAATTAACTAACAACTATGTGTGCGTGACGAAAATATAAAACACAAGCATTGTCCCCTGATAAAGGGTTCTCTTTTCTTTTTTTTTGCATTGCCACAATAAAGGCTTTTAACATTACCATTGCCTTGGAATTCACTTTTGCCTCTTACCAAAAAGAGTCAAGTTAATCTTTCCCACAAAGATTATACAGCTGTATAGGCAATATATATATATATATATATATATATGTTTTTTGTAAATTTATACTTGGCAAGCAAGCTAGCTTCCACACAAAACAAAGATGGTGAAGACCAGGTTTTAAAAATATGTTGTATTGGCTGAAATAGCATAACATGTGCACTTTCCTACACATCCAAAAGCAGTACAAAAGCAGGACACATCCTTATATGTAGATTAAAAGCATTACACATGCACTTTGTTCATTTTGCCTGTGTAACCTGTAATTGGCTACATTGATCACACTACTTTGATCAGATGTTGCTATGCAATAGGGAGAATTATTCTTTGTGAGCATGGAGCATTTGTGATGATGAAATCGTCAGGAAAATCGGCAGGAGTAAAACCACTAAAAGAACCCAAGTTTGGGGCTTTATTGTGTGGATGTGTGAATAACCCAAGTTTGGGGCTTTATTGTGTGGATTTTTGAATAACCCAAGTTTGGGGATTTATTGTGTGGATGTGTGAATAACCCAAGTTTGGGGCTTTATTGTGTGGATGTGTGAAATTGTATCTGAGTTTTGTGTGTTTGCACGAGGTAAGAAGATTTTAATGTTGTTAAGGGATGATAATCTGTGGTAACTGGTTATTTCTGTAGAAAACCATGAAAAGTGCCAAACTGGTCTCCATAGGTATGGGGCATGCCCCACCAAGCCGTAAACATACCTGCCATCCCAATATACTCACATATGCTCAAGCACAGTGGTGTAAAGCTTATTGTATTTACTCTGTACAACAAAGATATAAGTACAATCATACTATAAATTTATTATAATTCCAAAATAATTAAATGAGTGTTATATTTTTCTGTATTGCAATTCATAAATCTTGCACCTGTTTTGAATATTGTAAGAAAAAAAAGATAAAGCAATGTTATATCGCCCCCTACTGGGGAAATTGGGAGGTTTTACTGTAATACCAACAGTCACAATCATTGTATACTTTTTTAGAACAATGAAGATCTGCAGGAGAGTCAAAAAACAAACGGCACAACACTGGGAAGTGGGAACCAAACTCTGACAGAGAGAAACACTGCACTCTTTTAAGGCCTGTAAAACTATTTTTGCAATGATACATTCATAATCAATATTTATTTTTAAGGAAAAGCAATACTTTTATTCTGCATCTTTCATCAAGCTTTGTGGATGTATTATATATACAGGTTAGAAATTAGAATATCGTGAAAAAGTTCAATATTTTTTGTCACTCATTTCAGAAAGTGAAACTCATATATTATATAGATTCATTACACATAGAGTGAAATATTTCAAGCCTTTATTTCTTGTAATTTTGATGATTGTGGTTTACAGCTAATGAAACCCAAAACTCAGTGTCTCAGAAAATTAGAATATTTTGCTTTAACATATTTTTAAAGTATCATATTTAATATTTGGTCGCATATCCTTTGCATGCTATTACTTCCTGAAGTCTGTGACCAATCAACATCAAAAGACTCTCGATATCTTATTTTCAGGTACTGTTACAAGCGATACTATAACCTCTCTGTATTTTAACTGATCTCAATGGGAATTTGGGGGTGAGACTAGATTCAGCTGTAAATTACACTGGTACAGTATGGAACACATGGCTGGCTAAATGGCTGTAAGTCATCAAGGGTCTGAGCTATTGAACGAGCCCCAAACCATCACTCTGTTGCCAGATATGGAGTAGATGTGGATGGATCACTGCAAGGGTTATTTCTCCTGACTCATTTTCCTATAGAACTCTATGGGGAAAAAAGTCAGGAGAAACAACCCTTAAAGGGATCCATTGTGTCAGTCGACACAATCGAAAGTATGTAGCGTGAAATGCATTAAAACGCTTGTTTAATTGTGCAGAACAATGTACCGTTTCATTTTCCGTTTAAAGATCACTTTTGCTGCAAATGTAATTTCATAGATATTTTTTGAATATCTTTGCTCAGCTGTGGGAAAGAATGGATATCCAAACAAAACATATTTCTGTGAATTTCCGAAAAGTGTACTCAGGTCGTGGTCTGATAAACTTAAATTAATATGTCCTCCCTTATGAAAAAGATAACAGTTTTTTTATTTTCACATTTTCCTCACATTTTTCAAAGTTATCTATTATTATTATTAATAATAATAATAATAAATTAATAAATACATTTAATTAATAATTTTACCTGATGCAATTCTCTTATGTAATTGTACATGACACAAGGGACCATTTGTCTTCCATAAAAATTTTATTTTAAAGAACCCACCAAAACAGTCAAATTAATTTTGCACTAATATTAAAAAAACAACACACCCTGAGTCCTAAAGAAATGCTATAATGCATTCACTTATAGGTGTAATCATTTGTCTGGATTAAGACAATTACCAAACAATCATATGCCTGTTTAAAGAAATACAATATTTTGGGGCATTACAGTCAGTATTTTTGTGTAGATTATGCTTCCTATCTTAATGATATGCTTATATATTTTAAACCAAACTCAATTTTGAGAAAATAAATCTGTGGAAAGGCTAAGTGACACTTAGTTCACAGCAGGCTAACTGAAGCATTTGGGAGGGGATTGTGGGATACAGGAGGATTGTGGGGTTGGTGCTGGTGGGGGAGGGGACAATCACAGAGGAGAGTACAGTGGGGTCAGAGAGCAGAGTTGTATCAGTGCTGTGGAATCTGGGGAGGAGGAAGGGGTGGTTGAGGAAGGTTGGGAGGGCCAGGGGCCAGTTATACATGCTGCTTAGTTGAAGAAGATGAAGGAGGCCAGAGTCACCAGGAGGAGGAAGACAATGCTCTGTCCGATACGCAGGGCATTGTTGCACATGTCTCCCTCACAGCAGTTCAGGTTCGCAGCAATAAGTTGAGGATTCAGTCTTCCAGAACATAACGCCCTGGAGGCGCATCCCTTCACTGTCACTTCAGGTGACACTTCAAAAAGAAAAGAAAAAATTGTTTTTAAACAGTTTTTTCAAGCGATAATTTCTTGCAGATTATGTACACAGCATCTTATATTATTGCAATAAAAAGAGGTAACTTCTCAAAGTTACTGTAGCCATTTACCAGATATACCTGTATATGCTGTCACACATTACGTAAAGGGTAAAAACATGCCACATCACTAAGTACAGATCATATACGCTTATGCAGAATACAGAATTAATTAAGTATGTATTGGTTTAATATTTCAGCTATAGGATGTTTTTTTTCCAGAATGGTTTTCATTATGCAAATATTTTGTAAGAATATTCTGGTTTGCTTTAAGTAAAACGACATCAATGCTCAAATACAAAAATGCCATATATTAGTTACATTTGTGCCACGTCTATTTTCTACATCAAATTCAAAACATTGCTGATCCAGTGAGTTCTCACCTGAGAACTGAAAGCAGCGATCTTCAGATCCAATGCACTCCAGTGTCCTTAGTGCAGTGCAGTTAACAAAACCATCACAGGCGAAACACTTATTTCCATTGGGGGATGTACCAGGCAATGCTATGACAGACAAATAATATAACGTATGAATTCTGGATATTAAGTAAAACAGACCATTTCAGAAGGGGCAGAAAGCTCTGCCTGTTCATCACACACGTTCATTTACATAAAAATAATATTGAGCTTTGAGTTTGTGTCTGATTGTAACCTGACTACCAATAAATCAGCCATCTGTTCATTCAGAGATGAGGAAAATGTACCCATAGAAAACTTGAGAAAATAAATTAAATTTCAGTTGACAAAACCTACTAGCCGTCATGCTACAGGCTAATGCCATAAGACTATCAGCATTAAAATGCACTGCTTAAAGACATGTGTTGGCTGTGGCTAGTGGGGAATATTGAATGGATGCTTAGTTCAGGTTAAATTGTTCACTCTTTACATTTGACATGAAAGCTGCGGCCCACCCGAGTTTCACATGCGTGCCCGGGTTTCTCTTCAGCACGAACAGATCTTTCGCCTCACACTACTTGTGAGTGTGGGACGAAGTGTCTGTCGGCTGGATTGTGTCTTTGGGTGTGTTTGTGCTTTCTCTCTCTCTCTTCTCTCTCTACCCTTTTCCTCTTCTTCCCTGAAGGTCTGGTGGAGACCCGCAGTAGCAGTGGCTTGACCGCGGCTGTGGGTAGAAGCCAGACCGGCGGACAAGGCCGGATAGCAGCGCTTGGGACGAGGCAGGTAGCAGTGGCTTGACCACGGCCTGCTAGACCTCAAACGCTGAGCCTTTTGGGGCGAGGCAGGTAGCAGTGGCTTGACCGCGGCCTGCTAAACCCCAAAAGCCTAAAGGTCTGGTGGAGACCCGCAGTACCAGTGGCTTGACCGCGGCTGTGGGTGGAAGCCAGACCGGCGGACAAGGCCGGATTACAACCAGCGTTTAGGGCGAGGCAGGTAGCAGTGGCTTGACCGCGGCCTGCTAAAGCTCAAGCGCTGAGCCTTTTGGGGCGAGGCAGGTAGCAGTGGCCTGACCGCGGCCTGCTAAACCCCAAAAGCCTGAAGGTCTGGTGGATACCCACGGCTGTGGGTGGAAGCCAGACCGGCGGACAAGGCCGGAACGCGGCCAGCTTTTGGGACGAGCCAGGACAGCACCAGGAGGACCCACTACCAGAAGACTCTCGCGCTCCGGGGATCGGCGCTACTGCTGCGGACGCTTGACGCCAGAGGACCGAGGGGAGTGCGGAACCTGCCTGGAGAGTAGGCCCGGAAGGGCTGTTTCTCTCCAGGCCTCACCAGCCACCTGCTGGGCCTTCGCCCTGGTTTTCCGCCTCTCTCTCTTTGTCCTTTAGGCCCGCAGCAGAACTATCAGGCCAGACCCGGAGGACGAAGCTGACGAGCAGGCAGTTGGGGAGGACCAGACCGGAGGACTCCCTGAGACGGAAGGCGGCGATCCAGACCTCCAAAACCAACTGAGGATCCACGCTTGCCGCCTGCACCAAACAGGGAAGTCCCCACGCAGCGGGGTGTGGGGGTCAGCCCGGCTGATCCCCTTTTGCTACGCCGCTGCATAACTGGTCCTTCTGGAAGGAACACCATCTCCTGAGTGCTGTTTTCTGTGCTTTTCCCACTAGCTGGAGACCGGCCTAGGAGGAGGTAAGGGGATGGCAGCCAGAGCTGTGCCAGGGACGCGACGCCATAACGCCGTACGGATGATATGGATCCAGAGGGCCGAGGAGGGTGGCGGCAGCACTAGTGTGGGCCCCCCGGTGGGACAGGGAGCTGAGGGCGCAGCCACAAGGGGCGCCCCCGAGCCAGTGACCCCAGGGGAGGCAAGCCGTGCTGCTGCCCCAAACCCAACTCGACCGGAGACGAGAGTGACAGGTTTGACCCGTCTTGAATTTAGTAGGGCAGTGCTACAGAGAGGCATGGGCTTTGTGCCAGCTGACCTCAACTGCCTGGTGAAGGTTCCAGGGCAAAGGGATAATTTTGAAATAAGTTTCAAGAATCCCAATGTCCTGGAGAGGTTCTGGAACCTCTATAGAGAGGGGAAGGACAGGAGCCCCCTGAACAACTTTGGCGTCGAGCCCCTGTCCGACACGGAGAACAAAGTGGTCACTGTGCAGTTTTACAATGAGACTGTGCAGGACCATGATGTTTCGACGTGGTTGGGCAGGTATGGCGACGTTAAATCCGACGCCAGGAGGATCCTTGACGAGGATGGTGTGTGGACCGGGGCCAGGAAGTGGCTGGTCCAACTCAGACCCGACCCCTTTGTAGTGGGGGGGGTATGTCATATCCCCAGTACCATCACACTGGGGAGGAATAGGGGTGTGGTGTTTTACAACGGCATGCCCAAGCTGTGCAGGAATTGCGGCGAGTTAGGCCACTTAGCCGCAGCCTGCACAGTGGTCAAGTGCAAGACGTGCGGCAGCGAGCACGAGACCAGGGCATGCCGGGACCCAAAGCCCTGTAACCTCTGCGGGGAGAGTGGGCACTTCTTCCGTGACTGCCCTCTCTCCTATGCAAACAGGGCTAGAGGCACCGCACCCCCCGCACTATCGACTGCCGACCCCCGACCCCCGACCCCTACCCCTACCCCTACCCCAAGATCCACACCCCCTACCCGACCGCCGACCCCCATCCCAGCGCCCAGAACCAGAACCCCAGTCACGTCCCCCCCACAGTCTGGAACAAACCTCACTGCCACATTAGACACTGCACCAACCCCCCTGAATACGACCCACACTGGACCTCCCCCACCCACAGATCCCCCGGAAAATACACTACCCCCACAAATAGTCACTACAGTTAAAGAGGAGCCTGACTCCGACACCCCCATCACTTTGGAGGAGTCAGACTCCTCTAGCACAGACACAGACCCATCTGACACACCAACACCGTGTCCAAATACAGAAAAGGAAAAGGAAGGGCAAAAGCAATAATACATCCCCAACAGAAAAACCCGGTCAACCTCCAAACCCAGCAATAGCCCGCCAAATCATTCAACCAACACGACAAACCCAACTAATAACAACCAATCCAAGACAAATTACAGATTCCTTAAACAGACCAGAACCCCGACCACGCCCTAGCAAACCATCCCCATCACACACCCATCAAAAAGAAACCTTTTCACGTCCCATCACCTTTCAAAGTAGGCCCACCAGTGACCGGTCACTCCCTGGCCCAGACCCCACGCACGCCAAGAGCATCCACCAGCCCACCTCTCAAGGACCCTCCGAAAAGGGGGCCCCTGGGGAAAAACCAGCCTGTCCCACCTCTCCAGGACGGAACCCGCCAGGCAGTACGGTGGGGAGAGCTGTGGGCGGACCGAGTCAGGGGGTGAGTAGGCGCCCTAATAACCAGGACAGGGTATTAGAGCAACTAAATAAAATCTGTCACGAAATCGCTAACAATAAACCCGGGTCAAACGACACAAACAAATAATAACATAACCATGACATTTACTTTTACACTCACCACCGTCAACACCCGCAGCATCAAAAATCCCACCAAACGCCACGCAGTATTCTCCACTCTGCAACAATCTCCCTCAGATGTCATTCTTCTCCAGGAGTGCGGGATTCCATTCCGCACTCTGGATGACACTCTGAGGGAAGAGTGGAGAATGGGGGACTCTCTCTGGTCCGGCTCTAACGTCGCTAGAGCCGATGGGGTCGGCACATTGACTAAAAACCCCTCAGTTAAAATCACGGGGAATAACATCCTGGAAAGTGGGCGAATCCTCGTCACTGATTTTAGTGTCGGGGGTTCCCCACTTAGAGTGGTCAATGTGTACGGCCCAACCAGCGTTGCCGAGAGAGTCTCCCTCTTCCAGAAATTAAGATCCATAATCCAATGCAATACACCGGTTGTCGTGGGGGGGGATTTCAACTGTGCCCTCAGGGATGAGGACCGCAGCAGACCAAGGAGAGACCGGTCGAGCGACGAGCTGCGGTCCATCATAGAGGACTTCTCCCTCCACGACGCCGGGGGCGCCTCTCCCCCACAACACACATGGGTGAGTTCCTCTGGAAAATCCTCCTCCCGGCTTGACATGTTCTTGCTCTCCCCAGGCCTGAGAGTGCACGCCTATTCCATCCAGGCAGCGCACTTCTCAGACCACCACATGGTGACCATGTCCCTGGAATGGGAGAAGTCCACAACCATTGGCAAGGGTCTCTGGAGAATGAACACCAGCCATCTCCAGGACCCCAAAGTACGTCTCTCCTTCTTGAGGCGGTACCTGGAGTGGGTGAGTCTAAAACATCTTTTTGACTCCCCGATAGAGTGGTGGGAGATGGTTAAAGAGCGAGTGCAGGGCTACTTCCGGGCAGTCGGGCGGAGGAAGGCAAAAGAAAAGAGGGCGGCTTTTGAAAGAGCTAACGCTGCCCTCCAGAGACTTAGCCTCCTCCAGTCCCGAGGCCTGGAGGTTAGCAGCGAGATTGCACTCGCTAAACAGAGCCTCTCCGCCCTCTATCGGGAGGAGCGGAAAAAATACACTTTCCGCTCCAAACTCCAGGGCCTCGAGGAGGATGAAAAATGTACTAGGTACTTCTTCCGCAGGGCACGGTCCAAAAGTAATAACATTTCATCCCTCTATAACAGCAGAGGGGTGGTGGTGTCTGAAGAGGCGGAGGTCCGGGAGGTGGCCAGGGAGTTCTACGCGGGCCTGTATAGTGTAAGGCCCGCGGACGAGGCCCTCATGGACACCTTCCTGGACGGCCTGGACAGACGTCTGGGGGAAGAGAGCATGGAACCGGAGTTGAGCACTGAGGAGCTCACCCTGGCCGCGCGCTCCCTTAACTTACACAAGGCTCCTGGTCCTGACGGGATCCCAGCCGAATTTTATCAGGCTTTCTGGGATCTCCTGAAGGAGGACGTGGCGGACGTTTTCAGGGCTGCGTACAGGGAGGGGCGGTTGGGGGCTTCACTGAGACAGAGTGCAGTCGCTCTTGTCCCTAAAAAGGGGGACCTGAAGGACCTCCGGCACTGGCGGCCGATTAACCTCCTCTCAGTGGATTACAAGATCATGGCGAAGGCGCTGATGAGGAGGTTCCAACACCTGATACCATCGGTGGTCGGCCCCAACCAAACATGTAGCGTGCCAGGGAGGTCCATAAACGACAACCTGCTCCTCGCGAGGGATGTAATAATCTACTCCGGGGAGCGCAGGTCCCCCCTGGGCCTTCTCAGTTTAGACCAGGAGAAGGCCTTTGACAGGGTAAGCCACGTGTGCCTGGAGAGGGTGCTAGAGAGGTTTAACTTTCCTAGCTCCCTCCTGCGCTGGACCAAAATGTGTTTGAATGACATCTCGGGGAGGGTGGTTGTGAATAAGCAGCCCTCCTCCCCCTTCGCCATTAGGTCCGGCGTCAGGCAGGGATGCCCTCTAGCATCCCTCCTGTACGTCATCTACCTTGAACCGTTCCTCCAGGCTATCAGGGCTAACCCGGGCATTGCTGGCTACCCACTGCCCGGGGCCCGGGGGGAGCGGCTTAAGGTGATGGCGTACATGGACGACATTACCATCGTCGGCACAGATGGTCGCTCAATAACCACAGCCAACAAGGTGTTGAGTGACTTCTGTGCGGCCACGGGCGCTCTCGTCAATAGGGACAAGAGTGAACTGTTCCTGTCTCGACACTGGTGTGAGTCACTAACCGTTTCCTTCCCTGTGCGCAGAGACAATATCAAGCTCCTGGGGGTGACCTTCCAGTCAGATGGAGGGGGAAAGTTGAGCTGGGAGGGAGCCCTGCGCCACGTCCAAAACAAACTCCGGAGCTGGAGCGTGCGGCCTCTGACTCAGACGGGTAAGATCCTGGTCCTGAAGGCAATAGTCCTACCCATTTTTCTCTATGTGGGGAGGGTGTTTCCCCCAGACAAAGCCACTAGTAAATTAATTTGTAGAATGGCCTTTCGCTTTGTCTGGGGGAGTACTATGGAAAAACTGAAAAGAACCACCCTCCTCAAAGAGGAGAGGAATGGGGGCAGGGGGGTCCCAGACATAGTCAACATCATTTTGGTGCAGGGTCTGGCCACACTGGTCCAGAATACTAGGAAGGTTGAGAAGGCCTCTGGTACCTTCGCTAGGTACTATGCCACTCCCTTCCTCAGGACGATGGGCCTGTGTGTGCTGGACCTGACCATACCATATAGCTGGGACCCCCCACATGTATATCGAGCCTTGAGGGACTTTGCCTTGAGGACAGGATTGCCCAGCGCCGGGCTGACCTCGTGGAGTTACAAAATCATCATGGCTCATCTAAAATCTATTGAGACCATGACACTCCCGAGGGGCAGCACGGCCCTGGACCCATCTATAATCTGGGCAAATGTCTTGCATGAATGCATATCAAATAAGCAGAAAGACATTGCCTGGATGTCTGCTCATATGTGTCTCCCCACCAGGGTCTTCATGTATACATTACATTACATTATAGGCATTTAGCAGACGCTCTTATCCAGAGCGACTTACACAACATTTTTGCATTTATACATAGTATCCATTTACAGTTGGATATATACTGAAGCAATTCAGGTGAAGTACCTTGCTCAGGGGTACAACGGCAGTGTCCTACGTGGGACTCGAACCTGCGACCTTTCGGTTACAAACCCAGTTCCTTAACCACTGTACTACACTGCCGCCCCGTATAGGCGGCACTTAGCCCTGACCGAGCGCTGCCCCCACGGATGCACTGACTCAGAACATGTATACCATCTGTTCTGGGAGTGCTCCATGGCCAGACGGGTCTGGGGCCTTGTTGTTTCCTCTGTCTCCCATAACAGGTTGCTGCAGAGGTCCTCCCTGACTGCTGAGAGTGTCCTCTACGGGCCCAGAGGAGGATGTAAAACACCGGAACTCCAGCGTCAGTGGAGGATTGTAAACACTATCAAGCAGGTCCTGTGGGAGGCGAGGAACATCAGGGTCTACCAAAAAACAACAGTGGACCTTGTCACTCTCAGGAGGAGGACGCAAAACCTCCTCCAGGACGGCGTTATGGTGGACTTTGCTGTAAATCAGCGTCTGGCCAGAGAGAAATGGGGGGTGGACCACTGGAAAGAACTTGTTATATAGTCCACCCCCCCCACCACACACGGAAGAGAGAGAGAGAGAGACTACGAACATTCTCACCCAAGAACCCGGGCACTAATGTGTCTTAATGCGCACTTCATTGTCCGCGTGAACTCTGTTTGATTTTTTTCCTCCTGATGGAGGTTTTTTTCTTTCTATCTCTTACTGTCTTGTAAATATTGTCATTTCTGTGGTGTCGTTAGTGTATTGAATGTCTTTTAAATGGGGGAATTCCCCCCCCTAACTAATGTGAATTAATGTGATTTTATGAATTGAATGTGAAGTGCATGTATTGAAAATGTATATCAGTGTACATGTATTTATTGGAAAGAACTTTTAAAAACCAATAAAGACAACTTTACATTTGACATGAAAGCTGCGGCCCACCCGAGAAACGGGGAAACAAACTATTTCACTTTTTGACGCCTCCTTTTTAGATTTAGGGACTTCTGTCGTGTTCAAGCCTTTTTGCTTGTGCTGGGTTGTATCAGTGGAAGCAAAATGCACCTCAGCTCACTTTTGGGTGTCATATCAAAGGGTGTGCACACTTGTGTACATATGATATTTTACATTTAGATTTTTAATAAATTAGCAAAAATGTCTAAAATCCTGTTTTCACTTTGTCATTATGGGCTATTTTATGTAGAATTTTGAGACAAAAATGAACTCTATTGTAGAATATGTCTGTAATGTAATAAAACGTGGAGAAGGTGAAAGGGGTGTGCAGACTTTCCGGCTTGACTGTAAATAGCTAAATGTAAATATGGAATATTTACCTGGAGTCTGTTGATTATTGCACAGGTTGGAATCACAGCACTGGGTGTTAACAGATGCTCTTGTGAATCCAAAGTTAACAGATCCACTGACACAATCAGCTGGTGCTGAACATGACTTAATTGTTGCTTCAGTCTGATTTGTTCCTAAAGACCAAAAGATGGACAGATCAAGAAACAACATCAAAAATTAAAATCACCATTCACAAAGACAATTCGTCTGTATGAGCAATATACAATACTATTGTCAGGAGTTATATCATCATGATACATCAAATAATACAGTGTTACTTATTTCAATGGGGGATAATAGTCACAATGTAAAATATAATTCACACCACCATTACATTAAAAAATACAAAGTCAATATTTATCTTTTGCTGCGCGACTTTGGCTAAGCACCCTGAATTGTGCCACAGTGAAACTCCAATTGAAGTTCTTGAATAAATACACATCATTTCCATTGGAATTAAAGCGCTGGGTGCCATTTCAATGTTGAATAACTAAATTATTTAGCTAAGCTGTCATCTGTTATGGTAACATACCTGTAAACATTAGGCTGCTTATGTTCTATTGATCATATTCAGCTGTTTCTTGTCTGTCAATTCATGAGATGGCCTAAACTACACCTGTCATCTCTGTTTAGACTAGCAAACATGGTAGACATATCATTTTAGTTAATCTAAACCCAGAAGACATCGTAGTCATACATTGCCATCGGTAGTCATACATTGTAATGTGAGAATCTATGTAGCTATGTTAAGTATCATAACTTACATGCATGTTTTCATAGACCTTTGAGTGGTGGTTCTAAAGCATATTTTATTGCAGAATATCTGTTCCAATATAAATGAGAAATGTTTCTTTCATGGGACTTTTTTTTTTTTGAGTTGTACAGTTAATGCATTGAAGATATTCCTTGTGACATAAAGGGAAAGTGTATTAATCCTAATCATTAATTATGTTGCGATGAAATAATAATACTTGGTGGTGGCATGTCCTTTGCATGCAAGGACTGCCTGAAGTCTGCGAGCTGTAGAAATAATCAAATGCTGGGTATCTTCACTGGTGATGCTATGCCAGGCCTATACTCCAGCCTTCTTCAGTTACAATATGGATGAAAATGCCCTCAAATTAAAGCTTACACTCTGTACTTTAGCCTCACAGTCGTTGTATCATTTCACATCAAAAGTGCTGGAGTACAGAGCCAAAACATAGGGGGAAAAATATTCACTGTTCACTGTATATATCATTTACTTGACCAGTCTGTTGAGATTTCTTTTCACACTAAAACATTACATAGCATACATGATTCAGCTACTCATAATGTCAGTGTTCATGATTTATTCAAATTACATTACAGCACGTGGTCCCTTTGGACCCTGACAATGAACATATTGAATTGAATGCCATTAAATGTCTTTAACAAGATAAATTGAGTTTGTATGAATTAATAACTAATATAGTACATATAGTGACATTGGGATACTGGGAGTCCTTATGTGTTTTGAGGGAACAATGTCAAGAAAGATGACATTTTCTTTGCCAGTTATGGTAATGTATGGATAAATAGAATTGTATTTGCATAAGATGTATTCCAATATCAACATGTTGTCTTCCTTTTACCTGTCACCAATCATTGTTCATATATTTCTGATTTAACAATAAACATACAAAATGACAGAAAGAACCCGGTGTCATTGTGGCTTGAATGGTGGTGGAGGGGAATAGTCCTACAGTTTATTTACCTTTTGTGAATGTCACCATATTGTGTGAAATAAATATTCTGAAAATGTTCTCTTTGCTTAATTGCTGGTATAATTTATTTGTTTTGTTCTGGAGACCAGACCACCCACATCTAATAACCCATAGCCATAATAACAGTGTTAGATCTTTAATCTCAATCATTAATCTTACAACAATTTGCACGATGGATGTACAGCATTGTACCCAGGTTGTGTTGCTTAATGTGGTTTAATTGTTAATACCCTTCATGTTATTATGGCATTGGGTTGTTTGTATGTGGTCCCCTCTGCTGGAATGTGACATGCAGAGGCCTGGCTATACACTGTCCCATCTGGAGATAGGGAAAACTCCACTTCTCAACACAATGATGGACAGCAGGTCTTACCTTCAGATCTTGATAAGGTATCTTACTGATAACAAGGATGGTGAAGAGAAATATTGATTAGGTAACAGTTTTTCCCATCAAAAGACATCCAAATACTTTGAAATAAATGAATGAGTTATCATTTGGTGGTCCTACCTTAATGTTCTATATGCTCACACCAAATGTTCTGGAGAGGACACTTTTTTTGGACAACAGTCCAATTAGGATTTTACACTTAAGCTGTTGCAAAAACAAACCACTCCTTATAACAAAGTTGAATCTACTTTTTCTATCGAATATTGTATAATTACAAATATAGTTGAATAAGGTATTGAATAAAACATTAAGTTACCTATATTTGGACAGGCCTTTTTTTGTTATAATTTCTTTATACACTTTTTTGGTTCAGTCAACAGATTTTATGTAGGCCTACTGTTAGAGGTATATTTTTTCCTAATTTATCTCAAGGCAGATGGATTACAGAAGCAGTCAATAATGAGAATTGGCAACTTTTTGCTGCACATTTGTTTGTGTAGCATTGCCAATATTGTACTTTTCGTATTCATATAGGCTTAACGTTACTTCAAGAAAGTACATGTACAGTACTATATATAATAACCAGAGTAGCGACCTTATGTTACTCAATCCCACACTCTCAAAACACATTTATTTATTATTTGCACGAAAATAACAAATGCAAGTACACAACGTAATTTGCAGAAAAATGCTAGAGAGGTTGGAAACCCTACAGGGCTTATACTAGAATCTCACTTTACGAAACAAAATCACATTAATAGAAGAACAATAAAGGATTGTATTATATTAAAAAAATATTTTAAAATATAGCAATACTAAAAAAAAACGGAATAAATATTAATCGTGAAATTAGAAAGGAGAACAGATAAGGGAAAGAGGAAAATACTGCTATTACATTGTAGGATTTAATAAATATCTGTGTTTGAACACTTAGGGAGAAGTACATTTCATTTAGATTTTTTTTTTGAGAGTATAATCAATACGCCGAGATAGGTGGTGATATTGTGAAATGATCTGCATTCGTCGTGAGGAAACACCACTCTCTCCTCGCTCTCTAACCAATTCTGTCGTTGGTTAGTTTGAAGGCGCGGCGATGTTGTTGAAGGCGCCCGAGAGCAACTGCACCGCTGCGAAGGCACCTGGAAAGGCGCCTGCTTAACCTTATGTTGTTATTTCCGCCTTAGTTCACGCAGCACCGACTTTTCAGCCATCTCTTTTTTTATTTTTTTTATTTTTTATTAAAGCATTTTCAATTTACAAACATCAAGGCAGGGTAGTCATCGACAATGATAAACTTCTCAACACAAGGCACAAAATACAGATCTCAACTAAAATAGGAAAACACAATGTAAGAAAACTAATAAGTAAATAAAATAAAATAAAATAAAGGGGGGGGGGGGGGGGGGGGGGCAAGCCAGAGTTTACTTTAGAGGTTATCAAATATTTTCAGTTCTTCATAGGCTCTTAGGAGAGATATGGCAGGTCTTCTTTTCATAAGTTTTAAGGCACTGAGATGATTGTCCACAAGGTCCCTTTTAAAGACTGTGAAAAGAGGTTTCGTCTTCCTCCACTTGGATGTGTGAATGAAAAATTTCCCTAGGAGTATCAAGTTGTTCAGTATCGAGTAATTCATAACATCTTTCAGGTTAACACCAAATACAATATTTTCTCTCGTGAGGGGAGCAGGCAAATGCATTTTGGTTGACAACCAGTCTTGTAAGTCCTCCCAGAAAGTCATAGAGTACATACATTGAAAAAACAGGTGATCAGTCGTTTCAATTTCATTATCACAGAAACAGCAATTATTATAATCAATGTTAAATCTTATTCTTAACAGTTCACTAGATGGATAAACATTGCTCACTTCTTTAGTCTTAGGGCTTACAGGGTAAGTGATATACTTAGTCCTCCATTTCTTAACGTCCGATTCAGAGAACAATTGTGTGATAGAATTTCTATTTGATCGTACTGGATATAGTAAATTGTTCAAGTGAATGCGTATCAATCTGTTTGTAGTAGTCTTAGATACAAAATCGTGACCATTGAATTGAAGCATGGGCAAATTACTTGTATATGACCGTGTGTCTATGTTTTGGACTAACCGTTTGACTGATTCAGGAATCGCTTTGATCACCTTATTGAACTGAGCACGAGTGCAGACTAAGTCATATTTCAAGCAGAAGTTTTCAAAGGATAACCAATGTCCCTGATCATCAAGTAGATGGGTTATTGACCAAATATTTCTATCCATCCAGTGTTGTAAGTAGAGAGATTTACCATTGCACAGAACATATCTCCAAATGGGAGTTTGATGTGGGGTGAAATTGTGTGAGTACATGAGTTTCCAGTACAATAAAACTTGTTTGTGAAATGAAGACAGTTTGACTGGTAGCTTTTCAATCTGAAAGTCACATTTAAGAACCAACTCTATACCTCCCAGTTTTGTAAACAACCCTTTAGGGAGACAGTACCAGATACAGTTGTTATTCAACAGGAAGGATTTTAGCCAATTTAACTTCAACACAGCATTTAAACATTCAAAATCAATGGCTTGTAAACCACCATCCTTGTATTCCTTAATTATTTCTGATTTCTTTATATAATGAACACGATTCTTCCAAATGAAATTAAAGTTTAATTGATTGATTGCCTTAATGAATTTGTTGGGGATGGCCAATGAATATGCAGGGTAGATACATCTCGCTAAGGATTCCATTTTAGTTAGATATGTCCTTCCAAAAACTGTTAGATCCCTTTGTAACCATAAGTCTAGCCTAGATTTACATTCAGTAATTTTGTCCTTTATGTTCAAGGTTTCACTGATATTTGCTTCTTTAGTTACATGTATCCCTAGATACTTCACAGAAGATTTGATAGGAATACCGTGAGCATTAGTGAGGTTGCAATCCTGAATGGCCATTAATTTGCATTTGTTGCGGTTGAGTGTTAAACCTGAAGCTTTAGAAAACGAATCAACTAACTCAAAGACTTTGGGGATTTCTTCTAAACTTTTAACAAAGATGGTGGTATCATCGGCCAGTTGGCTAATGATTATCTGTTCATCAAATACAGTCATCTTAGCAATGTCTGAGTTCTTAATGTAAATTGCTAATAATTCTGCTGCCAGGAGAAATAAGGATGGGGAAAGATTGCAACCTTGTTTTACCCCTCTATTGATGGTGAAACGAGGGGAGGTACCTTCTTTGAGTGCTACTGAGCTAGTTGTATCATTGTAAAATGATTCTATTATGTTACAGAAATTAGATCCAAACCCATACAGACGTAAGATTTTAAACAGGAATTGATGTTCTAACATGTCAAATGCTTTGTAGAAGTCAAGGAATAGTATAAAGCCTTTATCCTCTATCAGATTACTATATTCTAAAAGGTCCTGCACTAGCCTTACATTGTTGTGTATGGATCTGCCACTTATAAACCCTGACTGTGTTTTGCTAATTATTTGATTCAATCCCTTTTTTAGTCTGTTAGTATACATGTAGGTTAGCAATTTATAATCATTATTCAGCAACGATATTGGACGAAAATTATCTAAAATCTTATTATCTTTCCCGGGCTTCGGTATGAGTGTAATCACGCCTTGCTTCATACTGGTTGGTAGAGAGAAATTAGTTGTAGCTTCTCTAAAGACTAGGAAAATGAGGTTTCTAAGTGAATCCCAGAAGTGCCTGTAAAAGTTGGAAGTTAGACCATCAGGTCCAGGAGACTTATTTAGCTTCAAACACATAACAGCTTTGTCTAATTCGTCTATCGTAAAGTCCTCATCGCATTCTTCCTTAAAGTCACTGTCAATTTGAGGAACAAGGTCTTTAATCTTGTCCAGGAAGAAGTCTGAGTCTGCTTCAGAAAAAGACGAGCTATATAGATTCTGATAAAATGCACTTATTTCATTTGCGATTAGTGTTGGGTCTGTGCAATCTACACCATTAATTCTAAGAGTTTTAACAGAGTTTCTCTCTTGCCGTCTTTTTTCCAGTCTACAGAAGTACGCCGAATTTTTTTCTCCTTCTTCAATCCATTTACACCTTGATCGGATAAATGCCCCTCGTGCTTTCCTTTCATAAAAAGCATCAAGTTTGGACTGCAATGAAGATAATTTAATTTTGTCATTTTCTGTTAGAATTGGTTTAATGCTAATTAAATGTATTTCTTTTATTATGTTTCTTTCTTCCAAACCATATCTTTCTTTGATCTGTTTACCAAAGGAGATTGAATACCGACGGAATTTGTACTTTAACCATTCCCATTTCTGTGTATAAGATGATAAGGATTCATCATGTAGAATTTCTTGAATGAGATCTTTGATGCCATTACAGTATTCATTATAATTTAAAAGATTAGCATTAAACTTCCAGTATCCCTTTTTCCTAGTTGACGGCCTTAGAGGTGTCACAAATAAATCTATACTGCAGTGATCAGTAAGTGGTGCAGGGGATATTTCACATTTTGATATTTGATTAACCATTGTGTCTGCTACTAGCCAGTAATCTATTCTGGATTTAATTGACGCATCCGGTTTGAACCAAGAAAACTGTCTATGATTTGGATTTTTCCTTCTCCATGGATCATGAAGGCATAACGTATTGCAAAAATCTGTCATTATAGTGTTAGGGTGAGGGTCAATAAATCTGCTGGGGGCTCTGTCAAAGCACTCATCCAAAACCAGGTTCCAATCACCACCTATTAATATATTTTCTGTGGCATATCTTTGTTTGAGTTGTAAAACAGTTTCTTTGACTTCTACCAACAGGTTCTTGTTTTGACCTGAGTTACAGTAGCCATAAATATTTCCTAGAATTAGTGAAGAGTCATCTAAAAGTAACACACATAAAATCCAATGACCATCGTTACTAGATATAGTTGTCTTAACTTTCCCTGGACAGTTATTGAACAGAACTGCAACTCCTGCCGATCTAGATGTACCATGCGAAAAGATGATCTTATCTCCCCATTGAGTTGACCAGAATTTTTCATCGGAATCATTTGAGTGGGTTTCTTGTAGTAATATACAATGTGGACCTTTACTTTTACAGTAAAGAAACATAGCCTTTCTTTTCAGATTATCTCTTAGACCTCTAGCATTGATTGTTAAGAAATTAAGATTGCTTTTCAAAGACATTAGGGAAAACGAAGGGTGGGAAAAAACTAATTAAAGGAAACGCGATAATAAATAATATAAGGTAGAGTGCTCAACAGTAGCTAAGAGCTTCCTTTCTCAGGAGCTATTTAGTTATGTAAACGAAAAAAACTTGAGGCAAGTCCCTAAATGATTCTGGATATTGTCCTCAGAGTGAACTCAACTGTCAAACCATTCATGTGTATTATGGAACGCACACATATTGAACTTTTCTCACCTGCGCCCCTTGTTGTCATATAGTTGAAAAGTGACTTGGGCAGGAAAATATATGGTCTATGTAAATAAAATAAGAAATAAAAAAAACGGTGAGACTAAACCTATTCAGAGCCAACTTATGTCTGCTGAGTAACGAACAAATCAAAGGCTTGTTTTAACTGAGAATTAAGAAGGCTAGAACCAGGTCCGAGGGATCAGATCAGCTACAAGTCTGTTCTTTGGCTCATGGTAATAGTCAAAGTTTTAGTGCTTCCATGAGGTAACAGGTTTTGACATCAATATCTAAAGATTTAAAGATTTAACGTCCCCAACTACATCACCACCGACGTAAAGTACCGGTAGGCCACCATAGTTTGTGAGATGTGTCTCGGCCACTAGAGGGCAGTCTAAGCCTTTACTATACGTCCATCTATCACTGCGATGTGGCCTTTGTAGAATGCCATCTTACCCAGCGACCTGGCTTGTTTGATTTTCGGCCACAGTTTTTCTCTCGCCTGACGGTCCTCCCAGGTGAAGTCCTGCACAAAGCGAAGGTTCCGCTCCTTGCAGATGGGAGAGTCCTTGGTTGTTTTCCACACTTCATCCCGGTCTCTCCTCTTCACAAACTGCATTATGACCTGGCGGCTTTTCCCGTCTTCTTTCCTCCCAACCCGATGAACTGAGTCAACAACATCTTCAGTCGTTTCCCCCCATTCTGGGAAGATTTTGAGGAGAAGCGCTTCCGTTTTCTCTCTGATGTTCTCTCCCTCTTTTTCTTTGAGACCCAAGAGCCTTAGGTTCCAGCGACGCTTGTATCTTTCTGCTTCGAGTACTCTCTCTTTTAATTCTGCGTTTTCCTTCACCAGGACTGAGTGATCTTTCTCTACAATTTCTAGCTTGGACTTGCATTCAGTGATACTAACTGAGTTTAAGTCTACACGTTGTGCAATGCTAGCTAGCATATCAGAGTTCTCTTTGAGTTGTTTTCCAAAGTTGTCCACCTTATTATCCAAGCATTTTATGGCAGCTAGGACGTCAGCAATGGAGGGCTCGGTATCCTTCGACATCTTCTTGGCCGGAGGGATTTTAGATGGGGTGAGTTCCAGGTGCCGCCTTATGCCTGTGCCGCTAGCGTTATTTGAACTTGACGTCGAGACTTCCATTGGGGTCGCATAGTCGTGGTGTCCGATGGCATTTTTGGCACGGCTAACGCTACTCGCTGCGTTGTTGCTAGCTTTAGCTGCATCGGCTTTGTTAGTGAGTCGGGGAAAGTCTTTCTCGTTGATAATCGACATTTTTCTTCTCATTCCTCTGTATTAAACGATGAATGGTATTGTGGATGTAGTTTGGAGGCGAGGACTACATTTAGGTCGTAATTGGGACTAAAACGAACGGAGCTAAAACTTTCAGTGTGCCCTGTTCGCCATCTTGCCGGAAGTCCACTTTTCGGCCATCTCGTACAGTTTCCGATGCAGGGCGACGCAGATATGACGTAAATCGGCTCTAGACGAACACGCCCAATGCTATTGGTTGGCGTCAACATACCCACCCCTTTTTGACGTAGGGGCTGCCTATACCCACCTCTTTTTTACGTATGGGCTGCACGTATGCCTACGTTGTGGTCATGTGTGCTCTTGATCGTGGGTACGTTTGGGCTACGTATTATTTGGGACAGTCCATTCGACAGTTTAGAAAAAAGCAGAGAACCACTGCTTATATTTAAATGTAAAGTACTCCAGCCCTTTTGGGTTAGTGCATTATCAACATTGGCCAACTACATGCCCAGATAGCAAGGAAGTATTGAATTAACATTGATATTGTGTTAGCCTATAAGCATCAGTATCGGTCATCAACCAATTTTCAATGGTCGAATCAACATTCACTTTCTGATGGTAATGGTCACCGATTTCTGCGGTCGCTGCTGTAGCTACATGCTAGCCTATACGCTCATAGGCTATATGTGTATGTTACGTGGTAAGTGAATTTATTTTTTCTAGGTTAAATTGGTTAAGTTCAAAGTTCTCGTTGCTACAACGAGAGTGACGTAGGAAAATAAACAAAACGAGACTTAACAGCAAAGCGCATTTGTGGTTGATGCTAATGCTGCATTCGTTTATTTCCAACTAGGAATCCCGATATCCGACTAGGGAAACTAAGAAACGCCCTTTCAACAAAGCGTTTCATGTTGGAAATTAAGGTTCGGGAAATCAACCCCGACACAACACGGCAGTTCACACCGCGACCCACATTGTGAACATTAAACAAACATTGTTTTTGTTTTGCTTTTAAAACACTTCAACTTTCGTTTTTCAGCATGAAACTACGACTATTGCATGTACTGTGTCCATTAAGCAGAGGTTTAAAATCAATAAAGATGTTTGCATTTTTAAAATTGATGTCAGTGTGTTATCTATCTTAGTAGCCTAACTCAAAAAAGTATTTTGATTTGTTTTTTTTTGTAGATTTTGAATACTTTGAGCAAGAATCTTTGGACAGCTCATGCTATTTATTCACCACAACAGGAAAAGATGATAGCCTAAACGAATGCGATTGTTACCAATATTCAACAAAGAGATTATTATCCACAAATTATTGAAAGTTTCTATTTTTGATTTAAATAACAAGGAATACAACAAAAATACTCAAATGTGTGTGTAATGCACACGTTGTCTAAAGAAAAAAACTGCGTTAAAGCCTAACTATAAGGACAATTACTGAAGGAAAATAGAAAAATAGTAAGCTAACTAGGTTATCAACCTTATGCATTTAGGACATGGGAAAGGAAGGAATCGTGGCGACAGTACAACTTTGTCCAATAATAGCTTGGCTTAATTAATAAAATTACAACAGGTGGTCAAAGGGATTTGATTTAATTTTTTTAAACATTTAATACCAAGGAATATGCCAGATATATCTAGCTATCTGGGCAAGGGTGCTGCTAATGCAACATTGTGAGCGGCACAGAGCGAATTTGAGCGGGTGTGAGTGGTATCTGTTCTTATGTCAATGGTTCAAGTGCGCTCCTCGCTCAGGTTAAATTAATGGCGCTCTGCTCCGTGCTCCACTCCAACTCCGCTCCGCTCACATGCTCTGATAGCCACTGTACTCTACATCATCTACAGGTTCTCATTCCTATCCAGAAGGTGAAAAACAGACCATATGTGTGTTTTCATCCAGTTTCATTTATATAAGAATTTCTTGCTAAACATAAATGTGGTACAAATGTGGTGTTTTAAACAGGAAAACTGTAATTCCTAATCAACAGTCTGTTCATGAAAGGACAAAAGTTCAATTCGATTTTTAAAAAATTATTTATTTTTTTTACATAATAGTCGCAATGTAAAATATAATTCACCATTACATTAAAAAATACCTCTTGGCTGCACTAAAAAGTTCGCCATTAATCAGAAAGGATCTTAACCAGTTTACATCGAAATCAATGGCTTGCAGAACACCAAATCTTGCAGAATCCCCAATCTACTCAAAATTCAACAGGTTGCCATTTGTGCTCAAATACTGCCATTTAGTGGGCACTTAGGCGAAAAACACCACATTAGATGAATATGTCAAGTATGATATTGTAAACAAGCGACAGTTTTTCTCAACAAGTAACGAATAGCCTACAAAAGATGCAGATTTTAATAATGTCACCGTAAATCAATATTATTTCTTAAGCCCAATTCAATCAATATTATTTTTTACCCTCAATTCATACAAGGTAGGTTGAGTGGGGAATTGTTTTATCTCTTGCAATTATTGTATGTAGGGTTTCCCCTCAGAAACTGATGAAGTGGTAGCACCCAATTTTAAACGCCTTAAGACGTTCAAAATGGTCGTGTTAACAGCAGTGGCGCCGCCAAGGGGTGGCCACGGCCACCCTGATAAAATCGCTGGCCCCCCCTCTTCTATCTGATATATTACATTAGGTACTATTCATTTAAATCAATAATGTATATTTTTGTATATACTACAACAACATAATAGAATTCCTGAAATTCAGTTATGGCTTTTGGTTTTGGTGTGCCACCCCAAGATTTTCAGTGTACTCCCCCCCCAATGAAAAATTTCTGGGGGCGCCACTGGTTAACGGTATTTTCTGTCGTTTTTTAGACGTTAAAAAAAAAATAGACGTTCCGATTTGACGTCTGAATGCGGACGCCGAACTACACGTTTTGGCCCAAATGACGTTCCATAGAATTGCGCTCCGCTTGGGCGTGCACTTTGAGCGTGCGCATCTGGTGAAGAATGGGCATAGAATAAGAATGCACGTGCAGGTTTGCATTTGCGAACTTTTCTATAGCTACAAAAATAACAGTAAGTTCTTGTTGCTGTTTAAGATATTAGAATTCTGACCACAGCTATGTTGACGGAATTTAGTATTCTGAATGTATCCACTTGAAGTCACTTACCTTTCTCCCCATTGCATTATAACACTTACGCAAAACTGGCCTCACACTATGGGGGTATTATTGTCCCAAACATCAATACATAAATAGTATGAACTTTCCACAAATAAATTAGGTTCACAAATATTTTTCGTAACTAAATAAAAATAATTGCTTCACAGATAAATGCAACTGATTCACAATACCACCATATTACACACTACGTACTGTCATTCATGCTAGGCTCATTCGTAACTTCAGGCAGAGAAAACACATTTTCTCCAGCTAAATCATTACCGAAAATAAAAGACACGGCTTTAATCGGCAACTGAGAACAAAAAGCTACTTTCACAAGTCCAGAAACAACCTCCAAATGCAATTAAACAATGTGCAAAGGAACGTTCACAATGGCCAGCAGAGGCGGGTAGAGTACCAAAAAACTGTATTCAAGTAAAAGTATGATTACCAACAGAAAAATAGTTCAACGTACACGTGTCTCTCCAATAGAGGTGCAGGTTGCAGCAAGAGTACGTCCAAAAAAAGAGAAGTGGCACACTGAGCTTTGTCCAGTAATTGATGGTTCAGTGTAAACCGCACACTCAACACAAGAACAACCTTATTATAAATATATTATTTTATTTTTTGATGGTCATTTAGGTGCCCAGTGTCCACTAAACAGGGAAGCTGTAACCATGGTAACAACAACTGCGTGACAGGGAAACACTGTCAGCGCTTCAGTGCCTTACATTAACTGCGTCGGGCTCGGGTCCGGACATAAAATGCAGAATTCCTGTCGGGTTCGGGTCGGGCTCGGTTACTACTATCTCGGACTCGGTCGGGTTCGGACAGAAATATGCGGCCCGATCCGCACTCTATTACACACACTTGGCAAAAAATTATCAAGTAATACAGTCTTGGGTATAAGTCATGAATTGGTAATTCTACCTCACCTGTGGAGATTACGAATGTGGCACTGCTGCATGTTGTTTTGCTCGCTGGACATGTATTCTGAAGGCATGATGCAAGAGCCGTGTTAAAACACTCGTGACAATCCAGTGGGTAAACTAAAATACATATGAGGAAAAAAAGCAGTTATATTATTACTGTAAAAAATATACATCGTTGCATTGAAGACACCGTGCATTTTCCATGTCACCGTTTAATAATAAAAAATAAAAAATACTAACACCACAAAGGAATTATCTTTAATTAATTTTGTATATAAACTGAAGTAGCAAATCTACTTTCAGCACAAGGCTAAAGGCCTTCAACTTATAAGAATCGCTGAACAACAGACTGGCCAAAAACTGCTTTAGCCACATGCTATGACAATAATTTCAGTTAACATTGTTGTTTGCAAATTTCCAGGACAAGAGCAGCAGGTTTTAATGGTATTACCTTTGGAGAAGAGCGCGCACGCAAGTGCGAGAGTGACTAGCAGTTTCATCCTGTATGATGCTCGCAATTCAAGGGAAACGACTCAACGAGCTCATTTATATACTTCATGATAAAGGTAACAACTGAGAGGCGTAACCCCGCCCAAAGGCACAGTGGATAACATGACTTCTGATAAATCGAAACATAAAACTGCATTTGGCAATAGACCAATACAATTGCAATATAGTAGTTGCACCAGAGGCATATTATGTTGAACGAGGTGCACATGAATAGGATACTGCATTTTCTATCGACTAAGTAGATGCAATTACAGCGTAAATGCAGTTGTGTATGTATACAGCCTTGTTCACGCTTGATAAAGACGAGTAAAGATGACAAAGTAAACAATACGGATGATGAACTATAGCATACGGAATAATCAAAAATAAGACATTATTCTTTAATTGCCTACTCATGTGAGATATGTGATGTGTCACAGTTCACATATCTGAAGGACTATTTATTTTAAATAAAATCTGCATTAACATGTTACATTTTAAAGTTAATCTTAATTTTAGGGGTCTGCATTGTGGCCTCCCACACTGTTAAAAGAAAGTGTATTGAAACCCCATATGTGGTGGCAAGTAAGCTGCCACCAATAGAAGTGTACCAAAGCAGCAGTGTCCAGGCCTAAACGTTTGAATGTGGGTAACTGACTGATCCCCCGATGTTGAAATCTTATGCCTAAATTTTGAGTAATTACGGTAATAAATTCGCTGTCTAACTCCTCTTTGTTAAAAGCAGGGGTCGCATGCCTAAATTTCTAGTAATTAAGGTAAAACGCTGATAGCAAAATAATCGTTCATTACAGACCTAAACCACCCACATAAAAGACAACGTATGTAAGCTATTTGTGGGTGTCATAAGCTACTTTTGGAATTGATTTGTTCTGTCTGGACACTGCGGTTCAGTAAAAATTATATTTTGGAGAGGAGTGGAGATAAGCAAACTCCAAGTAGATCAGAGCATATTGTTATTGAGATATTGTTTTTGAGCAAATAAATAACTTGTGAGAATGTTGTCATGAAACGTGAGCAGAACGAATTTGTACGTAAATCGTTCGTATAAGCAAATTTGCCGTATTTTGGCATTCATCAACATTTTCGTATCTGAGATTTGTTAGCACCTAGTCCTACTAACACATTTTACACCTGCTCGGGATTACATGTACCGCCTTCTTAAATTCAGAATGCCGCTAAATGTAGCTTCTGAGTGATAATTAAAATATGTATTTATTCAAATTTTTTGTTAAATTCACAAGACAAATGTAGCCTTTGAAATACACATTGCAAACATAATAAATGATGATTGTAAAAAGCGAACACTTTAGATTACGCCTATTAATCAATTGTAGGCTATGAAGCTGTTTAATTAGACCCATAACATAGGCTAATGAACGCTTCCAGTATAGCCTATTTTTTCTAAATAGCAAAAAAATTTAATTATATATTACCTTACATAAGCTATGCTAATTAAAACACATGTTTAACCAATTAACAAAATTTGCTTTAAAGTGGCTTTCATGTCTGTTGGGTTGCAATTGTGGTAAACAGCTTAATGCAGCTAATGCCAGTGTACATCCAGTTCCCAAGATGCAAAGCCAGGTGGAGGTAAAGCGGGGTTTTTATGAAATTGCCAACCTGTCCAATGTTATTGGTGCCATAAACTGCACAGCCCAGTGAACGTTTTTGTTGAAAAGTCAGTCAAACACCATCTCGCGTTCAGGTGAAAAAGCGGATAAACTTGATTTAAAAGTGAAAGTTTTTTAACCGGTTAGAATGTCGCCAGGCTATATCCCGGTAAAACCTGAGCTCGATTCTGGCTTTTGCTCAATTAGAACGCGCCAGAGAGATTCTAAAATAAGGTAGCCTATATGATTACCTGATTTCAAACCACAATGCACAGAACCTCACCAAATGAATAACGTTTAATTTATTTCCAGGCTGCATTAAAGCAATGCGCTCGCTCGTCCGATGCAGAGGTAGATGCGCAGCTGTGCGTTTATTTGCCTCCAATTTAATGTCAATCTATTTAAAATTTTTTTTTTTTTTTTTACTATTTTTATCAGTGAGGTATAGATTGATGGTATAGCCTACATGTTATCTCCTGCTAGGACTTTACTTTACCAGTTCATGACACCAGTACTGACAATACTAAACAAATTTTTTCCCCTTTGATTGAACATCTGCTAATAAAACTTAGATTTCAGTGTCAAAATAATTCTTTCCTTTGTTTTTTCTGGGCCATTTTGACTAGGTATGGACCTTTAAATGGAAGTGACAGCCTCCATGTAAGGCAATTTATGGGCGTGGATTTATGCTAATGACAAAATAACGTGGACGCGATTCACACGTGAATACAAAAAAATCTTTCTTTCCCACACGGTTTGATACATTTGGCGTAGATTTTTCGTACCAACTCGTTTCATACATAAATGTACGCGCATATTTAGGAGCGCTCCATGAATAAGACCCAATAAAAAAAATGTGATGTCCAATTTTATCACAATATATAAATTACATACCTTACACTTAGACCTGTAATATTTTGTCTTAATGCTTCATGCGTGTGTGTGCAAATAATGTCACACTATTGCTTGGTTGTCGCCAAAACACACACATCCCATGCACATGCTTAAATGGGAAAATGCTTTTATCTAAACAGCCACGTGATCACTATTTTATCTTGTCATCTCTGCCTTATCCTACCACAGAGATGTGTGACGACCCGGCTCAAAGCCCATCACATAATTTACCAGGACGCGGAGTGAATTTAAGGGATAACAAGTTTATTTAACCAGAGGTTTCAAAAAGACCAAATAGTTCCACATTGAACAGCCTTGCTGGAGATTCCAAAAGCCATTGAGCATAATCGCTGCTGGTGGGCTGGGTCAGCTGCTTCTTAAACCCCAGCCTCCAGCTGTATCCAATGATGGAGCCACGCCTTCAGCTGAAATCAAGCAGGGTGATACAAGGTAGCCACTCCCCCAGCTCTGCAACAGCTTCTCTGTTGAACTTAAAATGGTGAAACATGAAGGGGGAAAAGCGCCAGCCGTGACACGCCCCCCACAAAAAGACGTCACCCTTAGGTGGCGACTCAGTAAAGCAAACAATTCATTTATATTTACAGTATGGTTCAAAACAAAAAAACAACAATTATATTGCAATTTTTCACAAAACCCCCCTCCCCCCCATCATACCGCCTCACGTTTACTCCTCTGTCTGACTCTCCTCCTCCAGTCTCACAGTGGGCCCCCCGCGAGAGAGCGAGAGAGAGAGACTAAATTAAAGTGGCGCGCGACTGAGAGCGTCCGCGACTTTATTTTCAGTGCCTTTTATGTGCTTGATTGTTATGTTAAGGGCTTGAAGATATATGGACCAACGCATTAATCTGCGGTTTTTATTAAACATTGAATGTAAATAGGTGAGGGGGTTGTGGTCTGTGTATACTACTAAAGGTTCTGGAGACGAACCGATATATACCTCAAAGTATTGAAGTGCCAAAATGAGAGCCAGCGTTTCTTGTTCGATAACTGAATATCGGGTTTGGCAGGGGGTAAATTTTCGCGAGAAGAATCCTACCGGATGTTCAATGCCCAAGTTGTCTGCCTGTAACAATGCAGCGCCAGCGCCCACTCCACTAGCATCCACTTGCAACATAAAAGGTTGATCAAAACGGGGAGCAACAAGCACCGGTGCATTACAAAGCAAAGCTTTCGCTAATTTAAAGGCTATTTCGCAATCATCCGTCCATTGATAAGGAATTTTACCACGTAGCAAGTTTGTAAGCGGAGCTACTACAGTTGAAAAGTTTTCGCAGAACCCCCTGTAGTACCCGATCATCCCCAAGAAACGCATCAGCTCTTTTTTTGTGGTTGGTGTAGGAAAGCTATTTATAGCTGTAACTTTGGCAGTTACCGGCCGAACTACTCCTTGTCCTACAACCTTACCTAGGTACATTACGGTCCCCTTGGCGAACTCGCATTTTGTCAGGTTTACCGTCAGTGAAGCCTGAGCCAGACGGTTGAACAAGGCTTCCAACCTCTCCATGTGTTGCGGCCAGGTTTCGGAGCACACCACTACGTCGTCCATGTAAGCTGCACAACCCTCCAAGCCTTGTAACACCCTATTCATCAAGCGCTGGAAGGTACTGGGCGCGTTCCTCAATCCAAATGCCATAACTGCATAAGAAAACAGACCGTTAGAAGTAATGAAAGATGAAATTTCTTGGGCCCGCGGCGTAAGGGGCACTTGCCAAAACCCTTTAAGTAAGTCGATTTTTGATACAAATTTTGCTGACCCAACTCGATCCACACAGTCTTCCATCCTAGGCAACGGGAAATTATCAGCTTTGGTGACAGCATTCACCTTACGAAAGTCTGTACAAAATCGATAGGAACCATCAGACTTTCCCACCAAAATACAAGGGGAAGACCATTCTGAAAACGAGGCTTTAGCAATACCGTTTTTCACCATATAATTTATTTCTTTATCTAAATATTGTTGTTTAGGCAATTAAACTCTATAGAAATGTTGCTTTATGGGAACTGCTGAACCCACATCAATATCATGCGCTAATACATTGGTACGACCAGGTACATCAGAAAATAAACAAAGGTAGTTTCTAATTAATTTGATCAGATCAGCACGTTGGTCATCAGGTATATGTTTAAAGCTATTTTCCAAAGACCGCAGGCACTCTGAATTTTCCAGTTTTCCTCTGAAAGCACCTTCTGCAAAAATGTCTTCTTCCCCCTCATCACTGACCGACGGCACATCAGGGTTGGCCAGATTGGGATTTTCATCAACGGAGGGTAATAAAACAGATTGGACAGAGGTTAGCAAGGAGGATTGTGCAGGCTCAATGGACGTCGCAGAATAATAAGGCTTAAGAAGATTAACATGACATAGTTGTACTTTTTTTCTACGGTCAGGTGTGGAAATTAAATGGTTTAGATCAGAAACGCATTTTTCTATTTTATAAGGACCTAAAAATTTAGCTTGAAAAGGATTGTTAGATGTAGGTAATAATGCAAGCACATGATCCCCAGGATTAAAACTGCGAAATTTAGTCCTGCGATCAAATAAGCGTTTAATTTTGGTTTGTTTATCTCCTAACGCTTTCTGAGCTGCAGCACAGGCTTGGTATAGCCGGTACCGGAAACCACTGTAATAGTCCACAACATTTTCAGGAGGTTTTCCGGTTTGCCATTTGTCAGCTAATACAGCTGTAGGACCACGAACTTCATGTCCAAAGACCAATTCGTTAGGACTGAAACCTAGGCTCTCTTGTGCAACTTCTCTTATGGCCAGCAAAAGCCACGGAAGACCTTCTTCCCAATCCGCTCCCAACTCAGTACAATATGAGCGTAAAAGAGCTTTCAAAGTTGAATGAAATCACTCTAAAGCTTCCTGACTTTGTGGGTGATATGCCGTGGAAACATTATGCTGCACTTTAAGTTGTTTTAACGCCTTATTAAACTGTTTGGACATGAAGTTTGATCCCTGATCCGTTTGAATAATGGAAGGAATACCGAAGGTAGACATAAAGGCGGTTAACGCCCTTTGAATAGACTTAGCAGTAATGGAACGCAGGGGATAAGCTTCTGGACAACGGGTAGCTTGACACATTATAGTTAACAGATAACAATGTCCCGCACGGGAACGAGGCAACGGACCGACACAATCAGCCAAAAGATATTGGAAAGGTTTAGACACAAAGGGGCTACTGGTAGGCTTTGGTTTGGTTTACCCGTGATCTGACAGGTGTGACAGGTTTTAATGTAATCGGCAACATCTTTTTTTAATTTTGGCCAAAAGAACTTCCGCATCACCCTGTTATAAGTTTTCCGAACACCAGTATGGCCTGCTGTGTCGTTATGAGAAAGTTGTAACACAGCTTTTCTAAATACAGAGGGAACAACAATTTGGACCACATGGTCATCAACAAAAGTGTCGGCCCTCAAAACCCATTTACGGCATAGCAACCCTTTATCCAAATAATAGCCAGATTGCGTGTCCTCTAACTTATCCGCTGGAATAATTTGATCAAACAGACTTTGCAAGGTAGGATCGTTAGTTTGTTCTTTAACTAAGGTTTCACGAGAGAACTCAAAAGGCGGAACATACAATATGTCAGTTGTATCCCCATAGGGAAGCACGCTTTCCGTAACTCCCGTATCCGAAGCCTTTTTAATAAAATCTATTTCATCTTTCACGATATCATTAGTCACAACAACTTTCAAGTCATATTCTTCCACTGCATAAGGTTTTATTTCTTTAGCGGAAGAGATTTCTGCCTGTCCATTTAGTTTTATTACAGCTGGGGTAGACTTAACAGTATCAGACATGGATTTTACCGATGTAGTTTCTTGGGATACCAGATCACCAAAAATAGTGTTCTCTAGACCAGGGGTTTTCAAAGTGGGGACCGCGGCCCAACGGGGGGGGGGGGGGGGTCGCCAGGGGGTCCAATTGGAAGGGAGAGGGAAATGAAAAATGCAACAAAAAAAAACAAACAAAAAAATTTTTATTTATTGAAAAAATTAATTTCAATTCATAAGATTACTGTGCCGGTTTAAAATAAGATCTAAATTGTTATAAATCCTTTCATATCGAAATTAGGTCTTTGCCATGCCCTTCTTTCAATCGCAGCCAAAAACTAACCGTCTGCCTGTCAGTCAAAGCGTTACGTTGAGCTGCTTACGGCCCGATTATGGAATCAAAATAGGGTCAAAAGTATTGTGTTGTGTATTAAGAAGCTGTATGTTAGATTTTTTATTTATTTGCCAGTGTAATTTAAAAGTAAAAAAAACAAAAAAAAAGCCATTTCGCAATAGGGGGGCCCCAGCCAGAGGCTACGACTATTTGGGGGTCCTTGGCATGGAAAAGTTTGGGAACCCCTGCTCTAGACTATACGACAAAGGATTCTCTTTTTCTGAAGCTCGTTGGTGAGTCATAGAACGTGTAACAGCACATGATGTGAAAATTTCAGGAAATTGCTTACCCGCCTCATCTTCACATTTGTGGGGTTTATCTGTTACCACGGGGAGAAGTGTGCCACCTACTGCCTGACCAGCTAGGTGCCGCTTTTTTCACGTCAATTTGGGTGACTTGTGTGAATCGTGGAGATCCGAAGAGTTTTTTTTGGGGGGGTGTGACAGACGAATCTCCTTACTATTCCTACTGGGACGTAATAGAAGAAAAAAATATTAAGAATTTCCCACTGGTTTGTGTTATAAATGTAATTTATGTATGATTCCAATCACTTTTTATAGTCAAAATTCCCAAATTTCCGCAGCTCCGCTGCAAATACAGGGAGAGGCAAGAAGCTCAGCCTCCCGTCTGATTGCGCAACGCCTTTGAATGGACCATAAGCGCGTTCCTGTTACAAACTGTCAAGAAAAGGCAGCCGAGGGCCAAGCATTCAATAAGTTTAATGATAATGTTGCCATTTTCATCTTTTAAAATTCATTCAAATGAACGTTAATTCATCCCATGTATAAAAATTATTATGACCTGCTTTGTTACACATCAGCGAGTGCTCAATAATAGTATCTAAAACACCAAATAGCCCGCAACCGTCGCACTTCGCATAAACCGGCTCTGCCATTTTCTGACTGGAATGTGACCGCTCTGACAGACGCTCTCACAACCAGACTCTTCAGTCAGAGCGTCTGAATTACCGAACGACCAGAGACCCAGTGGACACTCTGACGCTCTCAGAGCTAATTTACGAACGCGACCGGCATCAAGTGAGATCATCAGAGGTAAGGACATTCGCTTTTTTTCTGTTGGCTGACTATATGGTTTTGATTAATATCATTACTAGCTCTGTAGTTTTTTTTGCTAACGTTATTGTATTACGTGTCAGAGCAGCTTCTCTTAGCTACACAGAGTCTATATTAACGTTAGTTATTAGGCTAGCTAGCTTAGGTAAACGTTCACCATCTCTGTAGTCAGCTCTGAAATACAGCTCGCCAGTGGACACGCACCTAATGTCATCATGCCGTTTATAACAGCAGTTAATGTTACACTGCTTTTATTTTCAGAATGAGGGAATTTGAGGAGAGTGATGCACTTCATGTGCAACAACTGGATGCAGGGAGCAAGTGCAGTTGGAAGTGGTCCTGGCTAAAGCTAGATGCCACAATTCAAGTAAAATCAGTGGACCATAAGTTCCCACTCTCTGACTTTTTCAAAAAAAATTATAAAAAAGGACATGCTAGATGTGTGTTATGCAGGTAAGACCTCACTTAGGCAGCCGTTGTTACTTTTCTAATTCTGAAAAAAAAAGAGTAATATATGACCATGTCTTATGCCACACACCCATGATAAGGGGGATCTGGGCCAGGTTGACTGATTCGTGTTTCCTTGGCACTTGCAGGCAGAGGTGGACTGTTGAAGCCCAGCAGAGGTCCCACGGGTCCTTGAAATCCTTGAAAGTTTGTGAATTCGATAAGAAAAAGAAAATATATATAAAAACAAATATATATATATATATATATATATATAAGGGTCCTTGAATTTGAGGGAATTGAGCCTTGAAAGTCCTTGAAAGGTGCTTGAATTTGATGTTTCCTAAGGTGTGGGAACCCTGATTGTTGAATAACTGTATTGTTGAATAAATATGCTGTTCTTCTTTACGTTGCCTTCAGTCATTTACTCAAAGTGCTCTGTTTCCATGGGACCATACCTGGGAGCTGATGTTTAACTCACCAAAGAAAGAATTGAGGCACATCTAAGACATTGAATTAAGTCATAACCGCTTTTTATAACACTAGCTGCCACGCCCCCCCCCCCCCCTCTCTGTAGGTCAAACTCTGACATCATATTGAAAACGTCCTGAGAATGTGCTCTGGATGTTCAAATGTTATAAACAGGTCTCCTGAATGTTGTATCATGACGTACAAAGGAAGACCTTCATATGACCTTTTGTAACATTCTCTTTTGGCACTACCATGGTGATGGAGAAACGTTACAAACATGAGCATCACAGTACTTTCAAAAACGTTCTATTTTGGTCCTACCTTAGTCACAGAAGAACGTTACAATATAACCATCACAGTACTTTCAAAAGCGTTCTCTTTTGGTTCTAACTTGGTCACAGAAGAAAGTTACAATATGACCATCACAGTACTTTCAAAAACGTTCTTGTTTGGTCCTACCTTGGTCACAGAAAAATGTTACAATATGACCGTCACAGTACTTTGAAAAACGTTCTTGTTTGGTCCTACCTTGGTCACAGAAGAACGTTACAATATGACCATCACAGTACTTTCAAAAACGGTCTCGTTTGGTCCTACCTTGATCATGGAACAACGTGACAAACATAACCATCACAGTACTTTGAGAAACATTCTCTTTTAGTCCTACCTTAGTCACAGAAGAACGTTACAATATGACCATCACAGTACTTTCAAAAATGTTCTCGTTTGGTCCTACCTTGGTCATGGAGCAATGTTACAAACATGGCCATCACAGTACTTTGAGAAACGTTCTCTTTTGTTCCTACCTTGGTCAAGGAACAATGTTACAAACATGACCATCACAGTACTTTGAGAAACGTTCTCGTTTGGTCCTACCTTGGTCACAGAAGAACGTTACAATATGACCGTCACAGTACTTTGGTCTCTTTTGGTCGCTAACTGAAAACACTACTGCGCATGCCTGATCACTTCCTTTTGTGCAGACAATTTTCAGTCCACTTTTTTCCCCCTCAAAAGTATAGCAATGGTCATTACTCCAAAGTTACATCATGGGTGTCAAATGTCAGAATGATCTGAGTGGTCAAGGTTAAAAAGGGTCCATTTTCCCCTGGAATGATTTGAATATAAGGCACTGTTTACATTCTTATCCCATTCAGTTGACAAATTTTATTTATATACAATATATGTGGATGTTTTTATGCACTTGATTTTATTTGCTACTTATCCAGTTCTGTGCATTTAGATGGTTTGGTTTGGAATTTCTGAGTCAGAATTTTCTGAGCTACTTGTATCAGGAGAGAAGTTACCTAGTTCATATTTTGCACTCATTAAAAAAACTTTTCAATTGGTTCTTTAAAGATACGAAACCATTAAATTCAGATAAAATCTGAGAGCAGGTGAGATGAGAATGTTTACTGAGTAAAGCCTAAATGGTTGATCAAAAGTATGTTAAATGACTGTTTTCATAACAATGATTTAATGTGAGTAGATATGTCCAGTGTTTTAAACTGTGGACTCAAGATTTGATGTTTTGATCTCAGAGACTAAAACAACCATCAGCAGACATTCTGAAAATAGGTGGTTCATGGTGAACAAAATGTCACCTGAAAAAGTCTTCTTTTTGATCTGATCTGGCATTTAGGGCTGAATCCTGGTTATTTTTCATCTTTGTGATTTTCTGGAATTAATGTCAGAATGCATACAGTACTTGAGTAGTGTCAGTAAAACCATGGATCGGTCACCAAATTGTGAACATATATGTGTAAAGTGTGCATATACACTTGCTGGCCTGGGAATGTTGTTTGCTAGATTTGGCAATATTGCTCATACAAATCAGCTGAATTAACTTATGTTCTTTCATAAGTCACATGGGGTATTATATGAGAGTCTGCTAAATGAGGGCGTAATGTAATTAATTTTCATCGTCATATTTTAATCCCGGTGGAAATGGGGTTTGGCGTAGTGTGTTTGTTTTTCAGGGAGATCAGAAGAATGATGCCTGGATCTTCTCACTGGCCATCCTCCTGAGCAGCACTTTGGTCTACAACAGCCGGGGGACCATAGACAACCAAGCTGTAGAGAATCTCCAGTATCTTTTATAAAGTTACATGTTTTTTATGGCTTTTTAGCTTTTTATTGGACAGCACAGTGTAGAGAGACAGGAAGAATTGGAGCGAGAGAGAGAGAGAGAGAGAGAGAGAGAGAGAGAGACATGCGACAAAGGTCACTGGCCAACATAGCGGCTCACAATGAGCATGTGGACGGTGCTCTTACAGGCTACGGCACAAGACACCGCTTCGCTTCAGTATGATTTTAATAATGCTCAGCTGCTGAGAAGATACTAGAGAGTAGTTTTGGTCATAATGGGATGGATTACAGCAGGGATATTCAACTCTGGCCCTTGCGGCTAATAGTCCTTCTCGTTGAAATTTTTCCCCTCTAATCAGGGATTAGTGTAAAGCTCCCCTCAGACCTACAAAACAGCGGAAGTATCCAAGTGGTGAAGGAACTTGTGTAGTCTTACTTGGTGCTACCGGAACTGGACTAATTTAATGTTATTTCAATTATACTTATTTAATACGAAGGCCTGGTACATACTCTAAGCAAGAAACGCCAGCACAGATTTTGGACATGCACAAACTCTTTGCTAACATACCATACGTGCGATTACCAGCTTCCTTTAGCCCTGTCTGAGGTTATATACTGCTTATCCAGTATTTGGCAGCCTAGGCTAATCTGGTTGTAGCGAGTAACCTTACACCGGAAATGATTACTTTTTCAATAGCAGTTTTTCATAGAACAGTGGTTGAACAATATTTATATTTAGCGCCTCAAATGGAAACGTGTGGAATTTGCGCTACAAAATTTGGACTACACATTCCATACACGAGAACGCGAGAAACGCCCCCTGCGCTGCTCTTTGCATGATTGCACGCGTTCCTTGGGTAGAGTCTGTAAGGCCTCTGGTGTTTGGCACTCAGAAGACTCAGTCCTCTGTCCTGTCCTACTGTGTTACGATAGCCTTTTAGGGTTTCATTCGTCCTTAGCTACTGCAGATACGTCACAGAGCTGACAGAACGGATCAAAGTGAAATCCCCCAGTGGCGATTCGTCCTCTGAGGATGATGACGATGGAGCAGACGCACAGTTTGTGCAGTTCTTCCCCAACTTCATGTGGGCAGTTCGGGATTTTACGTTGGAGCTCAAGATTGACGGGAGGGACATGAATGAGGAACAGTCTTTGGAACATGCCTTGTCCCTCAAGAAAGGTAAATTGCATGAGTCTGAACTTTAGAGTTTATGATACCCTACTTCTCAACAAAGATGCAGTATTTGGGCTGCTGGGTCACTCATACTGTTGATGAGCCACACAGGGTAGGGTGGGTGATTGGGTGCCTGCAGCCAGCTGCGCATTACTTGTACTTTACCAAACAATAAATCAATCAAATCTTATTTATATAGAGCATCTTACAATAGATTTGTCACAATATGCTTCATACTTTAACCTGGGATAACCCCCCAAAGAGCAAGCCAGAGGCAACAGAGGCAAGGAAAAAGTCCCTTTGTAAAGACATGTAGAAAGAATCATTAGAAAGAACTAGACTCAGAAAGGGGGCTATCCTCCTCTGGCCGGCTTGGGGCATGGGTTCACAAATACAAAATCAGTCCGTTTCGGACTGGTTGCACGCATGAAGCATCTATAGGTGACAGTCCAGGGGTGGGATGGGAGGCTAGAGCGGTCGGTGGTCATATGGGGGACTGAGAGCAGGCTTAGGGGTAACTCGTGGAAGGGGGCCAGTTGCCCCATTGGTGAGAGTGGGTGAGAGCTCAGCTGGTGCATTGCAGTGTGGGAAAAAACAGTGGTTGGCAGAACGCTCCTTTGAGTGGACGTCTCGCTTTTCCATGCTCTTCCAAAACTAGGGTAAAAACAGGTTCATTTTTAAGTTTGATGACAAGGAGAGTCCAGAGTCCATTCAGGTGGTTATTTATTAGTCAGTGGATGCTACAGTTTTTTATCTGTAATTTTTTTGTATAGCATTTAGCGTATGTCTCATAACGTGGCATGATAATGGGCCGTGTAGTGCACAATCTGACTACACTATTTTGTTTTCAGTGGATGGTCCAGGTTTTAAAGTGTGTGTGTGTGTGTGTGTGTGTGTGTGTGTGTGTGTGTGTGTGTGTGTGTGTGTGTGTGTGTGTGTGTGTGTGTGTGTGTGATTCATAGGCGGAGGAAGTCCTGGATCAGTTCCTCAAGGAAAAAAGTGTGGAATCCAACTCCATCCTTCATGCTGACAATAAGCTCAGCGAGCAGGAGAAAAAGATTCACGGTAAGCCCTCTTCTGTAACCTGACAATGTTGTCGAACCTGTGTGCTTAATGCTCTATCACCATGGTTGTCATGGATCGCGCCTTCCTTTGCCCACATACTCTGAATGTTTGAAAAACTCTGAATACTGTTTAGGTATGAATTGATGTTATGTTATGTAAGTATTTGGACAGTGACACAATTTTTGTTGTTTTGGCTCTGTACTCTGTACTGGATTTTAAATTGAACAGTGACGATGAGTAAGTAATTGGACAAATTAACATGAAATTTAATAAAGCTATCATATTTAAAAGACTCTTGATATCTTATTTTCAGGTACTCTTACAAGCGATACTATAATCTCTCTGCATTTGAATGGATTTCTATGGAAATTGGGGGGTGGGACTAGATTAAGACAGGAATAGTATGGAACACATGGTTGGCTAAATGTATGTAAGTCATCAATGGTATGAGGTATCAAACTAGCCTCAAACCATCACTCTGCTGCCAGATATGCAGTAGATGTGGATGGATCACTTTAAGGGTTGTTTCTCTTGACCTATTTTCTTATTGAACTCTAAAACTCTGGAAAAATGAGCCAGGAGAAACAACCCTGAAAGTGATCCATCCATATCTACTGCATATCTGGCAGCAGAGTGATGGTTTGAGGCCCACAATGGATGGAACAGAGCTAAACCAGAAAGCCGCGCTGCTGGAGCAGCAAAAACAGGCGGAGGAGGAGCGACGGGTGGAGATGGAGAGGACCCTGCAGGACGAGCGGAGGGGCCATGCGGAAAAGATCCGCATGATGAAGGAGAAGATGGAGGAAGAGTGGAAGGTCCAGCGGGCAGAGGCAGACAAGGCCATGCAGTGTAAGCTACAGGAGCACAAGGAACTGCAGGAGAAAGGATTCAGAGAGAAGGCTGAACTCATGACCCAGGAGATCCAGATCCTCAAGGAGAAGAACAGTCAGTCCGCCAAATCTGGCAACTTTTTGACCGACACTGTCCTACCGTTATTCAGCACGGCGCTCGAGACAGTGTCCTCTGTTTTCCAATACAAGGCTTTTAAGAAATCTCTTTTTTCCCCAAAAAAAGGGTTTTAGTTAATGTAGCTGTTAACTGAAGCACAAGTGTGTTACTGTGTTTATATGTGACTTTGGCACTGTATATGTGACTGTCACACTTTACCCAGAAAAATGACAAATAAAGCTCTTGGAATTAATTTTGAGTCCATCTTTTTAGTAATTTTTTTTCTAATCGACTCATCAAAAGCAGCTCTTTTTTAAAAACATTTTTTATATTATACTTTTAATTTAAAAAGTAATTCAAAGGCTGGAACATTACACATCCATTACACAGCTTGTACAAAAAAGAGGGAAAAAAATGAAAGTGAAACTGTTTAAACGTTTTGGGCCTCAGGCTAGTGGTGTAAAGGGAAGAGCATTGTTGATTCTGACAACTTGTTTTTCAGGTGGGTTTCTAGCAGTGGCGGCTGGTGATCTAAATATAGGTTGGGGCGCTAGCATTTCTAAAAAAAAAAAAATACATCTGACTTTGACTTTAAACAGAAAAAACAAGCTACCGTGTGTCTCAGTTGCATAAGACAGTTTGATTGGCAACAGTGGAGGACAGTTTTTCAAGTAAGACATCACTGAACTAGAGTGCGGATCGGGCCGCATATTTCTGTCCGAACCCGACCGAGCCCGACCCGAACCCGACAGGAATTCTGCTTTTTATGTCCGAACCCGACCCGAGCCCGACGCAGTTAAGGCACTGAAGCGCTGACATTGTGTTTCCCTGTCACGCAGTTGTTGTTACCATGGTTACAGCTTCTCTGTTTAGTGGTCACTGGGCACCTAAATGACCGTCAAAAGGCATTGTTTTATTGGTAGATAACAGACACACACAATATTCGGTATCATTTTTATTTATTTCACACTATATTTTCACTAAAAACAACTTGAAGCACCATGTGCAGTAAGCTAACCCATCCCAATTAGTACAGTAATACCTTGACATACAAGTTTAATTCCTTCCGTGACCGAGCTCGTTACTCGGTTTACTCGTATATCAAATCAATTTTCCCCATTGAAATTAATTTAAATACCATTAATCCGATCCAGCCCCCCAAAAAACACCCTAATTTCTTTGTTACGTTGTTATAAAAATGAGAAATGTATTTATAAATTATAAATAATTAATACAAAATATAATACAAAGATAATAAAATAGAATATAAAGAAATAAACTGGTTCTAAACTTAATTGCTACATTATTATTCTTCACTTACACTTAATCTTCATCAGTGACGTTTGCATCTTTTTCATAGATTTTTGGCTTTTTCGTCACGCTTTTCTGACTGATCTGCAGGGCGTTTCGATAAAAACCTATCCATGGTGGTTTGTTTCTTCCTTCCCTTCAGAATTTTTCGGAAATGCGAATGCAATTTCCGAAATTGCATTCGCATTCGCAATGCTCCACTTGCTCGGCTCGTAACTCGGGTCTAGGCTCGTAAGGCGAAACAAGAAATTGCTCGGAATACTCGTAAGTTAGTGCACTCGTATGTCAAGGTTTTACTGTAGTTCAAAAGTAAAATGTTCGCTAGTTGTTCGGCCGCCGTGACCGAGCCCGACCCGTTTCTCCCAATGAACGCCTTGAGAAAGGTTCTTTTTGCAAAGAAATAACCGAATTTTCTTTGCTTTCTGTTCCACTTGAAGAAGCCATTTCGAATTATCTCTCTCGCTTGGTCTAGGACAGGTCTACTTGAATGAATGAGTAGCAGCCGACTGAACCTATCCGTAGTACTTGCGCACTCGCAGTGATATCCTGCTAGATGCCGGCTGGGCGTGATAAACATGCCTTAAATCCAATCAAATAATATCATAAACCATGAGGACTAATCAGAAAAGGGTAGGATAGTCCGGGGCGCACAGGCCTGCGCCCGGGGACTTCCTTTTTTGGCGGCGAATCAGGCAGCAGTATCAGGGGGCTCGCCTGAAAATGAATGAGTGCTCTGATTCACCATAACGTTACCGGCGCCCCGCAGTCCCCGGAACATGCATATGTAATGTATTAAACTTTAGACAACGCAAGGCCAACATATAACATGTTTAAGCTACTAAAAAATTAAATAATAATAAAAAATAATAATAAAAAATAATAATTTTAAGCTACTAAAAAAATTAAATAATAATAAAAAATAATAATTTTTTTTAAACTTTTTTTTAAATTTGTATGTGGGGGAGGGGGGGCGGCGCCCCAGCGCCCTCTATAGGCCGGCCGCCACTGGTTTCTAGACAATAAACTCAGCGAGCAGGAGAGAAAGATTCACGGTAAGGCCTCTTCTGTAACCTGACAATGCAGTCGAACCTGTGTGCTCAGTTCTCTTTCAACGTGGTCATATGTGGCAGCTAGATTAACATTTTATCGCCCACATACTCATAATGGCACAAGGTGAACCTGTTTGTTTTTAAAAACCTGAACCTGAATGTTTGAAAAACTCTGAAAAACTGTTTAGTTATGAATTCATGTTCCAATGGTAGTCATGGGAACCTTAAAAGAAGGACTAGGCTAGATTATTAAAGGGTAATTCCACAGAAAAATAATTACATTTTAAAAATAAATTTGTAGAAGAGTAACTGTCCTCCTGATTAAAATGAGCTTTTTACACTCTAACTATACTGAGTGCAGAGATATAGCCCCAAACCTCACATGTTCCAGGTACCTACTTTAGACTACATCAGGTGCTTACAGTCTTTGGGCTGGCCTCAGACGATGCCTGGGCATTATTACTTGGCATGAAAGCTGTTCTTCTACTCACTGGCAAGCTAGCCTGTAAAGAAAGAAAATCTAGATTTATGGTGTTCAGTTCAGTTTACTTTCATGCTTAAGTTCTACTGAAAAAAAAATGCCACTTTACTCTCCGGCAAATTGGAAGGGTTTGTTTTTTTTCCCCACCGATGTTCCTTAATCCAAATGCCATAACTGCATAAGAAAACAGACCGTTAGAAGTAATGAAAGATGAAATTTCTTGGGCCCGCGGCGTAAGGGGCACTTGCCAAAACCCTTTAAGTAAGTCGATTTTTGATACAAATTTTGCTGACCCAACTCGATCCACACAGTCTTCCATCCTAGGCAACGGGAAATTATCAGCTTTGGTGACAGCATTCACCTTACTTACAAGTCTGTACAAAATCGATAGGAACCGTCAGACTTTCCCACCAAAATACAAGGGGAAGACCATTCTGAAAACGAGGGTTTAGCAATACCATTTTTCACCATATAATTTATTTCTTTATCTAAATATTGTTGTTTAGGCAATTAAACTCTATAGAAATGTTGCTTTATGGGAACTGCTGAACCCACATCAATATCATGCGCTAATACATTGGTACGACCAGGTACATCAGAAAATAAACAAAGGTAGTTTCTAATTAATTTGATCAGATCAGCACGTTGGTCATCAGGTATATGTTTAAAGCTATTTTCCAAAGACCGCAGGCACTCTGAATTTTCCAGTTTTCCTCTGAAAGCACCTTCTGCAAAAATGTCTTCTTCCCCCTCATCACTGACCGACGGCACATCAGGGTTGGCCAGATTGGGATTTTCATCAACGGAGGGTAATAAAACAGATTGGACAGAGGTTAGCAAGGAGGATTGTGCAGGCTCAATGGACGTCGCAGAATAATAAGGCTTAAGAAGATTAACATGACATAGTTGTACTTTTTTTCTACGGTCAGGTGTGGAAATTAAATGGTTTAGATCAGAAACGCATTTTTCTATTTTATAAGGACCTAAAAATTTAGCTTGAAAAGGATTGTTAGATGTAGGTAATAATGCAAGCACATGATCCCCAGGATTAAAACTGCGAAATTTAGTCCTGCGATCAAATAAGCGTTTAATTTTGGTTTGTTTATCTCCTAACGCTTTCTGAGCTGCAGCACAGGCTTGGTATAGCCGGTACCGGAAACCACTGTAATAGTCCACAACATTTTCAGGAGGTTTTCCGGTTTGCCATTTGTCAGCTAATACAGCTGTAGGACCACGAACTTCATGTCCAAAGACCAATTCGTTAGGACTGAAACCTAGGCTCTCTTGTGCAACTTCTCTTATGGCCAGCAAAAGCCACGGAAGACCTTCTTCCCAATCCGCTCCCAACTCAGTACAATATGAGCGTAAAAGAGCTTTCAAAGTTGAATGAAATCACTCTAAAGCTTCCTGACTTTGTGGGTGATATGCCGTGGAAACATTATGCTGCACTTTAAGTTGTTTTAACGCCTTATTAAACTGTTTGGACATGAAGTTTGATCCCTGATCCGTTTGAATAATGGAAGGAATACCGAAGGTAGACATAAAGGCGGTTAACGCCCTTTGAATAGACTTAGCAGTAATGGAACGCAGGGGATAAGCTTCTGGACAACGGGTAGCTTGACACATTATAGTTAACAGATAACAATGTCCCGCACGGGAACGAGGCAACGGACCGACACAATCAGCCAAAAGATATTGGAAAGGTTTAGACACAAAGGGGCTACTGGTAGGCTTTGGTTTGGTTTACCCGTGATCTGACAGGTGTGACAGGTTTTAATGTAATCGGCAACATCTTTTTTAAATTTTGGCCAAAAGAACTTCCGCATCACCCTGTTATAAGTTTTCCGAACACCAGTATGGCCTGCTGTGTCGTTATGAGAAAGTTGTAACACAGCTTTTCTAAATACAGAGGGAACAACAATTTGGACCACATGGTCATCAACAAAAGTGTCGGCCCTCAAAACCCATTTACGGCATAGCAACCCCTTATCCAAATAATAGCCAGATTGCGTGTCCTCTAACTTATCCGCTGGAATAATTTGATCAAACAGACTTTGCAAGGTAGGATCGTTAGTTTGTTCTTTAACTAAGGTTTCACGAGAGAACTCAAAAGGCGGAACATACAATATGTCAGTTGTATCCCCATAGGGAAGCACGCTTTCCGTAACTCCCGTATCCGAAGCCTTTTTAATAAAATCTATTTCATCTTTCACGATATCATTAGTCACAACAACTTTCAAGTCATATTCTTCCACTGCATAAGGTTTTATTTCTTTAGCGGAAGAGATTTCTGCCTGTCCATTTAGTTTTATTACAGCTGGGGTAGACTTAACAGTATCGGACATGGATTTTACCAATGTAGTTTCTTGGGATACCAGATCACCAAAAATAGTGTTCTCTAGACCAGGGGTTTTCAAAGTGGGGACCGCGGCCCAACGGGGGGGGGGGGGGGGGGTCGCCAGGGGGTCCAATTGGAAGGGAGAGGGAAATGAAAAATGCAACAAAAAAAAACAAACAAAAAAATTTTTATTTATTGAAAAAATTAATTTCAATTCATAAGATTACTGTGCCGGTTTAAAATAAGATCTAAATTGTTATAAATCCTTTCATATCGAAATTAGGTCTTTGCCATGCCCTTCTTTCAATCGCAGCCAAAAACTAACCGTCTGCCTGTCAGTCAAAGCGTTACGTTGAGCTGCTTACGGCCCGATTATGGAATCAAAATAGGGTCAAAAGTATTGTGTTGTGTATTAAGAAGCTGTATGTTAGATTTTTTATTTATTTGCCAGTGTAATTTAAAAGTAAAAAAAAAGAAAAAAAGAAGCCATTTCGCAATAGGGGGGCCCCAGCCAGAGGCTACGACTATTTGGGGGTCCTTGGCATGGAAAAGTTTGGGAACCCCTGCTCTAGACTATACGACAAAGGATTCTCTTTTTCTGAAGCTCGTTGGTGAGTCATAGAACGTGTAACAGCACATGATGTGAAAATTTCAGGAAATTGCTTACCCGCCTCATCTTCACATTTGTGGGGTTTATCTGTTACCACGGGGAGAAGTGTGCCACCTACTGCCTGACCAGCTAGGTCATTTCCCAGCACCACAGACACATCTGGTATTGGGAATTTTGGACAAACGCCCATCACCACTTCTCCGGTCACCAGCTCTGAAGACAAGACAAAAGTATGTAACGGAACAGTTGTATACCCAACCATAGTTTCAATAATGACACTACGGCCAGTAAATGAACCCGCTGAAAAAGGCAAGGCATTGGCCAGTATTAGGCTTTGGGAAGACCCCATATCCCGTAGAATTTTCACCAGTTTCTCATCATTCCCCAATTAAGCTACTCCATCTGAAATGAAAGGAGCATAGTCAGAGATTTTGCCACGAATCAATGATTCTTCTAGCAGACCAAATGAGCGAGGAGTGGAACACAAGGGAGGGATTGTTTTGGCCATAAGACCCACATATTTAGGATCATTACGGTTTTTCTTAGGGCATTCATTTTTCCAATGGCCCCTCGCTTGACAACTATGACAAGAACGAGATAAGATAAATTTTCCATCCGTGCCAGCTACTTCTTTCACTTGAGAAGACAAACCGCCTCCTTTGGAGGTTAGCTGATTTGAACCAAACCCAGAAGTCTGGGGACGAGAATCAAAACCACTTTGATGTAAGCTACCACGTCGGAAACCACCGCGGGAACCCCGACTTGAAAAACCACCTCTTCTAATGAGAACAAACTCATCAGCCAGCACAGCTGCTTCCGTTGCGGTAAGGGCTTTGCGTTCAGTTACCTAAGTGGCAATGTCCTGTGGAATAGAATTTTTAAATTGCTCCAAGGCTATTAAATCACGCAGAGCGGGCGTGAACCCGAGCTTCAACCGGCTACACCCGTGAACACACGAAAAAAACAAGCTAAAACAACAAACAGGGTTAGTTCACCAAATAACCTCTAAATGGTGAACTAAGCTTCAGCCTAACCGGGAAAAACTCATATTGTTTTTTGTTTTACTCCCCTTTTATAGAAACGTTGTGCAGAGAGCACCTCCAAGCACCGCTCAGTGTTTTCACAGCATTACACTGAGGAATCTCCAGCACCTGTACCAGGCTTAATTCATAAGTCAATTGCTTAGTTCACACAGGTGATTGTCTTTCAAAACACCTGCCAACCTTAACACTCCTTATCCTCAAGACAATTAGGGTTAACTCAAGCAGCACTGCCTACATAGAGAACCACTAGCAATACCTCAAACCACAATTTTAATTTAAAGAAGGTATACGAACCTCTTTAACACCACTGCAGTTAGACCTGTAGTCGTTTTTAGCACAACAACCAATTTCTAGGGCGCGAATATATGCTGCCACCACCACACAAAATACCTTTAAATTGCTTCTTTTAACGGAAAGCAATTTATCCCGGACAAGCCCCCAAAAATTATGTGACGACCCGGCTCAAAGCCCATCACATAATTTACCAGGACGCGGAGTGAATTTAAGGGATAACAAGTTTATTTAACCAGATGTTTCAAAAAGACCAAATAGTTCCACATTGAACAGCCTTGCTGGAGATTCCAAAAGCCATTGAGCATAATCGCTGCTGGTGGGCTGGGTCAGCTGCTTCTTAAACCCCAGCCTCCAGCTGTATCCAATGATGGAGCCACGCCTTCAGCTGAAATCAAGCAGGGTGATACAAGGTAGCCACTCCCCCAGCTCTGCAACAGCTTTTCTGTTGAACTTAAAATGGTGAAACATGAAGGGGGGAAAGCGCCAGCCGTGACAGACGTTAAAGTGAAAAAAAAACAATTCGCTAAATTAATCTGTGCTAATGTACAGGATGTTTTATTGGTTGATGAGTGGATTCTTTTTAGATTGAAATTAGAGCTATTGGCAGAAGCAAGACATTCTAGGCTGAGCAGTACGGAGCGAACTGGAGCTAACGGATTGGTAATGTTCTAATAGTACTCATCACTCAAATTAAATTACGTCCGCTTACCCTCCTCGCTCGCTCCCGCTCACATATTCTGACACACACACCTTTGAGAATCAGATGCACTCCGTCACCCCGGTATGCAGGCCAACCTGCATGCATACCTGCCAACACTCCCGTGTTTCAGGGAGTCTCATGTATTTTAGTCACATTTCCCCACCTCCTCCCGTATTGTGATTTCTCCCCTATCTTCTGTATTTCAGGAATTGTCCGTTTTTTGCGACAACACGTAATTATATGAGCTGTACAACAAACTAATGAAGGTCAAATGCGTCATTGGCAGAGCTTTAGAATATGCCAGAACTTGCGTTCCTAAAAATCGCCCTTATCGCACATTTCTGAATAGATCAGAAAATCTTAAGGGTAAATCTTACAGGTGATTTTTATCACAGAGAGTGGCAAGTTACCTTCCGTAGCAATAAATGTTACCATAGTGACTAGCTACTGAGGTAACGCACTGTAGCCTACTCGAGCGCTTCTTTTCACAGCGAGAGTCCAGTGAACCGTTTCAAAATTAGAACCTTTAGTCCCCCCCATTTTCAGGCATCAAAAACTATTGGACAGTTTATCATAATGTAGAATAAAGTAATCATTTTTAATATTTGGTCACATATCTTTGCATGCCATGACTTCCTGATGTCTGTGACCCAACAATATCAAAATATTCTTGATATATTATTTTCTGGTACTCTTACAAGCGATACTATAACTTCTCTGCATTTGGATGAATCTCTATGGGAATTGTGGGGTGGGACTAGATTTAGCTGTAAATTATGCTGGAACAGTATGGAATACATGGTTGGCGAAATGGCGGTAAGTCATCAAGAGTCTGAGGTATCAAACAAGCCCCAAACTATCACTCTGGTGCTAGACATGCAGTAGATATAGATGGATCACTTTAAGGGTTGTTTTTCCTGACAAATTTTCCAATTGAACCCTATGGAAAAATAAGTTAAGAGAAGAAACCCTTCAAGTTATTAAAAATGATTACTTTATTCTACATTATGTTATACTGTCCAATATGTTTTGATGCCCAAAAATGGGGGGGACTATGTACAAAAGGTTCTATAATTTTTAAACGGTTCATCCGATATGGATGAAAATACCCTCAACAATGTAGAAATTACATTTATTTGTTTTTACAACAAAACAAATACAGTACGTGCATCAAAAATGTACAAAGTAATTAAAAAGGTGCTGTCCAAAGAAGGTTAAGATATGGTTCACAGTACGGTGTAAGGCATAACAAGTCTCCATAGCAGGACAGTCATTTGTCATCTCCATGCATGGATGACTGTAATATATACAGGTGCAGCTCAAAAAATTAGAATATCGTGAAAAAGTTCAATATTTTTTGTCACTCATGTCAGAAAGTGAAACTCATATATTATATAGATTCATTACACATAGAGTGAAATATTTCAAGCCTTTATTTCTTGTAATTTTGATGATTATGGCTTACAGCTAATGAAAACCCAAATTCAGTGTCTCAGAAAATTAGAATATTACATAAGATCAATAAAAAAGGATATTTTAAACAGAAATGTCAGCCTTCTGAAAAGTATGTTCATTTCTATGCACTCAATACTTAGTTGGGGCTCCTTTTGCATGAATTACTGCATCAATGCGGCGTGGCATGGAGGCGATCAGCCTGTGGCATTGCTGAGGTGTAATGGTAGCCCAGGTTGCTTTGATAGCGGCCGTCAGGTCGTCTGCATTGTTGGGTCTGGTGTCTCTCATCTTCCTCTTGACAATACTCCATAGATTCTCTATGGGGTTCAGGTCAGGCGAGTTTGCTGGCTAATCAAGCACAGTAATACCATGGTCATTGAACCAGCTTTTGCTACTTTTGGCAGTGTGGGCAGGTGCCAAGTCCTGCTGGAAAATGAAATCAGCATCTCCATAAAGCTTGTCAGCAGAAGGAAGCATGAAGTGCTCTAAAATTTCCTGGTAGATGGCTGCGTTGACTGTGGACTTCAGAAAACACAGTGGACATGGCACCCCAAATCATCACTGACTGTGGAAACTTCACACTGGACTTCAAGCAACGTGGATTCTGTGCCTCTCCACTCTTCCTCCAGACTCTGGGACCTTGATTTCCAAATGAAATGCTAAATTTACTTTCATCTGAAAAGAGGACTTTGGACCACTGAGCAACAGTCCAGTTCTTTTTCTCCTTCGCCCAGGTAAGACGCTTCTGACGTTGTCTCTGGTTCAGGAGTGGCTTGACACGAGGAATGCGACATTTGTAGCCCATGTCCTGGATTCGTCTGTGCGTGGTGGCTCTTGATGCACTGACTCCAGCCTCAGTCCACTCCTTGTGAAGTTCCCTCAAATTCTTGAATGGATTTTGCTTGACAATCCTCTCAAGGCTGTGGTTATCCCTGTTGCTTGTGCACCTTTTCCTACCACACTTTTTCCTTCCACTCAACTTTCTATGAATATGCTTGGATACAGCACTCTGCGAACAACCAGCTTCTTTAGCAATGACCTTTTGTGGCTTACCCTCCTTGTGGAGGGTGTCAATGACTGTCTTCGGGACATCTGTCAAGTCAGCAGTCTTCCCCATGATTGTGTAGCCTACTGAACCAGACAGAGAGACTATTTAAAGGCTCAGGAAACCTTTGCAGGTGTTTTGAGTTAATTAGCTGATTAGAGTGTGACACCATGAGTTTCCAATATTTAACTTTTTAACAATATTCTAATTGTCTGAGACACTGAATTTGGGTTTCATTAGCTGTAAGCCATAATCATCAAAATTACAAGAAATAAAGGCTTGAAATATTTCACTCTGTGTAATGAATCTATATAATATATGAGTTTCACTTTCTGAAATGAGTGACAAAAAATATTGAACTTTTTCACGATATTCGAACTTTTTGTGGTGCACCTGTACCTGTACCGATTCTCTGGTGGGGTTTTTTGGTATTGGACACACCCCGTCACATGCTCTGGTATAAAGTTATTTACATTTAACCAGGTTCTGATAATGGTGTTTGCAAAACAATTTATGTTTGTCATTGCTGCTGCACCTCACATATAAATACAGTACTCAAGGATCAAATGTTGATGTTTATTCAATATAGACAAGCCATGTTTTTCACATTTTAAAAGCAGATCAATGGGTAAAGCCTTATATTGTTTTGGTATTCACACATACCCTTTAAAGAAATAATTCACTTTCTGTGGTTTGTTTTAAATTACTTAATTGTATACTACCATGTAGTATACTCCACTGCTGGGGTAGGCAACCATGATCTTCATGTGCCAGAGATATCCCTGTTTTTTTGCTCCATCAAGCCTATAATTACTTTTTTTTTATCACACCGCTGTGTACCATGTTCTATCTCAAAAGTGGTCTCATTAAGAAGAACATTTTAAAAAAGTGAGTCATTTTTATCAACTCTGTGGCTGCACCTTAAAGCTTAAACCACATCCAACATTCTTCTAAATGTGTTTTTTTAGGTTTCACTTTCATTTCCACATAAAAAATAGTACAATGGGTCCCTATTTTTTTAGCTTTCTTTTTGAGTGGAAGGAGATATTCAGTGTACAGTTTGTATTCATAGTTGGGGAAAAAAATGTGGCAGGAAGCCATAAACGATGTTCAACTGTAACACTTTACAGGCAGTTCTTGGTTAGTTGCCTTAGGTGTGTAAGGCTGGAAATCAGTCATAAACCCTTGGAGCTGGTGGTGACTTCCTTGAGGGTGCAATAAAACAATTTACCTGGTGGTCTGAGAACCTTTTCCTCTGACCTCTCACGGCCTCGTAAACTACAGCTGGGGTTGAGCCTACAACTGGACATCAGAAGGAAACGGCATCCCTAATGACACTGGGAACTCAGGCCTGCTCACAGGTCTTTTATAGCCTAGATTCTGGACTGAATGGCTCTTGGAACATATTAAACAAAGCTGTATATGTATATTGCATCATATGTATGTGCATGTAAATTAGTAATTGTGGAAGTATAAAGTAATTGTGGATAATATGATAAATGTGGTGAACCTGGATAATACTAATTGAAGTGTGTGGTATGTGAAAGTATAGGAGGGGGAGAAATATAGAATGTGGAAGGAGGATTGTATAGGTTATCAGGGATGCGCTTGTCCATATAAGTGTCTGGAACCTAGAGTGGCCATCACCGGGACCTCACCTGATATCTAGATATGATAGAGAAGATCATAAGATCACGCGCCGTCGTTCAAAGAGTCTTATTACTGTCACTAGATTGGGAGGGGTAGCTGTTTCTCTCCCTGGAGGGGGGTCCCTGGGTGGTGAAACTTCTCTTCCTGTCAGACCTTATTTGGACAAACAAAGGGACTTGTGGAGTGTGCAAAGCCTGCATTTAAGGAAAGCCCAAAGGGATATTCGAGGAGAATCTGCTTAACAGTTCTCCTGGTACCATAGTCACACCGTACGGAATCACTTGGTGATATACTTTGTTTGTGAACTTGTTCATGTTTATGTGTCTTAGCAGCATGTTATCCTGTGTTTAGCTATAGGCATTGAATGTGTTCGTGTTTGCTCTCACAGTTTTAACCAGTGATTATTTGTCATTAATAAATTACCATGTTTTCACATCAACTGCATCTTTCTTTTAATCCCTTTTTCCAGCTTCAATTGCCTGCATGATCTGAGCTGCAGAGTTCCAAGCACTGTGGTGTGTATGCTTGAGTCTCAGAGTCAGAACTCCTGCATCTCACTCAGGGCTAATTCTAAGCTAATGACCTCCCTGCCTGTTATCCAATTATTTTTATATTTAACGTGCGTGGCTCTCATCCATCTTATACCCTTTTCAGCCTAAATTACGACTGAAGACTCAGGGGGACAATTCTGACCAAGGACCGACTGATCAGCGGCCTGGTACAGGGGTGGCGTTCTCAAGTTGGGTAGGCAGTCAAGTTTCTGCCCACAAACAGGGTTGGGTAGTGTATGGTTCTGGTGATTTGATGTGAAGAGAACCCATGGGCGTTCTACGCCGGTTCTTGTCAAATTAGCCTTAAGGAGCCCTTTAAATGCACTCAGACCTGGGCTCGCAACTATCTATGATAAATGAATACATGTATTGTGTTGGCTAGACCCCCAACCTCTGCGTTCGCCACCGAACTGAGCTTCAGCAATAATGTTGATTCCGGCAAACATATATTGAAGTAATGGTGGTACCTAAGGGCGAGTTGAGTGTAACCACTCCGAGCTCCACGCATGTTTAACCAAAATTCGAAATTATAATTATAAATGGAGTCAGATAAACGAGTAAATAAAATAATAATATTTCTAAATAACTTTTACCTTTTCCCACAGCAATAGTGGAATACATCACGCTTAAACCTTCGCTCTGAGCTATTCCCTCATTGGTCTAGTAATTGCGGATTCTACAGGTGTGTTAAAAAAGCAAATGCTTTTGGTCCATTATGAGTGTTGCGACAGATGGATGTGGTAATTTTTTTATACTTCCATTTTTGTCATCCTCATGCTGCACATATTTGAAACTGTATTGTCCTCATGGAAACCCGCTGGAGGACTTTAACCCTCATATCGTCTTGACATTTTCCAACAACTTGTATGTTTGGAGTTAAATTGACCCCAACACAAAATTGTCACTCTTGTAATAGGAAAATGCTTACTTTCTGTTTCACCTTTTCTGTGTCTCCCAATTCACTACCCTTGTATCCCTAAATATTCTCTTCAGATGGTAAGATGAAAAATCAGCCACAGCCAAGTTACATTAAATAATTTAGGAAATATTGGTAGCATTGCTTAGGAATATAGTTAGTTTAACTAGTGTGAGCTACGATAGGCAATATTGTTGGTTGTAACTTTTTGATATCAATACTTTTAAAGGCAGGCCGAGTTTTTGTAAGTTGTAACGTTAATGAATAAGTTAGTGTTTTCTAGATTATGTCTAAGGAACTTGCCATTTTTGTACATTGAAAACATTTTTTTGTTCAGATAAGTACTAACATTACAGGATGTTTGTGTAGGGGAGGTGTGGTTACAGAGCCGGCTGCAGGCGGAGAGCAGGGGGGAGTGGTTAAGTCGATCTGCAGCTAGTCACGTCTAAGCTTTACCTGTCGAGTCAACAGTGAAACTGGGGAGAGGAACGAGTGGTGGAGAAAAAAACAGAGGAGAGTGTATGTTCCATTGTTGGCCCGATTGATGCCTTGTAGTTTCTGTGGCTGTATTTAAATAAAGAATTTTACTATTTAAATTCTGGCCCTCTGTATTTAAATTATCTCGGGCCGAGGGACTTTCTGTGTGGCGTTTCATGTCTGCATGGGTTTCCTCTGGGTACTCTGGTTTCCTTCCACAGTCCAAAGACTTTTTTTTTTATTGAAAAACAAATAAACCAGTGATGGGTAATATGAATAATATAAAGAAATAAGGGTATGTCTAGCGCGGTGTAAGGTAAGCAAAAGGTTTAACCATTTGGTGTTGAGAAAAATAGAAGTTAATAAAAGAAGTGCGCACTGAGTGAAAATTATTATTATATTTTTTTTTTTTCTTCTCTTCTTTGTTGATCTAAGTTATAAATAACTGTGATATAAAAAGTGTTGCGATGCGATATGCATTATAGTATTTTAACTTTCCATGAAGGAGGTGGTGTAACTGAGAGGTATATGCACAAAGACGGTTGTACATCCATAGAACAAATTATATATATAATAGAGAGGAAAAATAGCGAACAATTAGAAATTGCATTTCAAAGCACACAAAGTGAGTGGCACACAGAAAAACTTAAAGCTATATTAGAAGGAAGATCTTTTCAGAAATTTGAAGTGGACAGTAGAAATTGCATTTCAAAGCACACAAAGTGAGTGGCACGCAGAAAAACTTAAAGCTATATTAGAAGGAAGATTCTTTCAGAAATTTGAAGTGGACAGTTATCACAAACAATAAATTTATTGGAATAAAACGAAAATAAAATACAAATTAATGGTACATTAAAATTGTATTTTCTGTCTGAATAAACAGCGGGTTTCAAAAAAAAAAAAAAAAAAATGCGCAAATTAAATAAACAATAAAATACAAAAACGGAATATAAGATATTGCAGTTAAATAAATGCGACTGTGAAATAATTTAGAGAATACATTGCTTGGTATAAAATAAAGATAAAATACTTAATAGAATAAGTTAAGAATTATCGGTTACCTGAACAAAACGTACGGTGTATAAATACGGAGGAAAAAGTGTTAAAAGATAATTTAAGATAAGTCTAAAAAAGGCTGAAAGAATACCAAAAATAAAACGGGTAGGCAGGGGACTAGGCCCCCCGAACCTAGCCGTTAACAGGCGGCGGCGGAACTGCAAAGTTCCGAGGGCACGTTAAAGACATTATATAGTGCAGGGGAGAAGACTGAAGGCCCCCGTGTCTGATGAAGTATGAATGGACATACTGCCGTGGTACCGTCTAGTCGGCGTGGCTGTCGCATGTAAGTGTGCAGGCAGTACGTGGTACGTGGATGACAGTCCACACCTAGAAGGGGGGATTGACAACCTCTGTGAACAGGCAAGGCTGGTGAAAACGGTCAAAGTTTCTATACCCATAGCAAAGTGGGATAGGGATCAGACCGTCGGTTCCTAACCGGGTGGTTAACAGCTACTACGGGGTCCTGATTAGATGCAGGACTGGAGATCGCTATCGACTGGGTCACCGGCCGGTCGGATCGCAGAGGGTAATAAGACCATGAGAGATGGCCGCCGCATCCGGCTCAATGTACAGTCAAGCCACTATAAGCTGAAACCTTGAGTTAGTAAGCGAGTAGTGCTTTCTGTGATCAGTGTTTTTGAAAAGAAAGCATTGGGAAGCAGAAAAGGCTGAAATGTCCTTTCACTCAGAGGAGTCTGGGGAAAGGAATTCAGCAGAAAGGGATCCAGCCTGGAGCTGCGCCCCAGAGAGAGGGAGGCTCGAAGGATCAAAGTGCTAAAGTAAGAGAATTAAAATATAAAAAGAAGTATAGACTACTGCAGTTAAAGATAAATAACGAAGTAAGGAATAAAAGAGTATATTAACTAATTGAAGTTAAAAAAGACATAAGTAATTCATACAAATTAAAATAAACGAATAGCATGCTAATAGTAAATACGCATTGGTTAGTAGAAAGGAAAAGTGGTATCTTTTATGAAAAAAAACTCCATACGTAGCGATCCAAAGACAGACGACGAATTACCAATTAGTGAAAGGGCAATAAGAGAAGAGTGGGTAGTGCGAACATTAAACAATTTTTCAGAGTTCAGAAGAACTCTGAAAGTATATACTGATTACAAATTGGACAAAATAAGGTGGTACGAATTCCGACTTAAATATTCGAGCCAGATAGTAAACTCAGGACAATAGATCTCTAAAGTGTTAAAAAGAAACAGATATAGGGAAAAAATAATAAATTAAAACATAAAAGCAAATTAACACATAACAATGAAGACACCAGTAGAGAAATTGGGAAAGTGCTGTCCAGCCCTAGAAGAAGATAGCCACAATATCAGCCAAATGGGAAAAAAGAACTAAAAAAGGAATCACACACTGGCCAAAAGAAGGAACATTTGACCTTTCAACATGCAAAGAGATGACGGGAATAGTGATAAATTATAAAGCAAACGATACATCAACAAAGAGAGCCAATAAGCGAAAGAAGGAGATGGAAATATTGCAAATGTTTAAAAATGTAGGAATAGAGGTGGCAAGAGCTTACAGAGGGCAAAGAGGAAAGCCAACACCGCAGACCAAGCCGCCCCTAGAAGACCCGAATCAGCTGCCACCTTATACAGAAAAGGTAAATGAGTGGGCTAATGACAACCCACAGAAGGAGGAAAAAGGTATAGTGAACATAACCGGACCATTGGAGCTAGAACCCACTAAGGAGGAGAGACAAGCAAAAGAAGTAGAAGAGGAGAAAGCAAAGACACAAATAAAAGAAGCAGAGGAAAGGGAAAGAAGTGCACGAGAGAGAGGCTAAATTACAAGATATGGAAAGAAGAATGCGAGAGCAAGCACAAGGCCGTGAAGATGAGTTATACGAAAAAGAAGAAAAACAAGCCCAAGAGGTAGCAGCTAATTCAAGGATGTGGTTAAAGCTGCAAGAGGAGCAAGAGAAAGGGAAAATTGACATACAGACTGAACGAGAAGCAATGATAAAAGAAAGCCGAGCAATGGAGGAAAGTGTCAGACAAAGAATTGAAGAGATGGAAGTACAGCTGATAAAACAAGAAGAAGCAATGCAAAAGTTAAGAAAGAAAGAAGAGAGGCGCCAAGCTATGTTTGGAAAAATTAGAGCAACAAGAAAAGACTGGGGAAGTACAAGACATGACAGAGAAAAAGAGGACCAAGAGGAGGAAGACAGGGTGAAGGAGCAGGTAGACACACAAGGAGCAATGGGATACCAGATAATGAGAGGGGAAAGTGCTGATGAGGATGAATTACTTGAGGGATCAGACGAAGAAAGCGACAAGGAAGAAGGTAAGGTAAGAATGAATACAAGGAGCAGAGAAGCTAACAAAATCTGTCCAATGCTGATGAAGGGACCACTCCCACAGTATGTTCCCTGGGCTGCCCAGGACCTCCAAAATCTGATCACGACCCTGCCGGAGATACAGGATGGAGCGGCCATTTGGATAAGGAAACTGGAGGAGGAAATGGTGGGAAAGATGCTGGCGCTGGGAGATGTGAAGGCCCTCCTTGGAAAGGTAGTGGGAAAAGAAAAAATGCTGGATATAATAACTCAAGCGGGTTACAAACAAGCAGACAGATCCGAAGTGGATGGGGGAAAATTTGACCTTTATAGGAAAAAGATATGGGAGACCCTGAGAGAAGCCTACCCCACAAGGCCAAGCACGGCAATGCTAAAGGGGGTGGCTATGAAAGACGGGGAGTCTCCAGCAGCATTTGTGGAGAATCAGTACAGAAACTGGAGAATGACATTGGATAAAGACATCCAAAAGGATCCCATTATGACAGCAATGTTTCGCACAGCTATCCTAGAGGGACTGCCAGAGCATGCCAAAAACCGTCTGGACGAGGTAGTGGGACTGCCTTCCATGTCACACAGAGAGTTTGTGGACCATGTGATCCATGTTGTGGAAAGATATCGCCTGGAAGAAAAGAGACAAAGTAACCAGGAACGAGAGGTGCTGAGAAAACTTTTCCAGATGCAGCTGGAAGATTTGAAAAACAAAAACACGAACAAAAATACAGAAAAAGAAAAGAAAATGGCACCGATCATGGCAGACTTCACCTGGCAAGAACCAGAACCCCCACTCTCTGAAAGAGGAAGAGGCCTGAACGGATCCCAGCCGTCCATCATCTATAATTTCGCTGGAGTTCCTCCGCCAGGATTCCCGACACCAATGTACGTTCAAGGGGCAATGCAGGGAGCCCCGCCACAAAATTGGGGACAAGGGAACAAAGGAGGAACTGGACAGAACCCATGGAACAAAGGACAGGGAAATCAGAATAAGGGACAAAGTCAAGGAAATTATGTGCAGAATCAGCAAGGACCCCCTCAGGGTCCACCAGTATGCTGGAGGTGTGGCCAAATAGGGCATATAAAGAGATACTGCCAGAATGGCCCCCCACAGCAACGGAATCAGCAACAAAGACAACAGCAGTATTTTCAGGCAGGACCAAGTCAGCAGCTCCCACAGCAGCACGTACAGCAGTATCAGGGAGGACTCCAAGTGCCTTTGATTCCAGCACAGGCCCAGGGTCCTGTGAATTACATAGGTAACCAATAGGGGTGCCCAGAGAACCCAGGTAAAGTAGGACAGCATGTATTGATAACTAATAATGCAGATCAAGAACCCATGATAAATGTAGAAATAGCAGGTAAAATAATACCCCTGATGATAGATACAGGGGCTACAGTTACATGTATTCAAAAGAGATATGCAACCCACTTACCATTATCAGGCCAATATGTAAGAACAGTAGGGTTCTCGGGAAAGACACAATTAACTCCATTGACAATACCAGTGCCAGTAAAAATAGGTAGAAAAAAAACTATTATACCATTGATAGTATGTAGTAACACTCCTGTGAATTTATTAGGTAGAGATGCTATTTTAAATTTAGAATTGCAAATACAGTGCCAAAAAGACGGAATTAATCTAATGGGAATGTATGGAGTACAGACAGAAAAGGAAAATGACTGGGCCAATGTCTACTGGTTGGGAGGCATAGAAGAGCAAGTCAGAGCACAAGCCTGGAAGGAATGGGGAAAGTATGTGGAAGCACAAATACCTGAAGCAACATGGCCTGAGCTAGAATTACATTGTACTATGAGATTTGACCCTGCTCAAGATAAAGAATTGGAACAAAAATGGGCCCTGGAAAAGGGAAATGAACAATATATTCGATCCCAAGCTCTTCTAATTGGACCAGAAGGAGCCGCCCTAAGGGTGGAGGAAACAGAATGGACACAAAAATGGTTTAAAATAGAAGGAGCAGCACCTCATGTGACGCTAAAAGTGAATCCTGATTACAGATCAAAAGACTTAGGAGCAATGATAAAAAAAGCAGAAAACATGCAGTTTTACCGTACAGAAAACCTGAGAATTTGGATGTCTGAAGACCAGACGATGATAAAAATAATAACTGAAACACAACTGACAGGGAAACCAGAAGAAGTGAAAATTCAAATTAAAGGCTCCAAACAGTGGATTCAAGCACAAAAAGAAGAACGGCTAAATACACTCCCGAAGCAATTGTGGTCACAACATGACACAGATGTTGGCAGGGTAAAATCGGCTAACCCAATTGAAATAAAGCTCAAAGTTGGATATCGGGGTCCATATAGACCCCAATATCCTTTAAAGAAAGAAGCCATAGAAGGAATCAAAGAAACCATAGAAGGTCTATTAGACGCAGGTGTGTTAAGAAAAACAGTAAGCTCATGTAACACTCCTTTGCTACCAGTTCAAAAAGCAGATGGAATAAAATGGAGATTAGTACATGATCTGAGAGCGGTAAATAACACAGTGCAAGATACGTTGGCAGAAGTACCAAACCCGCATACGTTACTAACTAATATTCCTACTACAGCAAAATGGTTTACTGTAATAGATCTGTGTTCAGCATTTTTCAGTGTGCCATTAGAAGAAAAAAGCCAAGAGTTATTTGCATTTACTTATGCAGGACAACAATATACATATACTAGAATGCCGCAAGGATTCAAACATTCGCCCCATATTTTCAATCAAGTACTAAGAGCAGATCTACAGGGATTAGAACTAAATAGTGTAGTTCTACAATATGTAGATGACTTATTAGTGTGTTCAAGTTCACAAGAACAATGTGAAACAGATAGTTTAAAGCTCTTAGAAAAGTTAGCACAAGGAGGGCACAAGGTGTCCAGAAAAAAGTTACAATACTGCCAAACAAAAGTAGAATATCTAGGAAGAAGAATAGCATGTGGAAGTAAGAGTATAGCTGAAAAACAAATAGAAGCTATAGTGGCTGTACCAAAGCCAGAAACAGTAGGCCAAATGATGACATTCTTGGGAATGACAGGTTTCAGTACCGATTGGATAACAGAATATGCTGAAAAAACACACCCCTTGAGAAAAGTAATGAAAGAAGCAGGACAAGATAATTTAAAAAATAAATTAAAGTGGGATGTGGATGCTGACACAGCATTTGAAAACATTAAAAAAGAATTAACACAAGTGCCAGCACTAGCTTTACCAAATTATGACAAACCATTTGAATTATATGTCTCAACAAAAACAGGAGGATTTGCTACAGCAATGTTACTGCAGGAAACGTGTAAAGGAAGACGGAAACAGCCTATAGCTTATTACAGCACTAAGCTAGACGAGGTGGTATTAGGCTATCCACCCTGCTATCAAGACTTAGCAGGAGTATGGTGGGCCTATGAAAAGGCAGTAGCAGTCACAATGGGATATCCTATAAGGATATATACCCATCACAAAGTAGCAGAAATGATCGAACAAGGTAAATTTGTACTGACTCCAGCAAGAATTCACAATTATTACATGTTAACTGTCTATCCAGATATAACTATAATAAAATGTGATACAATAAATCCAGCAGAGTACATACCATTGGCACATGAGGGAACACCTCATGAATGCGTCCAAGAGAGTAAGGAGTTTATGAAACTCAGAGCTGATCTACAAGGAGAACCCCTAGAGGAGGAGGGAAAGAGAATACTTTTTGTAGATGGATCCTGTTATATGGATCATGAGGGAAATCATGCAGGATATGCCATAATAGAAAAGAGAGGGACAGAGTGGGTAACATTAGAGGCGGAGAGATGCGCTCAACCATGCTCAGCTCAATTGGCAGAGATAAAAGCCCTAACCAAAGCATGTGAAATAATGGCAGGAAAAAAAGCAGACATCTATACTGATTCAGCATACGCGCATGGTGTATGTCATTTGTTTGGAGCAGTATGGAAGAATCGAGGCTTCCTAAAAAGCAATGGTAGTGACATACAGCACAAAAAAGAGATCCTGGAGCTAATTATAGCCATGTTAAAACCATAATAAAATGTAAGGCACACAAAAAAGGTAATGATTTTGTAATCAAAGGAAATAATAAAGTGGATGAAATAGCAAAACAAGTTTCTGGATGTAAAATGGCTATTATTGCACCAACACACACACTGGCAATACATTCGATTCCAACATTAGAGGATGTTAAAGACATGCAGCAATCTGCTGCTGAAAATGAAAAAGCAGAGTGGGAAAAAATAGGGGCTAAAGAGGGACATGATGGATTGTGGAGAAATACAGAAGGACTATTAATAGCCCCAACTCCCCTACTAACCCTACTAATAGGTGAAGCCCATGGAATGGATCACTGCGCGCGAGGTGAAATACTGCGATCAATTAAGAGAGAAGGATTTTGGTCACCTTACTTACAGAATACAGTAGAGTATCAGCTAAGCACATTCACAATATGTGCTCAGAACAACATAAGAAAGGGGTTAACAACACCCATAGGGCACATACCAGTGCCAGAAGGACCGTTTAAACATCTGGTAATGGATTACGTAGACATGTTAAAGAAAGTGAGAGGAAAAAGGTATATGTTGGTAATAATAGACAGATTCAGTAGATGGGTGGAAGCAGTTCCATCCAAAGACCAGGGAATGGGAACAGTGGTGAAATGTCTGGTGAACGAGGTAATTCCAAGATTTGGCATACCTGTTATGATAAGTTCTGATAATGGACCTGCATTTGTGGGCAAAATTATTAAACAAGTAATGCAAGCATTGAGAATCAAACAAAGGTTTGGATGCGTATATCACCCCTAATCGCAAGGGATAGTAGAACGCATCAATGGAACTTTGAAAGCTAAGATAAACAAAATCTGTCAAGACACAGGGCTTAATTGGATAGATGCATTACCACTGGCATTAATGAAATACAGAATGCAACAGAATATAATTACTCACCTGACTCCACATGAGATGTTGACAGGGCGAACAATGCCAGCACCTACACTAAGGGGGCCTTCAGGGGGTCCGACCTTACAAATTTTGTAATTAGAGCTAAGAGAGTACATGAAACAACTAACTGCCATACATCAGACAATATCTGAACAGGAAAGAACAAACCAGCTGGAGAATCCGGGAGAGGAGCATCATCTGAGACCTGGTGACTGGGTCTACGTGAGGAAATTCCGGAGACGGTGGAACGAGCAGAGGAGAGAAGGACCATTCCGAATTACCAGAACGACACCAACGGCTCTACAAGTAGAGGGCAGTAACCTGTGGTATCATTTAAATCATTGTACAAAAGCAGTAGGAGGAGAGCAAGATAATGAGCGAGAAGAAATTCAGAGAGATCATGACCGAGACTCAGAGCACGAGGGGGAAGAACCCAACGCTCAGCAGGGTGGGGACAGGGAATTGCAGGACAAGGATAACGAGCCTGGGATTAATGAGATTCTTAATGTACTTCAACTGGCTAGCAGCTCTGATACTGACAGGGGCCCTGAAGGTTAGCTCCCAGGGCATGATGATGGGGGGGCTGAATCTAAGTGGACTGAATTGGACCGAACTGATGATATTCGCAATAAAGGAGAATTTGAACAATTGGACTGCAGCGACCTCCGAACTTTGGACCGTACAAGCTTCTATAGCACAAGAGAGGATGTTTAATGTAACTTTGACAGAGTGGCTGACAGACGATGACGACATGGTAGACGGTAGCGGTAGTGGTGACGATAGTGATGATTTACTATCCAAAATAGATATAAAAACGCTACCAAAGAATAAAAGTGCACCAGAGACAAATTCGTTAAATCCTAATAAACAATGGCCTATATTTGCAATGTTATTGGTAATAATAGCACTAGGATTAATATCCATGCTAGGCTTAGTAAGATATATAGAGGATAAGAAAAAACGAGGTGAAATAGCAGGATGTATATTGGTAATCATAGTGATTGTGTTTGTAGCATCTCTAATGATGTTTCTTATGCTAGAAGATTCACAAGTGAGACAGAAGAGAGGAGTGAAACCAATACAACTAACTAATCCAACTAACATCCATTCACTAAAACAAGCGAAAAAACAAAGATGGTGGCAATGGGCCAGATATACAGCCAAAGTACAGACTGAAGGAAATTGTGTAGTATGTGCAAAAGCAAGACCTGTATATACTGTAATCCCCAACCCGTATACTTATGCGTGGTGTGGTAAGTATCATTCTGCGATACAAGATGCATATAACACTTCCATGTGTCCAATAGAGTGTTTAGATAGGTTAGGTTCCTCACAGGGACACTACCCCAGTACTGATTGTATACATTGGGGATTATTTCGAGGAAAACAGGGAACTGTGATAAATATGCAACACACTCGTTTATCTAAAAAATCCTTTGAATGCTATAAAGTGGATAGGGGAACCATACCTATGGGACAATTCAGTGGGAAATGCCACATAACCTGGACGTGTAGCAGTAGTAGTGGTGCATTAGCACAGCAACAACCAAAGTCAAGAAATCACACTCAAATTCCGAGTTGCCGACACATAATGTCTGCAGATCAAAGTGTTGCAGACATGTTCTGGATGTGTGGAGATGGAGAGCTATATAATATTCTGCCATATAATTGGACAGGAACATGTGCCAGAGTAATGTTAATGGACCCAGTAGTGGTAATGTTCCCAAAGCTAGGGAAAAAACGCAGAATAAAGAGAGCATATGTACCTAACCCTGAAATATGGATAGATGCTATAGGACAACCTAGGGGAATTCCTAATGAATACAAAGCCAGGAATGAAATCGGGGCAGGATTTGAGTCAATTTTGCTATGGATAACCCCTAATAAAAATGTAGAGTGGATAAACTATATTTATTATAATCAGCAAAGATTTATCAACTACACTGACGACGCATTGACAGCATTGGGAGAACAGCTGTCTGCTACAAGTAAAATGACTGAACAAAACAGACAAACACTTGACTGGCTACTGGCAGAAAAGGGGGGTGTCTGTGTTTTATTTGGAGATCAATGTTGTACCTTTATTCCGAACAATACTGGAACTGATGGAACTTTCACTAAAGCTATGCTTAGATTAAAGGGATTGAGAGAGGAAATGATAGCCAATGCAGGATTTGGCCATGAGGTCTGGGACTGGTTGGACAAATCTTTTGGAAAATGGGGAGCATGGTTTGCTAAAGCAGGAGCCATAATTGTAGTAACAATTATTTGTGTATCATTGATGATATGTTGCCTATTACCTGTTCTGAGATCTTTTCTCACCAGAATTGTGGGAGCTTATCCTCTGGTGGCCGAGACATCTCAAACCCCAAAGGACCCTTCTCTGATACTGCACCTGGGTACAGATGAACATTGGTTTCACCGTGGAGAACCATCCAATGGAAACTGCAATGACTGTACTCCAGTTGACAAAATATGATAATGTGTAAATCCCTCATTCTGACCAACTAGCTTACTCTGAGTAATAAGAGGAATTCAGAGTTGTAAGAGAAGTGCAGCCTTTTTCTCCTTCCTAGACACAAGCGGGAGGTTTTTTGGTTGTGCGTCTCAGGGCCCTTCGTCACCTCTGGAACGGGCGATAGAGAGCTATATTTACTTATATTTAGAAAAGATCTAAGTGATCTACTTAATATGCGTGCCTCTTGACACCTGCTTCAGATATGACCGAGGATAGGGTAATATTAAACTGTAACTATGAAACGGGGTAGTGACACTGTGCCGCGATTGGTGGCGTATCTCTACGCTCCCCTGCGGCACTGCAGAATTAAGATAACGCCTGGAACACTGGTATGCTATACAAATACCAGTCACCCCCTTTGTGAAAGAACATACATGAGTCTAGGAATTGAGACATTGTATAAATGTGTCCATGGGCCCCATGTATAATCAATTTTTACATTCTTTACTCATGTATTTTTTCAGTGCTGCATGGATTGAAGCGGGATGGATGGCCGGGAAGTGTCAGTGCATCAGAGATAAACGGAAGGCAGAGTGGTACTACTGCCTTTGAAACTGCGTGCAGACCCCTCGGCTGTCCGCCTGCTGAAAGTCCTGCAGTACAAAATTAAACATATTTACTCTTATAATCATATAAATGTATACTAGCGCCAGATCAGATAAAAGCGGCGGCCAGGCATCAAGGACTACTGGCCGCGAGATAGTTGATCTCATTTTGCAGTATACATAACATAATCAATTTCTTATATTTTTAATTATATACTTTTAAAAAAAAAATATTTTTATGTTTAGCCGCTGCAGGGGTACAGCAGTATACCTGTAGGCTGATACACTCTGCAGTACAACTATAACTGTATGTAAAACTTAGATAAGGTATGTATTTTAATACATCCCTTATTTTATGACAGTGACAGAAAGGTGCTTAGTGTGGCTGCAAATATGTACCCAGAGTACGCTTGTTGCTGCCATACACCTAGAGTAAGTCGTGGAAGGTTGATTAAAAGCCGGTGAGTTAAAAAACAAGAAACATTGGTAAAGAGGGGGTCGGATATATGAACGATCCCCTACAGCACTGTATATTTATACCGGAATTGGTAATGGTGAGGCTATTAAGCCTCAAAGGGGGGATTGTTGGGAATTCCATTAAATCCATTGGTCACCTGTGATAATATGTATTGACTATATTTGAATATGAATCACTTTTAAACTATATTACCTGTGATAATATGTATTGACTATATTTGAATATGAATCACTTTTAAACTATATTACCTGTGATAATATGTATTGACTATATTTGAATATGTATTACCTTTAAACTATATTACCTGTGATAATATGTATTGATTATATTTGAAAATGTATCATGAGCACTCAAACACATAGTGAGATATATATATATATATATGGAATCACATCACATTATGTGAGCAAAAAGCACAGAAACAGACTCAATGTCTATAAAAAGCAGTTTTCTTCAAAAGGTCCAGAGAGTCTGATAAGATGATAAGATGTTCCCATAACAATGATTGTGTTGAGCGCTGTCCAAGGGCTCCTGGGCAAACAGATATTCTCAGACACCTGGTGTCTGACCAACCAAGGTTCAGTACAAAATAAGCACAAAAACACATAATAATATATTAATTAAAATGCATTTTCACAGAATCCCATAAAGTTAATAAATAGAATGGTCACAGTGAATATAGACATTTCTGTGAATATGAACGCTGAGTCTGACTATAAAAGTTAAAGCCATTGTTATTTTTTACACACAGTCAGCAGTCCAGAAATTTGGAGAAGAACTTAGATAGTATCCAAGCAACCAGGGTCTGATAAGAGGTGGTTTCCCAGGCCTGAAGGGCGGGCGATGCCATGGGGGGGGGGCACACAGCTGGAGATGGGTGGCTGGGGATCTAAGGGGGGGGGATTTTGAGAGCAATCTTTGTGGGGCGGAGCCGGGTGGTTGAGAACCCAGGTGTCACCTAGATACAATCCAATAGGAGTAGGCCCTACAAAGGAAAAGTTTGGAAAGTTCTCGAAGAAAGGCGGAGATAGAGATTGCCTGTGTTTGTATGGTCAAATAGGTCAGATGGACAAAAAATGAGATGTATAAACTGATAAGAAACTGTATAAAGATGGACTGTAAACCAAGAAGAGTGGGAGTGTCTCTGGGGAGAGGCACTACCCTGGGGGTGTCTCTGCAGAGATGTCAAGACCTTGATCGTGCAGTGTATGGGATAAGGTCTGGCATTTTTGATAGTCTCTGCGGGGGCACTCCGCTGGACTTTTTGTTGTATGTTTAATGAAATAAAGTCTAGCATTCTCTGAGAATTATTGCCTCGTCCGCTTTGTTTAAACACTTAGAGAAATTTGAGAGGTAAAGTTGAAAAACTCTGAATTTCTGAAAATAACTCTGAGATATTTTCACTCGGAGATCCACAACAAATTGGCATAATCAGACAGGTTTGGATCCAGTATCCACAACAAGGACTCTAACAATAATCTGTTATCTATTTTACACTGTAATTTTGCTGCTGCGTTGATTCAAGGTCTGATTCAATGCCATGTCTGAGACAAATTTTTTTGGCATATTCAAAGGTTCAGGCCACTGTACGTGACACCAAAAGTCATTAAGTGAATAGGATTGGCTAGTTTAATGACATTTTTTTGTACTCAATCAATGTAAAATGAATTTCATAAGCATCTGTTAAAATGAGATGAACTTCTGTAAAAAAAAAAAAATTTTTTTAAAACAATCACGTTTGTACGTTAAATTAATTGTAAAATTACATTTGCATCTGTTCAAATATAACATTAACTTACTTTAATCTTGAATAATGGCTATGACTGTTAGCCTAGTTTAAGGAAAATTTAAAATTACAATACATTTCTGTAATTTTACAAGCATTTTTTCAACATATAGAAAAAAAAGGAAAACTGTAAAAGAATACAGTATATTTACTGTAAAACTACATTTGCACTTGTTAAAATATGTTGTGGCGTCCAGCCACACTTTCCTCGGAGAGGAAGGAAGATGGGGAGACAAAGGTGAGTTCAAGGTAAGTGTTTTATTTTTCTTTAACTTTTTACAGTGGGTCCGGAGGGTAGCTCCCGTTCCAGCGATCCTGATCCGGGTTTTTCTCCAGTCCTCACGTTCTCTTTCTCCAGTCCTCACGTTCTCTTTCTCCAGTCCTCACGTTCTCTTTCTCCTTCTCTCCGGCTGTCGGGGTTTCACTGGTACTCTCAGCTGCCACCTGGGAGTGGGGTAGCCCGTTGGCAGGGATAAAGAAGAGGAGAGGTTAGTCTAGGGTGGGTCGGAAGACCCGTAGTGGAGTGGGGTCGCCGTCGAGAAGGGACGTCCCTACGCTCCCCGCTTCCGTCCGCGATGGGGAATCACCGGTTACTCGGCTATCACCGAATCCGTCGTGTTCGAAGTGATTGGGATTTCCACCAGTCGTGAATCCCGTCCAGCTCCGTGTTTTCACGGT